>VDFB02255902.1:0-56608 GCA_007258455.2 Sequoia sempervirens | reverse complement strand
GATTTAATTAACAAGAGAGAGTGACTTAATCAGATAAATAATTTATTTAATTAAGAGAGGGAAATTGATGAATTTAATCAAATAAAGGTATTCAATTAAATGGTTAGACAAAGAGATTATTAAGGATGAAATGGTGTTAGTTAATCGAGATCAAGTGTGCAATGTCAATTGGTACATTTTACGTGTCTACAAAATGCAAAATGGTGCAAGTTCAAAGCCATTTCTCTCTTGTTGTACTCAGTTCATGAATTATGAATGAAATGATCAAGGGTTATTTTATTGGTTTCATTGTGTTTCAATGATGTATAGCTTTCATCTTTGTTTTAATGCAAATAATTAATTAGATTGCTCAAGTGAAGCTATAGGTTCATGTAATGCGAGTGCAAGGATCTTTATAAGAAGTTGTGGTTTAGGATAAAAATTTGAAAAAATGTAATGTAGTATTGTCAAAGCTTTATGATGATATGTTTTATTTTGTTATCCAATTATGTTTGTATTGAGATTGACTCTATTCTTAGGTTAAGGCACTGATCTGAGTTGTGTATTCATGATATATCTTCTTGGTTATTCAAAAGAAAATAAAATTCATAAACAAACTTTCAAATGAATTGCAATTGTTACCATTTTATGCTAAGATATTTCATTCTAATGCTCTAAATGTTGAGTGTTGTAAGGAGTTTCCAGCGTCTAGAAATATTCCATTTATTGAGTCATTATATAAGAATTAATATGTTATTTGTAATGTATTTGGTTATTGAGTGTGTGAGATTTTAGGTACATTGTGGGACCACCCTCTTGGTTCTTGTAAAGCCTGAAGTGTAGGAGGAAAGCATTGTTTCTTTCACTCATTCATTGGCCAATCCCTTTAGGTTGCTAAGGATTGGAATTGGTAATTCCATAGGATTCCTTGAAGATTGGCTTGATTCTTAAAGAAACCAACAGATTGGTGACTCTACTAGGGATAATTTGTGAAAATATTCATGTCCCAATAGGCTTTGTCCAAAGCAATGCAATTAGAGTCATATAATTTCATAATGGGGTGTAAATTTTTGTAGATATTTGTCAAATTTTACTAAATCTTGTTGAATTCTACCGCCATTTATCAGTTTGAAGGTCATTTGCATAAATCTTGCCAAGTCTTTGTGTGTCCTTGCAAATCTTCCACCTAGATTGTTGAGGGTTTGCTTAAGAGCTCTTTATGTTTGAAAATATTTGTAATTATTTGAAGATCTATGCAATTCTTATCATTATTTACAATTCCCAATCATTTTGGGTGGTGAATCTGAAGTCTCTGCACTAGTGTGCATTATTTATAGAAATAAAGGTGTTGAAGAAGAATAATTACAAAAGAAAGATGAGGAAAACTAGAGCTCAAATGAAGAAGCATTTGAAAGAAAAGCTAGAAGGTGAGCTTCAAAACACTCCCAAGCAAAAAGGTCAATAGGTACAAAAGGATGCAAACTCAAATCAATGGATTCCACCTTCATGGGTTTCAAATGATGAAAATACAAGACCACTCCACATCTTGTCCCTAAAAATAAAATTCCTTCAAGAAATTCTTGTAGTCATGAAAGATAATAGAATTGGCTTGGGTTAGATTATGAGGATGAAGAAGATTGTATAAATAAAAATGTTGTATATGCCCCCAATTCTAAACCCAGGCAGTCAAGAAGTAGAATTAGAACCTACCGTAATAATGTTGATACTACCAATGCTATTGTTGCTAGTGGAATTCTCCCTCCTACATTTGATGGATATTCACCTTTACCACCTAATTTGTTAACTAGATCAAATGAAGAGGCCCAAAACCTAATAGATTTGGAAGAATCTTCTGTTCATAAATCACTCTCCTAGATCCTGAAGAGGTTTTTGGAGACATTAGTGCTATTAGAAGAGAGGTTCAGATCCAGGCTATGATAAGAAGAAATAAGGATAAGGAGAGAGAGGAAAAGATTAGGAATGCTATGAATGAAAGAGAGAGTCTGATAAGACAATTGGATCAGATGAGACTTATGAACCAAGATGAACCTAAACCAATTACCACATGCCCTATTGTGTTTGAAATTCTTGACAATAAGATTCAACCTGACACTATAAAGAATGTCAATACTAGTACCTGAACCAAGCCTTCCATCACTAGTAATGTTGCTCCACACCCTGTTGGAAATGTGTCCATCCCACCAGTTGACAAAGGCAAACATCCTATAAAGAATTTGGCTATCAATGAAAAATATACATCTAAAAATCCTCCCTTACCTCCTAAAACAGAATCTACTATGGATCAATTAAGAAAGGAGAATGAGGCTCTCAAAAAGGAATTAGAGAATATGAAAATTATGGAAACTAATGTTGAGATGAAGAGAAATCTTGATTTTTGAAGACCTCATGCTCAGCTGAAGGTTTTGTAGCATCTAGTTCACAAGATCCATCTCATTCCACAATGAATCATACACCCTCAGTTGATGGGAGGACCTCTGGTCATATAGATCAATCCACCCATAATTCCAAATCTCTGAACACAAGTAGTAATGATTGTACCCACATTCGATTTACTAACAAATATATGGATCATAAGAGAGGAGGTGGAGATGCTAATAGAGGAAATGAGGATAGAGATAATCAATTTCATAGGTGACCTATGTAGTTGGAAATATATAGGAAATTATGCTTTAATGGGATCTCTAGGTGTCAACATCCCATTAACAATGATATCAGGGTTATGTTGAGCAAGTTTACTGGAAATAATGCAATCCCAGGGGAGGATCACTTAAGATTTTTTGTGAACATGCTTGATGATTATGAGGTAGAGCATGAGGATGTGGTCATGAAGTTGTTCATGCAATCTCTAACAGAAGATGCCAGGGATTGGTACAAAGGTTTACCTAATGGTAGCATTGGCTCATGGGAGGAATTCAAGATAGTCTTTACTGAACAATATGGAGACAAGACTAACCCCAGTTTTATGCTCAATGAATTTAACAATATCACCAAAGGACAGAATGAGATGGTGTCTAATTTCAATATCAAATTCCAAACGACTATGAATAGATTGCCACAAAACTTGAGGTTAAATGATCTAGTATGCCTGGTTACTTATTGTAATGAATTTTATGCTAATATGTCTTACAACTTGAGAGATAAAGACCCTCAAACTTTGAGGGATGCTTTCAAAATTGCTCTGCACATTGAAAGTAATAGAAGAGCCTCAGGTAAGGTGGGAAGAAGAGATGATGATAAGATTTTGAAGAATCCCAAAGATGGACAAGAAAAAGCTTCTGGCTCAAATCCAACTTATGATGAGAGATGGGATAATGTGATGAATACCCTCAAGGACATCAAGTATAATTTGGCCAAAAATGAAAAGGGGCTTGGAAACAACAAGCAATAGTTTCAAAAGAATAAAAATCCCCCAAGGCTCCAAGATTACCCTTACAAAACCAACTGGTAGAATGGAAAGATAGTCCCAAATAATCAGAAAGGTAAACAAGATCAGGTCACACCTAACCCTTTGCAAAAACACTCTACAAAATTCACTGATGAAACTCCTTGGTACATGGTTTTCCATTTGCCACACTCTCCTCACCAATGTGCAGTTGTATAATTGGTGGAAGTTGATGAAGATACACATGAAGATTATAATCAGTCCCATAATGATGATGTTGAAGTCAATGTAATCATGAGAAGGTCTGATTTTTCTGATAATAAATGCTCATCTGATGTGTAATCTCATGAACTAGATGTAGATTTCCAAAGGAAAAGAGAAAATGCATATCACTAGCAAGTTCTTTCTGATGAAGAGAATGACAATGATAATGAATTATGTGCATTAGAAACAACTAAATATGATGTGTCTTTAAAGAGACCTTCAGATGAAGAAATTACAAGGTTGGAAATAGCCCTGGCTACACAAGAAAGATGTTCCTATCATCTAAGAAATAGAACGGTGGGTGGTGGCCAAGGCAAGGCTGCTAGCCTCTTCATCAAAGAGTAGAATGTTAAAGGAAAATAACCAAAATATGATAGTAAGGTGGATGAGCCTAAAGCCAAAGAAGGTAAGGGAGACCAAATTTTTGCAAAAGGGCTACGAAACCAAAGATTGATGGAGAAGATGCTTCTCTTGTTGTGAAGGTGAAAGCACAAAAACAAAGCTCTAAGCCTAAGAAGAAGGATGTCGAGCCTAAAGTTGAAACAAACAGTGAGCAATAAAAGGAGAGCAATAATGAACAATGTATGATTCTAATTGATCTACCTAAATATACCCCTATTGATATGTTTCAATTACTTAGTCAAGTTAAAGTTTATGTTCCTTTGCTTGAAATGATGAGGATTGATGAGCATAAACAAAAGGAAGTAGCCCTTATCAATGGTATTACTACAGCCTGTGATGAATCAGTGGTGTCTACTCCCCCCAAAGTGAGTGGGAAAGAAAAGAAAGAAAAGGAGGTTGAAGGAGTAATCACTGAAATCCCTCACATTTATCTAGGAAATTCAATGACTTCTTGTCCATGGAATGTAGATCCTTTTTTGTAACTCTAATTGTAGATGGAAAATTATTGAATAATTATATGATTGACTCAGAAGAATCTAATAATATTATGCTAGCTAAGATTATGGAGGCAATGGGATTGAAAATTGATAGTACATAGGGAAAATGTCATGCTATGGATTCCAGGGAAGTCCCTATAATTGGTGTAATAAATGAATTCCCATATAGACTAGTTGCACTCCCAGAGAAATAATTTAGAATGATTGTGGTGGTGGTGGACATTCCACCAAATTATGGAATGTTGCTATCTAGAAAATGGAGTGCTTCTATGGGGGGTAGTATGTAGTGTGATATGTCTTTTGCTACCTTCCCAGTTGATGGAAAAGATGTAAAGCTAGTTAGAGAACTGAAGGTCCCACATATGATTGAGCATGTTCCTAAAGATGATACTATTGACTTTTTTGATATTGATATCAGTGATTTTAAGGTAGAGGATTTACCAAGAGAAAGTGACAAGTAGCTTGCACCTATTGAAAGGGAGATGACCAAGTTATATGGTAATGACAATCTTTGGAAAATGTATTTTGATGGTGCAAGTTCCAAAGAAGGTTCAGGTGTAGGAATCTTATTAGTTTCACCTAGTGGTAACACATTTAAATTTTCTTTCACTTTGTCTTTTGTTTGTACAAACAATGTAGCAGAGTATGAGGCCTTGCTACTACAATTGAGATTAGTAGAGAAACATGGGATAAAGAAGTTGAAAGTAATTGGTGATTTAGAGTTGGTAATATCCCAAGATAGACCCAAGTATGCATCAAATAACAAGAGACTAAAGTAATTTCAGAATTTTGTTTGGGATTCCATTGAGAAATTTGATGCATTTGGAATGTATTGGATGGAGAGAGGCCAAAATAGAGTGGCATATTTGTTAGAAAAAATTGCACTTAGGCCTGATGACATAACTTTTGCTAGCATCTCTAAGGTTGAGGTACAAACAAGGCCTTGAATCTCAGATAATTTACACAATTGTCAAGTCTTCAATGATGATGAAGACATCTTAATATTTTTGAAATGTATAGATGAATATGATAGTTAGGAGATTGATTTTGGAGCCTTTATTGAAACAGTGGATAGAAAGGAAATAGTCTTTGGTAATGAGGTCATCTAGTTGAAGAAAAATTAGATTCCTAAGGGCCTTGTGGCCTTAGAGAGAGTTTTTGACAGCCAAGACAACTACCACCCATCCAAGAGATTTGGAAGAAGTACACCTAGGAACTAAAAATACTCCTAAAAAGGTTTATGTGGGCAAGAAAATGAAGGCCAAGATTAAGGAAATATTGATTTCTTTACTAAGAAAGTACAAACATGTCTTTTCTTGGTCATATGATTTCTTGAAAGCATTTAGGGAGGAATTATTCTAGCATGAAATTCCTCTAAAGGCTGACGCAAAGCCTTTCAGGTAGAAGCAAAGACCCATCAATCCAACCTTAGCTCCAAAAATACAAGAGGAACTAGTAAAGCTAAAGGATGCTAGCATAATTAAGCCAATTAGGTACTCCTCTTGGGTGTCTAATCTAGAGCCAGTTAGAAATAAGAATGGGTATATCAAATTATGCATTGACTTTAGAAACCTCAATATGTCCTCATTAAAGGATAACTATCCATTACCCAATATGGAAGACATGTTGTAGAAGGTGACTAGATATGAGTTATTGTCCATGATGGATGGTTTTTCTAGCTATAAACAAGTTAAAGTAAAGGAGTCTAAGCAGTTTAAGACTGTATTTACCACTCCATGGGGCACATATTTCTATGTCAAAATGCCATTTGGCTTGACTAATGTAGGTGCCACTTTTCAAAGATCTATGGATGTAGCCTTCTCTAATTTTATTGATTTGTTTTTAGCAATCTACCAGGATGACTTAACTACTTACTCCAAGAAACAGGAAAACCATTGCATCCACTTGGAGAACGTTTTCATCAGAGCTCTTGAATATGGTATCTCAATCAACCCAAAGAAAAGTGCCGTTGGAGTTAGTGAAGGAAATTTTTTGGGACATATTGTATCCAAGGAAGGGGTGAGGATTAACCTTAAGAGGGTAGCTGCCATTGACATAATTCCACAACCAAAGAATGTGAAAGGAATTCAATCATTCTTTGGTTAGATAAAATTCCTAATAATATTTTTACAAACTTTGTAGAGATCACCCACCCTATATCCAAGATGTTTAAAAATGGTGAGAAAGTGGAGTGGACTGAAGAGCCAAGTAAGGCCTTTCAAGAAATCAAATAGGGAATTAAGGAGGCTCCAATTTTAAGGACTCTTGATTTCTCCAAGCCACTACAAATCTTCTCATTTGCATCATTTCACACTATTGCTACAGTATTTTGCAGAAGAATCAAGAGGGTTTTGAAAAACCCATCAAATTTTTTAGCATGTCTCTTCAAGTTGTAGAATTAAAATATGACTTGATTGAGAAACAAGCATATGCATTGGTTAAAGCTATAAAGAATCTCAGGACATATCTTGTGGGAGCTATAGTCATGGCATATGTTCCTAATGCAACTATTTAGGACATCTTCACCCAACAAGAGGTCATGGGTAGGAGATGTAGATGGATAAACATAATACAAGAGTTTAATATTGACATCCAAATCACCAAATTGGTGAGAGGTCAAGGGTTAGCCAAGCTGATGGCTAATATCTATGATATGCAAGACTATGATTGGTACAAGAATGTTATCTATTATTTGCAAAATATTCAATGCCCTAAAGGATTAATTCAAATAAAAAAGAGGACTCTCAAGCTACATGCCATCAAGTATGTGACTATAAATGGTGAAATGTGGTGGAGGAATCTAGAAGGTGTTACATGTTGAAATGTGTTGATGAGACCAAAGCTTTTGAATTGTTGAATGAGATGCATAGTGGAGTATGTGGTGGAAATTATATGGCTAATACCACTTCTCATAAGGTCTTAAGAGCTATATTTTGGTGCCCTACAGTTTTTAAAGATGCTCACAATTTGGTAAGAACATGTGATGCATGCCAAAGGTTTTTTAGGAAGCTGAATTTCTCAAGTAATCTACCATTAAGGCCAGTTGCATTCTAGACACCATTTCAATAATGGGAAATTGATTTCATCAAAGAGATATCTGACAAGTCTAGTGGAGGTCATTCTTGGATCTTTGTGGCCACAAACTACTTTACAAAATGGGTGGAAGCCATTCCAACAAAAATAGCAACAATTAAAGTAGTCATTGATTTCTTGATGGATAATATACTGACCAGGTTTGGGGTTCCTGAGAAGATTGTCTCAGATAATGCAATGTGATTTAGATATGAAGAATTCACTATCTTTTGTTCTAAGCATGGAATTCAAGCATCTTATTCTTAACCATACCACCCACAAGGAAATGATCAGGAAGAATCAAGTAATAAAAGTTTGATGAAGATCATAAAAAGGATTAATGAGAAAAACAAAAGAGCTTGGGAATCCAAGCTGATATTGGCTCTGTGGGGTGATAGGGTAATAGTCAAGAAAGCCACTAGTTATGCTCATTTTGATCTAGTCTATAGTTTTACAACTAGGTTGCCTCAAAAAAACCTCATGAAGATGTATAAGTTTATCCAAGAATATGATGAAGATATGTGTGATGAAATAAGGCAAAAAATTGATGCATTGATGGAAGTGGATGAGACAAGAAGGGATTCTCAAAATAATAATGTTAAGTTGCAATTGCAGGTCAAGAACTTGTATGACAAGAAAGAATATCCAAGGAAGTTTCAAGTAGGATACATGGTGTTGATGTGGAATGCAAGATATAAGGATAAGGGAAAACATGGAAAGTTTCATACATTGTGGCTAGGCCCTTATCTGATCAGTAACACTCATGGTGAAGACTCTTACTTTCTGTAAGACCTAACTAGTGAACTTCTTGAACTGCCAGTACATGGATAGTTCTTGAAGCCATATTTCTCTTGAATATATATTATTTCCCATGTACACTATAAGTTTTGTATATCCTATACATAGGTTTGGTTTTCTTTGGTTGTGTCTAGTTTGGTCTGACTACCTTGTTCAAGTAATTCCTTGGTTTTTGTTCTCTATATTGGTCTACTTCAACCTAAGATTTTATGATCTCACTTTGTTCTAGAAGAATAGACATCCCCAACAAGAGCCACTAGTGAAACCCATAAAAATATTTGTGTTCCACTGGTAAATTTTGTAAAATATGGTTGTCATCCTAATTTGGACATGTCTTGAGGATTAGGGTTTCATTCATTCTTCTATTCTAAGGTTTATGTGTATCCCTTAAACCCCTTAAAAACCCTAAGTATGAATCCCATTGCAAGGGTTATAATTATCTATTGACCTAAATTCACTTGTTCCCAGTCACATTAGTCGTGACCTGAATCATTGAGTCTATTTACCACCAACCCTTTGAACCTAGCACTCTCGGTTGTTACCCATAGAATCCTATTAAAATGTCACTTTTGTAAGAGAGGGGGACCAACCACACCAAGGATCCAGGTCATGGAGAGCCAAGAGAAGAGGGTTTCCCTAACTTACCTCACTTTAATGGATGTTTTGGGATGAGGATTGAGAAGGAAGAGCACTCTTAAGTACTTTTGTCACTCTACAGACCTAAGAATCTAGTTGGGGCTAGATGAGCTAGTTTTTGGAGTTTGTACTGCACCTCAGATAACTCTCTATCTGAGGACAACAACGCTGGTCTAGGGTGACAACACAATGTGCTAGTATCTCTTTGGTGTGTTGGCATTTATATGCCAAAAAATATAAGGTATAGTAAGAAATGCCAAAAACCTACTTAATAGCCTAGCTAATTGATTTTAACAAAAGAAACAGAATGATAAAGTACGAAAAGTAAATGCAGAGATGATAAGGCAAGTAGATAAAAACTAAGGTGACAAATATTAACTCACAAAAGTTCCAATTTGCTAGTGAGCCCCATGCACACATTCACCTACAAACAAGAAAGAGGGGAAAATTTTTGGGGCTATATAGGGGTTTTCCTCAGTCAAACCCCCATTTTTGTGTTTCCACCTCCATGGACAACCAATTAAGCAACAAAGTAGAAAGTATGATAAAGGAAATAAATGAGAACACTGAACACTACAAAAGATAAAGGCTACTCTATCAAATCACAATACGAAAGTAAAGTGATGCAATACCACCTCCACCCAAAGGAACTCAAGGCCAATGAAGGGAGAATGCAAGGTAAAAAACTTGGAAAAATCCCCACAGCTGCAATTGTAACAAAGGGAGGTCTCACAAGACCTCAAGTTTGTAGCTTTTGTGGTAGGGTAGCGCATGCAAGGATGAAGTTGATGAAGTAACCAACTGCTACAATTCTCAATGGAGTTGTGAAGATGATAGTAGAATGCTTCAAGAGTATGCTCAAGAGATCCCAAAAGTGTGAAGAAAATGGAGTGAAACTACTAGAGAGATTGAATGAGTGTGTAAGAGATGAAGTGATAGTGAATAGAATGGATTTGAAGGCCAAAAGGAGTTGTTTTGGGTCAGTTTGTCGCATAGAGGCATTGTAATTCCACCCCAATGAGGTGTGTAACATCCTTGTGGATTCTAGAGGTAGGAATCTATTAGGGATAGTAGCATGTCATGCAAATGTCCACATGTTGCGCTTGTGTCTCACATAAAAATTCCCTCACCAACACACAAAACATGAGCCAAGTGGATGGAGGCAGATGGGTGATGTGGAATTTTTCCTTCAGAATTGATTTTCTAAGGTGAGGGTATGGGAAAGGGGAATTTACACAAAGGGTTCAAATTCACTCCTATACATTTTTCCCCCACTTTAGCGAGTGTGAATATCAATGAGCATTCAATAAAGTAGATTGAAGAGTTAGAAATGTATACCTAAACCATCAAGGAAGTAGACTACAATTTGGTGAACTCGAAAGCCTAGGGCAGGTAAAGGACTCCACAGTTACTCTCTCCTGAGGAGGTTTGAACAAAAGGAATTCATAGCTCTATAGAACTACGAAGTTGAATAAAGTGCACGAAAGGCCCATAGACCAACGATGGAAAAATCTTGTAGAATGCTAGTGCTTCATAGGCCCATAGACCTACAAATAAGGTATTCCCCCAAGTACTCTCTCATGAAGGAAGCTTAGTGTAATGGGGAATCCATAGAGTTGGACTGGAAAGTAGCTTCATAGGCGCACCTACAAAGCAACATGTTAATCCATAGATAAAACATGTTAGAAAATAAAAAGTAGCCACATAGGCAAACAAGTAGATAGTCACACAGATAGTCAAAAAATTGGAAGGCTTTTAAAGGTATCCCTCGAGATCCCTCCAAAAGAAAAGGGGTCAACTCAATGGATGCACTATTTGAAAGTGAAATAATGTTTTTCACAAGTCACAAATCGATTCAATCATCAAGGAATCCTTTCGAAAAATGTTCACTTCATCAAGGAATTTGAATGGAAGAAAATGACCCCTCACAAGGGGAAGGTCGAGGCTTCTCCCACAATAAAATTTGCTCCCTCCTTGGAGGAAAGTTTTCAAGTTCTTTCTTTGTGAACCCATGATGAAGGAAACACGTTGTGCAAGGGGTCCAAGTTGAGAATGTGATTTAAAAAAAAAAAAGTTTGCAAAGATTTTTGAGAAAAGATTCATTGGCTACAAATGCATTTTTTGAGAATCAAAGCATTGTGGAAGTGACATTGTCACACATACGAGGAACAACTCAAGCAAAGAAGAGAGAAAGATAACCAAGATTTCAAAAAGAAACAATAACATCACAAATAAAGGGCATAGGGGTGATCTGATATTTTGAGGTCAGATCTGCTCATAAATATATATAAACATAGTAATAGTATATAGATAAACTATCATCAACCCCCTACTATATCAGACCATGTGAAGAATGCATGAGAAGAAAAAGTAAAAAATAAAAAATTGGGTCAACATGGAAGGGAAGTCTAAATGCCCCCAACACTTTACATTGTCCCCAATTTTCTGAAAATCAAAACACATAACGAAGGAAGAATGATGCCACAGATAGAAGAAGTTTTAGAACACATAATCACTCTTTTATCCAAGCACCTACAAGGGTGAAAAGGGTCATCTAGGAACACATAAAACAAGTATAGGGGGAACACATCACAACAAACAAACACCTAATCTAAAGGTAAAGAAGAGGCACCTCCCCCTAACACTCATCGACCAATAGGTCGTCTGCTTCCCAATCTAGATCATTGTATGGGGAAGGTGGGAAAACCTACAGTGGTGGAATATTAAGGGAAGGAGCTTCCAACCCTCCCACAAAAAATTCCAAGGAAGAAGGCCTTGCAAGGTCTTCTATGCTTGGCTCTTGTGGAGCAATGATCAGTGATTTCGTGAAGATCGCTAACAAGGCTAAGGCCTTGTATAGAGAGTTAAACATGCACTTCACGGGAGTACCATGTGTTACCTCAATGGATATGGAGGAAAATGCCTAAGATGAACTTCTAGGCTCACCGAGTGACTCAAGAGTAGTGACAAACTTAGGGTAATCCAAAACTGGCTTCGTCACAAGGATGGTGCAAGCCAGTGTAGGACCACCCTTTGAAGAAGGTGGGATCCTCTTACACCCCCCATTACTAGAAGGGCCAACCTCCACTTTCTACTTTGTCAGAGGGTGTGAACTCCCAATGGATGAGGAAAGAGCTATAGAGGAGGAGAAGAAAACCATGAAAAACACCACTAAGGTATTTGACATGTCCACGAGCTTAGGGTATGGCAAGATGTTTGGAAGGGATGTCAGAAGAGGTGGGTAGATCGAAGGAGTGATAAAAACTTACACCTTTTTAGGGCCAGGTGCACTCATGCTCCAGTAGGAGCTACAAGTAGAATCAAATTAAATTGAACTAAGGTAGAGGGGAAATGATACAAGGATGCAATAGGAGGCCCTAAAATAGGGGTGATCAACTCCCCTTCTTTCCCTTATGAAGTGGCCTACTTAGCCGCTAGAGCCTTTCAATGATGCTTGTGCTTGCACGTAAGGCAGTTTATGTGACTCTTGGAGCTAGAGGCCAGGAGCTAATAAGGGATAGAAGGTTCCTACTTAGCCATAGGAGTTTCCATCACAAAAATGTATGGTGGAGGGATAGATTCCTGAATGGGAGCAGGACGAAGAGGTTGAGAGACAACAAATGGATTCAGCTCTAGTGCCTCGATGACAAGCCTCTTCCTATTCACTACTTTAGGAGTAGAAGTAATAGGAGGCTACAAAGGCCAAGAAATAGAGGATTCCCTATGGGGACCCTTCCTTCTACCATATCAAATGGGCCTAGGTTTTGTGAGTAGAATGGGAAGTTAAAATACAGGCCACTTGGGCTTTTTCCAAGCGGGCACCCCAGGGTTCTCTTGCAAATGAGCAGAATCTGATGATGCCACAGTAGGGAAAGAGGAAGCAGTAGGCTGAACAATGAAAGAGGAAGAAGAAGAACCTTGAGAATGCTTCTCTTCTTCCCTTCTTTGGGTCATGGTGGCATCATTGTCATCTTTTAAATATGCCTTATGCAAAACAACATAAGGTGATGGAGGGTATCTCACTCTAGGAATTAAGTTTCCTTTCTTGTACATCTCATAGGTCTAGTACAAGAGTTCCATTCTAGGTGGAAGCAGACCAATAGGCGCATGCCAAAAGTGGTCTAGAGAATAGCTACCACATGCAACTGATAGTTTATAGCTAGTATCATGGACTACATGCACTGAACCCTCATGAATAAACTTTAGGCATTTATGTATGATTGAGGGAACTAAATTCATAGCTACTAACCAGGGGATACCCAGCTTCACTCTGAAGAGTTCAAACCATGGGATTATGTCAAAAAGAAATTTTATGGACTTAGGTCCAACAAGGACCGACAAGGTGATGCTACCAAGGGGAGGTATGAAAAGTCCATTATGTGTACAGATGGTACTTTCAGGTGCATCATACCCATCTTTATGTAGGAAGTTAATTAACATAATTTCCTTAGTAATCACATTCACTTGGCATGTCGGGTCAACAAGAACACTTGTCATGGTGTTCCCATGGATTCATGTAGGGAACTACTCATAGACTGTGTAGAGGGGATATGTAGATGCAAGAAGGATGTCATCATGTACACTAAACAATACTCTCACAAAGCCCCCCAAAGGTCTATAATTGGATAGTGACCCAACTAAGGCTTCATTCCACAACACCTATGGAATCTTTCAACTACACCTACTAGGGGCTAGAGGTTGGGTTGTAAGGCGAAATGCCTCACAACACTAACACCTACAGTTCTCCTAGGACATGAGGAAAGGACCCTTTAGCACTGCTAAATGGAACATGTTAGGTTCACCAAAATTGTAAGAGAGGGGGACCAACCACACCAAGGCTCTAGGTCATGGAGATCTGAGAGCAGAGGGCTGCCCTAACTTACCTCACTCTAATAGATGTTTTGGGATGAGGATCGAGAATGAAGAGCACTCTCAAGTTCTTCTATCACTCTATAGACCTAAGAATTTGGTTGGGGCTAGATGAGCTAGTTTTTGGAGTTTGTACTGCACCTTAGACAAATCTCTATCTGAGGATGGCAATGTAGGTCTAGGATGACAGTGTCTCACACTGGCGTCTCTCTCAAACATTGGCATCTGTATGAAAATAAAATGTGAGATACAGTAAGAAATTCCAAAAACCTACATAACAACCTAGCTAATTGATTTTAATGAAAGGAATAGAATGATAAAGTATGAAAAGAAAATGCATACATGATAAAGCAAGTAGATAAAAACTAGGGTGATGAATATTAACTCACAAAAGTGCCAGTTCGCTAGTGAGCTCCACGCACACGTTCACCTACACACAAGAAAGAGGGGAAATTTTTTGGGGTGATATAGGGGTTTGCCTCAATCAAACCCCTATTTTTTGTTTCCACCTCCATCGATAGCCAAGAAAACAATGGAGTAGAAATTGTGATAAAGGAAAGAAATGAGAACACTAAACACTACAAAAGATCAAAACTACTCTATCAAATAACAATGCGAAAGAAAAGTGATGCAATACCACCTCCACCCAAAGGAACTCAAGGCCAATGAAGGGAGAGTGCAAGGTAATGAACTTGGAAAAGTCACCAAAGGCACAACTGTAATGAAGGGAGGTCTTTCAAGACTCCAAGTTTGTAGCTTTTGTGGTAGGGAATTATATGTAAGGATGAAGTTGATGAAGTAACCAACTGCTGCAATGCTCAATGGAGTTGTGAAGCTGATAGTAGAATGCTTCAAGAGATTCAAAAAGTGTGAAGAAAATGGAGTGAAACTAATAGAGAGATTGAATGAGTGTGTAAGAGATGAAGTGATAGTGAATAAAATGGATTTGAAGGCCAAAAGGAGAAAAGGAGTCATTTCAGTTTGGTTGGTCACATAGAGGTGTTACAATTTGACCCTAATGAGGTGTGTAACATCCTTGCAGACTCCAGAGGTAGGAATTTATTAGGGACGACAATGTGCCACATAGACATTCGCACATCATGCTCACATCCTTGATGAAAATTCCCTCACTAATGCACAAAACACGAGCCAAGTGGATGGAAGGAAGATGGTTGATTTGGAATTTTTCCTTCAAATTTGATTTCCTAAGGTGAGGGTATGCGAAAGGGGAATTTACACAAGGGGTGAAAATTCACTCCTATACATCTTTATATTTGTAGACATGTACAATTGACCTAACACCTATCACACACCCTAAACGACATCAAACAACATCATTATCGTAAAAAATCACTACATTTCACATCAACATCATCCAAAACCCTAATTTCCCCTATTAATTGAATAATACAACATTATTTAATTAATTCACTTTTTTATCATTTTTGATGAATTAAATAAATTCCATTTATTTAATAAAGTCCTGAAAACCCTATATCTACTATTAATTGAATAATACAACATTATTTAATTAATTCACATTTTCATCATTTCAACAAATTAAATAAATTACATTTATTTAATGAAGTCCTAATCTCACTTTATTCGTCTTGATTAGTTAAATAATACCAATTATTTAATTATGTCGCTAAATCACCTTATTCCCCTAAGTTAATTGAATTATTTAATTTTTGAATATCTAGAATACTGAGGGGGGGTGAATTAGTATTCCATAAAACCATTCACATAAAATCCATATAACCATTATCACAATTCTAACTAAATCAACAAGAGAGAACATAGAAACAAATCAAAGCAACGATACACATGAACACTAGGATTTTTACATGGAAAACTGAAAGAGGGAAAAACCACAGTGAGGGTTAACTCACAATATATTATATCTAGATACAAAATATTACAGGGCTCACTTCCAGGACTCACTGTCCTTAAAAAGGCTCATTGCTTGAATACAAAAGATGGCTGACTGCCAAGATACAAAGATAGTGGCTCACTGCCAAGAGATTGAACTGATAGGATACACCTACAACATGTAGTGTTCAGTTCCAATGAAGCTCAGAATATGAAGTATTGTCTCACACAATAGTCGCTCAACAAACCTATATTGATCTACAACGGATAAAGCATTTAGGCTTAGATCTTTCTTCCACATACTTTTCTTCTCCACACTTTATTCTCCTTCGCTCTCTCATCTCATACCTCAAAACATCTTATGTATATACAAGTATATCTTAATAATAAATTAGGTAGTATTAATTAGATGAAAACAAAAGAATCAAAACTCTCTTTGTCGGCACCATAAAATATTTTATCCATGTAATGCATTGTACCAAGTCAACTGACATCTATAAAACACAACTAGTCTCCATAATGTATTGCATACGTTGAGTCATCCAGGACTATAACATAATTCTCCAAACCAACAAATAATCCTCAAAGAAAAAACATTTTGGACCCAAGAACACATTAATTTCCCATCATACCACTAGCATACAGACCATCAACGAGACCACAACATAAGAATATTTAACTTAATAGAATGAAAAGTCTCCCACACAGTATGCCAAGCAAGGATCAACAGTAGAATACAGAGTTGCACTCTGTTAGAGATAACTTTCTGCTCACAACCAAAAACATCTCAAGATCTATGATATAGTTTTCTGAACGAGTCAGGATAACATGGTTAAGATATTAGAGTCATATCAGATCTTGTGGTGATTTCCAGACTCAAACACCAACACACTGATCCATCACAAAAGGGCATTACTAACAGAGTGAAGCTTTCGATAAACCAATTAGACTTCTCATAGAGTTATCATCAAGTAGATATCATCATTTTGACATCAATGACAACATAGAAACAACCAACACAAACCATCCATACTTCATGCTCATGTTGTAAGGCCCAACAATCTCCCCCTTTGGCATTGATGGCAACATGCATGACAAAAAAAAATTCCAACTACAACTGAATACTTTGAATACTCCCTTTATCAAAAAATTTCTTCAGAATTTTTTTTTTGTCTCTCTATATTTGCATCTCTCTATCTCTCCCCCTTTGACATCTATGAAAAAGGAAGTGGTCTGGTATATATGTATATATGCATCAAAATGTAGCCAAAAATATATGACCACAAAATTGAATTAGCCTAAATAAGAACCTCTGAGACTCTCCAAGATGACCTTTCATGACACTTTGCCTTATTCCCATGAATCTTTTTCACTTATAAGAGTCTTGTGAAATAGCTCAAGTTTAGTTAAGGAATCTATACCATCTGCTAGAGTATTGGGATTAAGATTAATCTATGATAATTCACCAATACAACCAAGAGCACTAGAAACAAAAGTGTGCCTGAGTTTAATCATGTCTCTGAGTGCCACAAACTTCTTGATAACTTATGTCCTTGGATACTACAGCAAAAATAATTTATCCTGAAGCTACACAATGTAGGACCACTTCTGATTATCTCTATCTTCTACTAACATGTATGTATCTACCTGAGTGCTCATCCCGGATTCACTCATCCTTATCTCATTTCTTATGTTCAGTGTACTGTTAGACCAATTTAGGCAAAAAGAAAGTAGTTCATGTGCCTCTTCTTCACAACCTTGTACACTCTCCAATACCTTCATCACTTGACTATGTGCATTGCACATTTTTCATTAATATTCTCCAAATTTCCTTTGTCATATCTAATTTCAGTAGGTACTTCAAGTCCGAAGATATGGAACTTCAAAGAATCAATCATGCCTTTTAGATTCTCCACAACAGAAATAGATGAATCAAAATTAGCATCGGGAATAACCTTCTAAAATTCTTCCAAGTCTTTCTAAATATTTATCCTTTCATGCTCATGTTCAAACTCACTTCCTTTTGCAACTTCTTGCTTAACAACACTCTTCCTTTTCTTCCCTGTTTTGATTGTACTACCGAAAGTACCTTCTACATTGAGATTCTTAGGGATTTCTAAAAGAATTTTAGCATAATTATCAACTTTAGCCTCTGAAACTTCATAATCTAATTTTGAAATCCATACCAACCTTGATTCAACTACTTCCATATAATAGAAATATATATACACAAGAAAATTTGTGCTTTTGGAGTACCTTTCAACAACATTTATTGGAATCCTAAACCTTTTGTTCATCCCCATCTGAAATGTTCCAAATAATGTAGCAAGGGAAGTCTCTTGTGCATCCAAGCTACCAAGATTTATCATGAAGTTCTTGAATTCATGGGTAATAGGGATTGTATTTGGCCATTCTATCCTTCCTATTACCGATAATTCTCCCAAAAAGTAAAATAGTAGAAATACAAGATTTCCATACCGGAATGCATTCTTCTTACTCTTTTTGATCTCCTTTAATTTCTTCAAAACATGTATACGAAGTAATTCACATAAGTCATAATTCATACCTATTTTAACCATATCAACAATAATATGTATAGTAGTAGTAGAAAATATGAGGTCATTTTTAGGGATACAAACTTTGTGACCAATGACCATAGTAACATACCTTATTAGCGGATCAACAATTGATCTCAAATCAATCTCTTTTCCTTCAAGATTCGCACCGGTAACCTCAATTAGCTCTTTCTCATCCATAGCCTTTTGTTTGGGAACTGGTATGGGGGAACAAAAATCAGTTACATCTCTAATAGCTTCTCTAGTAATCAAATGTGTCTCATCAATCCAAAAATATTCATCGTGAATTCTACTAAAACTATTCGAATATACTTCTTTTCAAATTCAAACAAAGGGACTTTCCTCCAAACATCCAACTTTTTCTCAACTAACACTCTATAGGCATCATGGCTCTTTTTCAATTCACTTTCCCATAGCATGCTCAACTGAACTAATGACATTTCTTCTATCTTATTGTAAGAAAATGTATAGATATCCTCTATGGGAAACACTCTCAGAGGGATGTAAGAGAATGCACCAACAAAGTCTTCTGATAGATCCTTCAAGTATCTTCTCAAATTGACTTGCACTTTATCCACACTATTCACAATCTTTGAATTATCCATAGTAATAAAAGTAAAAGATTGTACAAATAGAAATACCTCTCTAAATTCTAACAGGAAATGTATAGATATCTTACTTCCAGAGCTTACTTTGAATCCACTTGTCCTTTTCTTCAAACCCTAAAACTATGAATTGCTCTCTAAGCTTCCTTTAGATACCTCTCTGAATTTACATAAGCCTCTTGAATTATTTGAATATTTTCCTTCCATTTTGAATGATTTTGCAATAAATGCTTCAACTTGCAAGTAGATTACCTTGAAAATCATGTACACCTCCATTCTTTCAAAATTTTCAAACTCCATCCTTACACATACGACTGAAAAATTCCTTAATTTCCTTACCACATTAAATATACTTTTGTCATGATGTGACACAAGTATCGATGAGGGGGTTCATTAGATTTTTTGATAATTTCTCCCCCTTAGCCACTGCTTTACTTAGAAATTGATGGGAGTATCTACACTGGAGGTTGGCACAGATAAGACTGATGATTCAACTTGCTTTCCTTCCTTTCTCCAAATCCTTTTTATTTCCTTTATTGCTTCTTCCAGATCAATGATTTGATCATGCTTCTTCACTAGATAATTAATTTTTCTTCTTCTGCAATTATTAACAGGGTGTTTTGGATCGTTGCACTTACAACAGACAACATTCTTCTTTTTATTCTCTCTTTTATTTAGCTTATCTTCACACAAACTAACTTTATATTCAATCTTCTTGCACTTAAGAAATTTTTTAGAGAATGATAAATAACCATTCATTTTACTTTTGCGGTCCTTTTCCTTATGGCCAAATTTCTTACAGGAATAATAGACACCATTGAAATATAAATACCTTTTAGCATCATGTCGTTTGATAGGAGTTCTTCCAGAATTGTTTCTTAGATACTTGATTTTTCCATTTTTGCATCAAGTCCTCTTATCAATAGATTTCTTCGCTTTAGAACTTTGACCATCCTCAAACCCTAACCACTCTTATCCATCATTGATCTCTAAGAAGTAATCAATTCATCAAGCATCACCAAGCTTATCTTAAATTTGTCTTCAAAAATTCTTGTCTTTTCCAGATCAGATCTCAAGATTTCTACTTCTTCCTCAAGCCTTATGCATTCATCCATCTTTCTTTGAATTTTAATTTTTTAATATTCTTTAGTTCTTTTCTTTTCATCCAATTGTTGCAGTAGACTAGAGATAGTTTCATTTGATTTAGCCAATAGATCACATGCTTCAACACTTTTACTTTGTAGCTTTTCAATATACTCATTCGCTTTCATCAACTTGTCCTTTAGATCTTCTATTTCTTCTGAACATCCAACCTAGACCACTTCTAGAGGAAAAAATTTCTTATATTCAAATTCTTGGACCTTCCTCTAGTTGTTAGGCTTCATCTGAGGAACTAAGGTCTGACATCAATTGTTGAATATTCAAAATACTAAGATGGTGGGTGTAAATCAGTATTAAATAAAACCATTCACATAGAATCCATATAACCCTTATCACAATTTTGATTGAATCAACAAGAGAGAACATAGAAAAAAATCTAAGCAACCATACACTTGAACACCAAGATTTTTATGTGGAAAAAACCCAAAGAGGGAAAAACCAAGGTGAGCATTAACTCACAATATATTTATCCAAATACAAAATATTATGGGGCTCACTGCTAGGACTCACTTTTCTTAAAAAGGCTCACTACCTAAATACAAAATATGGTTGACCACCAAGATACAAAGATAGTGGCTCACTACCAAGGGATTGAACTGATAGGATACACCTTCAATGTGCAGGGTTCAATTCCAATGAAACTCAAAATATAAAGTACTATCTCACACAACAGTCACTCAACAAACCTATATAGATCTACAACTGATAAAGCATTTAGGCTAAGACCTTTCTTCCACACACTTTTTTTCTCCACACTTTATTCTCCTTCGTTCTCTCATCTCATTCCTAAGAACATATTATATATATAAGTATATCTTAATCATCAATTAGGTTGGCTTAATTAGATGAAAACAAAATAATCAAAACTCTCTTTGTCAGTACTATAAAATATTTTATCCATGTAATGCATTATACCAAGTCAGATGACATCCATAAAACACAACTAGTCTCCATAATGTATTGCATACACTGAGTCAGCCAAGACTAGAACACAATTCTCCAAACCAACAAATAATCCTCAAAGCAAACACCTTTCAGATCTGAGAACACATTAATTTCCCATCATACCACCGGTATACAGACCATCAACAGAACCACAACATAAGAATATTCACCTTAATAGAATGTGGAGTCTCCAACATAGTATGCCAAGCAAGGAACAATAGTAGAATACAGAGTTGCACTCTGTCAGAGATAACTTTCTGCTCATTACCAAAAACATCTCAAGATCCAGGATATAGCTGTCTAAATGAGTTAGGATAACATGGTTAAGATATTAGAGTCATATCAGATCTTGCGGTGATTTCCATACTCAAACACCAACACACCGATCCATTACAAAAGGGCATTACCAATAGATAGTAGCTTTTGGTAAACCAAGTAGACTTCTCATAGAGTTATCATCAAGTAAATATGATCATGTTGACATCAATGAAAACATAGAAATAACCAACACAAACCATCCATACTTCATGCTCATGTTGCAAGGCCCAACATAAATCATAATATTCTAATTATGACGCTTTCCCTCCAAAATTTGAATAATTAAATCAAACTATTCAAAACATTTACCAAAAATAAAATCAAACTAATACAACATTTTTTGAAAAATTCAAACTTGATTTGCATGTTCAAATCCAAAAAGGAATTAATTAATTAAATCAATTAATAAATTTTCCTCACCCACTTTCTGATTGAGAAAATTATGATTGTTGACGGAGCCATCTAATTTGTTGACTATTCAATCTAATTTTCTGACTTATCCATCTATTTCCTAACTAAGCCATCTAAATCTTGACTGATCAATCTAAATCCTGACTAACCAATCTATTCCTCAATCACACAAATTGTGTAATCTACTTTACACAATCTACTCATGTCTAAATCCTCTCAACACCTTTCAACCATCGATCTTGATGCAACATTGTTTAATCCTAATTATCCATTTCAAATATCATTTTCTATATAAAAAACCATTGATGGGTGTTTTTGCACTTCTCAACACAGGCAGCACACAAGTGTACTACCTCTCTTGAAAGGTAGAAATATGCAAACAAGTTCGAAATTACTACCCCAAGTTCTGTCGAGTGTCAGGTCATGACTTGCAAAAATAGCTTAGTTGATTGATGTGATTTGATAGTAATCACAAAGGGAATTTATGGTTCACTAAGTTTGGAAGGAATTGAATCTTCAAATGGAGTTTTGTGAAATTCTAGAAATGAAGAGTAATTGCTACAAGTTCAAAACAACAGTCTAAAACTCCATACTTGACATTAGATTTGGCTTTACAATGATGTTGGAACTTTTCCTTAGCTTCTATTTCAAAGAAAAGTCAAAAGGGAAAAGGGATAGAATGGTTTCTAGACCTACAACTAATGTTAAATAGTAACAATCAAGGATACCACAATGGACAACCTTCCCAAAACTAAGTTCCACTTAACCAAAATAGCTAACAGTTTCATGAAACTAGTGCTATCTTCTAAGGTCTACAAATTTTCAGCTACCCATTCACCATGACACATGAATAATAGATGAATTTTAAGTGCAACAATAAATTAATGTTCAAACTAGCTTTACACTATTGTTCATCATCAACAAACAACAAAAATCATGAACATGGAAGGCATCAACACTATAACATTCTTCACTATCAATGTGCAGGATGAACTAACTACTAAAAGGAACTTAAAACTTAGAACAAAAAAGTTAAAATATAATATTGAGAATATGAATCATGCAAGATGTGAAGAAACACAAGAATCCACCAAAACAATGTAATTCTCATTAAAATTTATGCATCATGTCTTTACACAACAACTCAACTCTCTCTTGAAAATGAGAGGAGACCCCTATTTATAGTTTTCCAAAAGTGAAATGAACAGCCAAAATTTACTTTCATTGTGTGGCCAAGATTCATTTTATATTACGGTTTAACCTACCACCAAAAGATAACATTGTAAAATACACTTTTATCTCATTCCTATTTTGTCCCTAGTGGCTTTGACACTGTAGCAGTTTTGTCTTCTAGTGCCTGCCTTGTTTTTCCAGCTATACTATCAGAAACTCATCATCAATGACTAGCTTCCCTGCATTTGTCTAAAGGGTGGAATATTCCACAAATTTCCCAATAAAATATAGGAGATTATCCCACTCCATGATGTTAGATTGGAGGATCTAAAAGTTCATCCTTTTGAATCTCCCTATGATCTTCTCCCAATGCTTGGTGCATTTGGGTGTGACCTTGATTACCTAATCAG
This sequence comes from Sequoia sempervirens, assembly GCA_007258455.2. Lineage (NCBI taxonomy): Eukaryota > Viridiplantae > Streptophyta > Pinopsida > Cupressales > Cupressaceae > Sequoia > Sequoia sempervirens. The sequence goes on along the minus strand of VDFB02255902.1, from coordinate 33,217 downwards.
ATTGGGTGAATGCCCTCACAAAAAATTTCATGAAATCCAAATTTAGTGCATATGCAACCCATTTCTCATTTTTATTAGGGAAGAATGGCTTGAGTTTCTTCGGATCCAACTCTAGGGTAGGCATGTCATAATAAGTCATTGTCTTGAGGTAATCCTCGCTGTCGGTCCTATGCTCCATAACCCATTCGAGGTCAAGCTCAACTTCATCCAAGACCCTCTCTAGGATCTCCTTTCTATGATACAAGCCCATCTTGAAGGTCTCCAGTAGCCAGTGATCATATTTCACGAGCCTTAATTCCTTTTCCCATGCCTTTTCAAGCATCACAAGAATGGCCTCAAGCTTAGGATATGTGATCCTATACAACTCAGTGAATCTATGACACATTTTCTCCATGGCTTCTAGCTGATTTTGCAAATCTCAGAATTTTTTGAACATGTGGGTGGCATGGCGGATGCCCATGTCGCCATTGTAGATCACCTGTTGGAACCAATCTGTTGTGGCCTTGGTCCAATTCTTCATTTTCTCCATTCTATTGAGCTCTTCTTAGGAGAGAAGAGGGGGTGTGGATGATGTTGTTGGAGCCTCTTCTTCCAAGGATGTCCATTACTGAATGTAGGCAGTGAGATCCGCCACCTATGCCTTTAGTTCCTCTTTGGAGGACTAGTCCTTATTCATTTTTTGCATGATTGTTGCCATCGACCCTTGGAACTCATCAATCTTATGTTCTCTAGTTGTCGAGCCCAAGTTGATTGTTGAGATATTGTAACCAGTTCCTACATCCTTATCCATCACAGGGGTAGAAATTTGTATTGATCTTGATCTGAAGGCATCAACTGTGATGTCTGAGCAGACTCTAAGATTCTTCTCTTTTCTTGTCTTTCTTTGTGCTATTGCTAGTATTGCTTCGAGTCTAGCCTTAAGATTAGTAGCCATTGGATTCTTCTTTTGTAGTTGCCTCTCCAGCCAATCGAGCACCTTGGTTTCCTCTTTAGGTGATTCATGATCACCTTCCTCTCTTTGTTCATGTTGAGGTTGTTCCTCTTCATGGCCCGAGGCCCCTTGATCTATTATTTCTTCTTCATTTGATCCCTTAATCTGTATAGCCTTTTCTTTGTCTGACTCAATAGAGGCTATGTTTTCTTCAGTGATACCCTCCTTTTGGGATGCCTTCCCTTCTTCTTGTCTGAGCTGAGCATGATACTCCAACTTGGGGCTCTTCTTTGGCACATCTTCTTCTTTCTCTTCTTCTTCCTTTTTTGAAGGAACTTCTTCTTGAATGGGACCCTTATCTTGGCCTATTAGTGGAGGCTCTTTGAGTATCTCCACATTGACATTCGTATCAACTTTATCTTCAAAAAGATGATTCTCAGAATTATCCTTTTCATCTACATCCTTGAGTTGCTGGGACAACTCCTCTTCCAAATCTTGATCTGAGGTTTCTATGATATACTTTTCATTGAGGGCTTCGGTGTCTTCCTTTGAGGAATATGAATTTTCTTCATTAGATGCCACTCTATCTAAGTTTATGTTTAGCCCACCCTCTGGATGTTCAAAATAATCATCTTTGAAAGGGTCCATGGGATCTTCAACTATACCTTTGGTAGCCTCCCTTTGGAATTTATCCATCTCTTCAAATATTTGCATAAACCTTCATCTTTGGTGGCTCTGTAGGTGGCGAAGGAAGAGGCAGGCCAGTGGAAATCTAGGCCATCAAGGCCTAGACTATAAGATTCATTATTACCCTAGAGGTCTCAGCAGATATACCTTGCATGTACTTCATGAAGGCATCTGATAGAGTGAGAGATGACATAGTAGTAGTGGTAGATGCAGGCACTGGGGAAATGAGAGTCGGTAGTGGAGGGGGAATTGAGGAGGACAACAATGGGGATGCAGTGGCCGAGGAGGAGTCCAGTACCATTATTGGGGCCATTGGTGAGGTGGAAGTGAGGTGGGATGCGATGTCCATGGTGGGTGGAGATGAAATAGAAAATGCCTAAGAGGTGGGAGGTGGAGGTGGTAGGTTGTGATTGTGGCTGCTCAACTTCTTCTTCTCCTTCGTATTACGGGTCCTCCTCGAATGTAGGAATATCACTTACAACTCCCCCTATTCTCTTTGCTTTCTTCAAAGATTCTCCCTCTGCAGCCTTCCGTGTATACACTTTATGCTTGGTATTGCACTCAGGAACATCCTTCCTTTTCTTTGATATTGTTGCTGGAGCGGATTTGGGTGCTTCTTTTATTGGGACAATAGCTACTCCACTATCAATTTCACTCTCAAGCTCATCTTTGAGCTCGCCATAAGTCAAAATTGTACCCTTCACTTTGAGTTGAGAAATTTGGGTGTCTACACACTGTCTTGTCCTATTTTCAACTAGTTGTGTCACTATATCGAGGTCAGTGACCTCTTCCTCATCCTAGTCTATCAACGGTAGTGGCAAGTTGGCCATGACATAGAATCTCTCATCAATAATGGTGTCATCTTCTTCTACTACTTGGTCAGGCACCAGAAATAGATTTATTAACCTTACAAATTGGGTTTCCATCCGCATGTAGTGCCTCATTCGCACCTCCTTATCATCTTGATAATTGGCCCAAAAGTCTTTGACATGAGGCTAATGAGCATACTATCTTCCAACCCATTTCTTCACTTTTTGATATGGCTCCATTCCACCTCGAGTTGTGTGAAGGTATAGATTGTATTCCACCAGCTCCTTCTCTGAATACTCCATGCACTGAGCAACGAGACAGGCATACATTCCTTGCCAAAATTTTAGGGGATATGGGATCCCTGCTCTTTTTTTGTTGCTTAGTAGGGCATGGGCATTCTGTAATTGTCAAGAGACCTCCAACAAGATCATTCAGTCATTGGGATAGTGCGGCAACTTATAAGGTCTCTTGGAGAACCCCTCTATTTTGATGTATGTAAACTTTGGGAACTATATGAACAGATACCCAAATTGTTAGATGAAGGCTCTGGCACTGTGTGAGACTCTTCTCTCAAAGTCTCCCCCAAGGAGTCTGATGATATGCCCAATGAGTGCATCATTTACCCTCCTATATTCCCTCTTGAAGTTTTGATACTACAATTGAGGGTAGCAGACATATACTTTGAGGTCTCCTCTCCTAGGTTCTAGCTTATTTGCAACAAAGAGGCCCTTATACGAGAATTTCTCTGCTAGGAGGTACACCAAGTAGGAGGTCATGTAGAACTTGGATGTTTTCTTTACAACCATAAGCTGATTATGCATGTTGTCAGTGATGATCTTCACCCAATGGAACTTTGTCTCGCGTTGGATGATCTCCTCTATGAAGTAGAACATCCTTTCCTCAAAGAAAGTGGCAACAGGGAGGCCCATTACCCTTCTTAGTAGGGTGACTAAGTTATGATATTCCTCATGGAAGTTGCTTCTAAACAACTCTTAAGGAACCTTAGCAGCATTGCTCCTCTTTTCCTTCAACCAATTTTGGTTGATCAGTTTCTTGCATGCTAGAGGGTTTTCCTTCCACATGCTTTTAGCATATCCCTTTTCAGTTTCCTCCATTACATTAAATGTAGGGATGCAGAATGTCTGGCCTATGCACCTGGTAGACAAATTTGCTAACACTCTGTCATCATGGTCAATGATTTTTTTGCTACTATGATAACATTCTCTGCATATCATCACTAATTCTAGAGTCACGAGTGTGAATGGAAAGCCGGCTGTCTTAGCAAGACCACTCACTCTGATTTTTCAAGAATTTTTAGTTGTAGGGTGGATCACTACCCTTCGCTGGAACTCACCTATATCCACATGCCCAAGGTTGGTGTCTAACACATAATCCTAGTTGGAAGTAATCTTGGAGGTGCACTCCACCCCATGAAATTGGTATTTCATCTAATCCTTCTCCTCCTTCCCTCTCAGTAGGCATGTAGGTTTGTTTCCCTTCTCTTTCTCGGTAGACTTCCCCAATGGACCTACAATAGATTCCATAAATCTTGCATACAAAGACATAGTAAGTGCATTCACATAAAAATTAGGGAAGCGTTAGTTAAATCCCACAAAATGAGGGTTAGATCCAACAATCTATCACTAGGAGACCATAAAATTCATCAATATTCATCATTCAAGGCCTTTTTGGATCAAATACAGGAATGCAAGCCTAGGGATGTGATTTTCCATGAGTTGGAGGCCGTTAGGAGTGACTGAGAATAGAATGATGTTGGGGTCACAAAAACCTGCAAACAGCCACCTATAGTCAAAGTTTTGTAGTAAGGTTTTAGTGGTCAAATTCCTCAAGAAGTCATTTGGCATGCAGGGAGATCAATTATAAAGTCTTTAGAGTCACCTAGTTGATCATCTCATTTATGTGGGCCCATGGCATGTGGAAGTCAGAGATTGGATGGATGTTTGGGGTTCCACCATTAAGAAACAATGACCAAGAGGTAGAAACCTGCATGAGGAGTTTCGTAGTGTAGGACCCATAGGTGGTTAGGATGGCATGAGTTAACCCCCTATGTTTTAGTCACTTTGAGGCATGTAGGTGGAATTCATTGGGTAGTCATCATTTGATTATCATTTAGGAATGATGCTAGAGAGACAATGGTCTGTATGCAATGGTCCACATAGACGGGCCCACAAAACAATTTGAACTTAGCCACTTCATTTCCAATGAGCTCGGATGGTGGAGGAGGATGTGGACTCTACACCACAGGTAGAAGGGAGGGAATCACCATTAACCAACAACAATCGGGCAACAATGGGCCACAAACGGCAGCTCGCAAGGAAAGGTCCACATGGCTACCAACTTTAGCTTTTCATTGAGGTCTTGGAGGGAAGTGACCTAGGCGGGGCCTGTAGTGTAGATGGACGAGGTCAATCAAACATGAAGGAATGGTGAAGGAGATGGGGTGGTCCGTAGATGGACCCCCGCAGATGTTAGCTCACATGAAGGGTTTTTCCTTAGCATTTTTGTTTGCGAACTAGGACCAACAATGTAAGCTAAGGAATCCACGATGTGGGCGGGAGTCATGTTTTAACTTTTAGTGAGTGGCGTTAAGGTGGTGGTGAAGAGTCTACATAGGTCCACAAGGGACGACCCACAAGAAATATTTGGCTTAACGCTTGTTCGTATAAACTAGGAATAGTCGATAAAGCAACGGGAACCGCCCTGCAGATGGAAGTAATGGCCTAGCCGCTAAAAATGACATCCATGGAGGGGCGGTCTACAAATGGACCCCCACAAGGAGCATTCTACATATCAATAGTTAGTTGTTTTTTGGCATTCAATGGAGGTGGTTTAGGAAGGGCCCATGATGCGGAAGCAGGCAAGGGTAAGCCATTTCAGAATAACAACGAGATAGTGGCCACTCGCATGCAGTAGCCCACACGAATGAACCCACAAGAGATTATTGACTTAAGTTTAGTTCAATGCTTGATCGTTTGATTTTTAACTTAGGTAGCAATGAGGGAATTGCGGGCCACATGGATGATCAAGCCATGCAAATAATGGTGAAGGAGATACTAGGTTCCATGTGGTTTTGAGGTTAATTTTCAAAGGAGTTTTAGGTGGGTATCATGTGGAACCAGAACCGCTAGGCGCATTTCAAGATTCATTTTAAAGATTTAACCATTTCCTTACAACCTTGATTACTAAAATAATTCATTCATCAGCTTTGGATGTGGGAATACCTAGAAGAGCATAAGAAATCTGAAGACAATCATGTTTTAGATTATTCAAAAGCTTGTGTTGGCACAAGCGTTCCAATCTTCATTTTCTCTTTCTCAAAATTTGAATTTATGAGTGTGAAAATGATAGGTTAGATTGCCTATTTATAGGAAAAACCTCATTTATGACCCATAATAAATGTAGGTATGACAACCGGTGAAGTTGTTGGGTGTGGGATTCAATGAACTGGTGGTAGGAAAAGCAGAACCCGTGATGCAGAAATACCCCAAGGCTTTTCCATTAGAAAATGGCCAAGAGATGATGGTAGAGAAGGTTGTGGGACCTTCCATGTGGTTGGACATCTTGGGTTGGCCACAATTTGAATGGCGAAAAGATGGAAACATCGTGCAAAGGGAATCCCTCAGGATCCAAAGGATTCTAGGGCAACGGGCCAAAGGAAACCCACATGGGAATTCCCACAAGGGCCAAAGAATTAGAAAATTTTAGTGTGGTGAATTTTGGTCAACTAAGAATGATGACTTTAGGGCTCCTGACCACTTTAATTTCAAAATTAAGGGCATGCAAAATGAGGCAAAGGAAAAAAGTGACCCAATGAAGGAAAGAGGAGAGAGGGGGTCCCCGTTCTGAATGGGGTGTGTGTGTTATAGGCACAACAAATGACAACTTGGTTGGGAGAATGCTCCTAAGAATTCTAAGGGTAAAGATTCATTCATAACCTAGAATCTCTAGTTTCATAGACCGGAGGCCAGTTTCCATAAGTGAACTAAGAACTCAAAGGAAGACGGGATCCTTAGTTGAATCGAGTGATGAGGATATCTCAGAAGTATGTGTTTAGTGAGTTCATTTCCTTTCTTTCGAAACCATAACAAATAGTCATTAATTAGTTAAGGAAAGCTACGTAAAGTGTCCAACCCCAAAAGTAACCTAGACATTGCTCCACTGCTAGTTAGGTGTGCATAGCCTCGACAGAGTTATCGTTGTGACTCTGCAAACATTGCTCTATTGCCAACTGGGCATCCATATCCCTGATAGATTTGCTTGCACACCCACATAGTTACTTATTTTAACACTTTATTTCTTTTCTTTTCTTGAATATTTTATTTTGGCACTCTTTTCTTCTCGCTCAACTACATAAGCATTGAAGCTTACTGTGGGTTTGGAATCACAGTGGTCACTAGAGTAGACTTACTATTTTTCACTTTCCCAAAACCTCATAAAAACTATTGTATAACCCTTCAGAAACATTTAAAGTGTGTTTTTGTGTGTGATTTGAGATAAGTGTTAAAATATTCAATTAAGGGTTCCATCCTGGGTCTATTCTGAGTTCAAGTAAGGAAAACCTCTCCATAGGAGCAATCATAATTCATTAGTTACGAATGAAGATTTATCCAAAGAATGAATAGGAGTGGATAGATAAGTAGGCCATTTGATAGACCAAGTACAACCACCACATCAAGAATGAAGGAACACCCTCAGCAAAAACAAGAATCGAGAGAGTGAGCAGAAGCAAAACAATAGTGAGGCAACAAAACAAAAGAACCTAAACTAACCTATATACAACTATATACAAAGGAAAGCTTGAAAATCTTAGGCAAGGAAATAATACTTGAGTTGTTTCCCGTTAATAGGCAATGAGACATCCTCTCTAGTGAGTGTCTTGAGATGAAACAAATTATCTCCTAAGATTTCCAAAATATGAAAGGGGCCAAACCAAAGCTTGTTGAATTTTTCATGTCCCCCTTTCCTTTCATGGGCCTTCTCCCAACAAAGGACTAAATCAACAATCCTAAAGGCCTTTACTTTGGCTCGATGACCGAACCATCTTTTTACTACACCCTAGTGTTTGGTGAAATTTTCAATTTCTCTATCACAAACTTCTTCTAGATGCAATAATTCAGCTAAAAATCAGCTTCTTAACGATCTCCTTCCTCATAGCATGTGTTGAGAAACTAGAGTGTGGGAATCTTGAGGTGAACAGGAAAGATAGATCTAGGCCATAGATGAGGTGGAACGAGAAATCACCCAGAGTAGCCTTGTAGCATGTACGATTTTCCTAAAGGGAAAAATGCAACTGGGCGTGCTAGTCTTTGGGATTCCTATCAAGCAGTTTCTTGATCACAGTTATCATATTTTTATTTTTTGACTTAGCTAGGCCATTTCCCTTAGGGTAATAGTTGGAAGAAAATTTAAGCGCAATATCGTAATCAAAGGTCCAATTGGAAAACTTAAGCAAGGAAAAGGTGGGGCCATTATCACACACAAGGGAAAACGGGCAATTGAAACGATTCAATATAAAACTTTCTAAAAAATTGGTAACTCCAGTTGTACATTGCCTACATGTTATTGCTTTTATCTATCTAGTACAATAATTGGAAATGGTTAGAATGTACTTGTGGCCTATAGAGGATGGTGGGCTTACCAAACCAATAAAGTTAAGTCCCCATTGAGTGAATAACCTTACCTCTAGGACTGGTTGTATGGGAACAACAACATTTCTTTCTCTGGTCACAGTAGTTTGACAAATTTGATAGGTTCTGACATGGTTATGTGCATCCTTAAACATTGTTGGCCAGTAGTACCCAACTTGTAGAATCTGGTGGGCGGTTGAAGAGCCAGATCCATGGCCAATTCCAAATTTTCATGGAATTCTTTTACTACCCTAGCTGCTTCTTCTTTTCCAAGGCTTTTAAGATAGATTCCCTCATGATTTCTCTTGTACAATATAGATCCTTGCAAATAGTAGACAATGTAATTGTACCACTCTCTAGGAGAAACGTCTCCCAGTTGGTACTACTACATGGTGAGTTTAGGTCATGTTTTAGGTATCGTTTTAGCTATTGTTCGAGTGAGGGACTGCCCTTGGACTAACTTCATGGGCTGGATCTCCATGTCATATTCTTGTAATAGAGTGACCCACTTTTCTCTCCTTTCTCCCAGCTCATTCTGCATTAGAAAAGTCTTAACTATCAAATTAGGCACAATTGCAAACAACTTATTCCTCAAGATATAGTCCCAAAATTCTTTAACTCCTCTAACTAAAGCGTATGCTTTCTTTTTAACATTATGATACCTTAACTCTGCATCCTTCAGTGGAGTGCTCATGAAGGAAATAGGCTGCTCACCCCCTTTGCCATCCTTTTGTGTCAATATGCTAACAAAAGAGCGATCTGAAGCGAACAAGTAGATATAAAACAACTTCAGATAATTTGGGCTGACCAACATTGGTGCATCAACAATTTCTTTCTTAATTTCTTTGAAAGCCTGCATGGCTTCTGGCGTCCATTTGAATTTAGCATCTTGCTTCAACATAGCATTTAATGGTTTGACGATTTTGGTAAATTTTGTGATGAATTTCCTGACAAAGTTGATATTTCCAAAGAAAGATTTCAATTCCTTTTTTCTGCTTGGAAGCTAAATTTTTTGTATAGCTTGGATGAATTTGGGGTCTATTGAGATTCATTTTTCTGAGATCATGTGTCCCAGCAACTTTCCTTCCATAACTTTGAAGATACATTTCTTTGGGTTTAAGGAAATTTCGAACTCTCTGTATTTCTGGAAGACCTTACACAGATCAGAGCCGTGGTCTCCTCTTTTCTTTGAAAACATGGTTAGATCATCCATATATATGATGATTCATTTTCCAGTTAGGTCCTTGAAGGCAATATCCATAGCATGCTAGAAGGTTGCACCGACGTTGATTATCCCAAACGACATTCTTCTGTATGTGAAGGTTCCCCACTTTGTGGTGAATTATATTTTGTGTTGATCTTTGTACTGCACCATCACTTGATTGTACCTTGAGTATACATTCAAAAAGGACATCATCTGAGATCCATTAACTATTTGCAACACCTCATCTAGTGAGGGCACTAGATAATTGTCCTTTTCTAAAGCTCTATTCAATTTTCAGAAATTGACACATAACCTGATCTCACCATTCTTCTTTCTGACCAGAAACAAATTCACCCCCCATGTGGAGTGCCTAATCAAGAAGATAATTCTGGTGGACAGTAATTTTTGAACTTCTTTGTAGATGATTGGCTCCAATAATGCGTTGATTGGGCATTGACATTGCTAAAAATGCCTCACATCGGGCTTGAAAGGGATGGTATGAGTAATGATTGAGGTATCATATGTCTTTAAGTCCTCATATCTCCAAGCAATCACATCATGATATGTACGTATGGCATCAATGATCCCATTCCTTTCTTCTAGTGTGCACACTTTGCTAATGAACACATTCTTGATTTCTTCAACTATTCCTAGGTTGTGAGCATCACACTAATTGTCAATTGAATCCCTTTTAGTTTATTGATCCTAATCTCTAATATGATCCAAGTCAAATATTTTCTCCAGCTGAACCATACCTCGTGGTATTGTATTCATTTTGAGATGAATAACTCCCTCTATGTCTAGTTCAGCTTCTTTGGGTTCTGCCTCATCAATGATTTGGGTTACAAACACATTAGAGCTTGTGATGAAAACCAAGATATGCTTTTCATCATTGAATACTTGGAAATTGGTAATGTTATCTAGCACTGACATGGTAGAGGTGAGTTCTATAGTAAACTTCTTCAATCCAACTAGGGACAAAGGTTGGAGGGTGCTATTCGCTTCGACTAATGCATTGGTAGTATGGTTCTTGGAGTGTGGGATCAATTGAATGTTGCATGCATCTAAGCCTTCTATGAGTTCCCATACCCTGTGCCTATAATTCACTAGTCTTCTATCATGACAAGAATACAACTTCTTGACTTGTTTTACTACCAACTCTGAATCACCAAAAACTTGTAACATCTTCACCTTCTTTCTTAGTTTCATCAAGATCCCATGAACTAATGCTTCATGCTCTGCTACATTATTGGTACAATAAAACTGAATCTTGTGGGCAGAAAAGTATGTCTTACCTATAGGGATAATGAGCTCAAAGATAGATCCCACTCGTTGCTTGGAACTTAGTGAAAAATCCCTCTAGTTTCTTTGGCATATCATGATAGTCATTGAAGGACAAAGGAGATGGGTTATTACCTAGTCAATCCATGATGGCAGGTAGAGGTTGTGTTGGCTATTCTATAATTTCCTGGGGCTACAAAGGAGCAGCAATAGCTGGGGCAGTACCTTGGCTATGAAGTGCTGGGATAGGGGCAATGCCTTGGTTGTGGGAGGTGAAAGGGTGGAAGGTAGTTTGGAGTAGCTGGGAAGAAGAAGGCACTACCGGGAGTGAAGGAAAAGAGTGGGGAAAATGGATGGAAGGAGATCATGAGGATGGAGGTGAAGTGGGCAAGGTGGATGGGGCTGAGGTGGATGCTTTCCCTTTCTTGGCTCTCTTAGCCTTGGTAGGGGGTGGTAGCTCTTGAAACTCCCCTTTGTTTGGTGTAGATCTTAATGCTCTCCGGAACCTCTGAGGGGAGAAGGAACCAATTCGATCTAGCTTAGAAAAAGGGTGGCCCTCCTTCTAGCACTAGTTCTATTGATGGGTGGTTTTGCACTTCTCAACATAGGTAGCACACAAGTGCACTACCTTTCTCAAAAGGTAGAAATATACAAACAAGTTCCAAATAACTACCCCAAGGTCTCTCAGGTGTTAGGTCCTGAATTGCAAAAAAAAAATTAGTTGATTGATGTGATTTGTTGGTATTCATAAAGGGAATTTATGGTTCACTAATTTTGGAAGGAATTGGATCTTCAAATGGAGTTTTGTGAAATTTTGGAAATGAAGAGTAATTGCTGCAAGTGCAAAACAATAGTCTAAAACTCCATACTTGACATCAGATTTGACTTTACAATGATGCTGGAACTTTTCCTTAGCTTCTATTTTGAAGAAAATTCAAAAGGGAAAAGGGATAGAAGGGTTCCTAGACCTACAACTAATGTTGAAGAGTAACAATGGAGGATACCATAGTGTACAACCTTCCCAAAACTAAGTTCCACTTAACCAAACTAGCTAACAGTCTCATGAAACTAGTGCTATCTTCTAAGGTCTGCATATTTTCAGCTATCCATTCAGCATGAAGCATGAATAATAGATGAATTTTAAGTGCAGAAATAAATCAATGTTCAGACTAGCTTTACATTGTTGTTCATCATCAACAAACAACAAAAAGCATGAACATGAAAGGCATCAACACTATAAAATTCTTCACTATCAATGTGCAACATGAACTAACTACTAAAAGGAACTTAAAACTTAGAACAACAAAGTTAAAATCTACTATTGAGAATATGAATCATGCAAGATGTGAAGAAACACAAGAATCCACCAAAACAATGTAATTCTCATTAAAATTTATGAAGCATGTCTTTACACAACAACTCAAATCTCTCTTGAAAATGAGAGGAGACCCCTATTTATAGTTTTCCAAAAGTGAAATGAATGGCCAAGATTTACTTTCATTATGTGGCCAAGATTCATTTCACATTAGGGTTTCATGTACCCCCAAAAGATAACATTATAAAATACACTTTTGTCTCATTCCTATTTTGTCCTCTAGTGGCTCTAACACTATAGCAGTTTTGTCTTCTAGTGACTACTTTCTTTTTCTAGCTATACTGTCATAAACTCATCATCAATGACTAGCTTCCCTGCATTCTTCTAAAGGGTGGCATATTCCACAAAATTTCCCAACCAAAGCCTGGAGCTTATCCCACTCCATGATGTCAAATTGGAGGATCTAAATGGTCAACCTTTTGAATTTCCCTGTGATATGCTCCCAATGCTTGGTACATCTAGGTGTGGCATTGATTACCTACTCAGATTGGGTGAATGCCCTCGTAGTGAAGTCCATGAAATCCATAATTAGTGCATCTATAGCCCCTTGCTCCATATTCTTATGGAAGAATGGCTTGAGTTTCTCTGGATCCAACTCTAGGGCGGGCATGTCATAATTAGTCATTGTCTTGAGGTAATCCTCGCTGTCAGTCTTGTGCTCCATAACCCATTTGAGGTTAAGCTCAACTTCATCTAAGAACCTCTCTAGGACCTTCTTTCTATCACCCAAGCCCATCTTCTAGGTCTCCACTAACCAGTGATCATCTTTCACAAGCCCTAATTCCTTTTCCCATGTCTTTTTTAGGAATCTTAAGAATTCCCTCGAGCTTAGGATATGTGATCCTATAGAACTCAATGAATCTATGACATGTTTTGTCTATGGCTTCCAACTTCTTTTGCAAATATTGGAATTTTTTGAACATACGGGAAGTGTGGCGGATTCCCATGTCTCCATTGTTGATCACCCATTGGAACCAATCTATTGTGGCCTTTGTCCAATTCTTCATTTTCTCCATTCTGTTGAGCTCTTATTGGGAGAGAAAAGTGGGCGTAGATGATGTTGTCAGAGCCTCTTCTTCTAAGGACATCCATTACTGAATGTAGGTGGTGAGATCCACCACCTATTCCTTTAGTTCCTCTTTGGAGGACTGGTCCTTGTTCATTTGCTTCATGATTGTTGCCTCTGACCCTTGGAACTCATCAATCTTATGTTCTCTAGTTATCAGGCCCAAGTTGATTGTTGATATGTTGTAACTAGTTCTTGCATCCTTATCCATCATAGGGGTAGAAATTTTTATTGTTCTTGATTAAGAGTTATCAACTGTGATGTGGGAGCGGACTCTAGGCTTCTTCTCTTTTCTTGTCTTTTTCTATGCTCTTTCCAGTATTGCTTCGAGTCAAGATTTAGGATCAATAGCCACTGAAGTCTTCTTTTGCAGTTGCCTCTCCAGCCAATCAGGCACCTTGGTTTCCTTTTTAGGTGATTCATGATCACCTTCCTCTCTTTTTTCATGTTGAGGTTGTTCCTCTTAATGGCCCGAGGCCCCTTGATCTATTCTCTCTTCTTCATCTGAATCCTTGATCTGTATAGCCTTTTCTTTGTCTGACTCAACAGAGGCTATATTTTCTTCAGTGATACCATCCTTTTGGGATGCCTTACCTTCTTCTTGTTCGAGCTCAGCATGATACTCCAACTCGGGGCTCTTCTTTGGTGCATCTTGTTCTTTTTCTTCATCTTCCTTTTCTGAAGGAACTTCTTCTTCTTGGATGGGGCCCTTATCTTGGCCTATCAGTGGAGGCTCTTCGAGTATCTCCACATTGACATCTGTATCAGATTTCTCTTTGGAAAGATGCTTCTCAAAATTAGCCTTTTCACCTACATCCTTGAGCTACTAGGAGAGCTCCTCTTCCAACTCTTGATATGAGGTTTCTATGATATACTTTTCATTGAGGGATTTGATGTCTTCCTTTGAGGAATGTGACTTTTTGGTGCAGGAGCACCCAGGGCCTTCAAGGAGTTGTTCAAGAACCAAGAGAGTGCAAGGGTCAGGAGAACCTTCCAAGAAAGTCAAAGCATCAATTATGACCTTTTGGAGCCTATAATGGCATTTGGTATGAATAAATGTAATAAGAATGTTAAAAGTTCTAAGGTTCCTGATAAGGAATCTAGGTTAGAAATGCAATGTAAATGGAAAATCATGTTCTAGGGATTTGATTAGTGATCTAATGCTTTAGGTTGGTCAAATAAACTTGGATATTGAATATCCAATAGTTTTTAGGTGATAGATTTTAATAAAATGTAAGTTTGCAATTTCAAATTTTTGAATTTTAGTTTAGGCGGGAAAGGGAGTTTTGAGAGTTTTAGAGTAAATTAAGCAATGTAATCAATAAAAATAAGTTGGATCAGTTGGAGAATGGGTTTATAACCCTAAAATAAATATTTTTATAGAGGTTAGGTGATTGGAGAAAGAATTGTACAGACTGTTCTCAGAAAATACAACAAAATTTCTGTTTTCTTGTAATTTTCTGTGTTTTTTTGATGAACCATTGAATCTTATTGAAGTTATCCACATTTGGATGCTTTGGTAATTTGTATTTACATGTTTTAACACCACTCACATGTTCTGATAAAGGAAATAGATCAATTCTTGCACGTTTTTGCTGACTGTCCACAGGAAAAGTGCAGATTTTGCCCTATTTTGAGAGTTTTAATGATGGAATGATCCATTTCTTGGAGTATAATGACTGAAAATATATGAAATGGATCACATATGACATTTAACATACTGTACTAACAATATAAAGTGCAGGAAAGAAGAATCAAACGGTGTACACCAAGATTTCATTGTGAAAAATGCTTGAAGATGGAGGCTAGGGTGTAGCAGCAGAAGATCTGCCTTAATGAGGGGCATGTTTTTGAGTTTGGATCGACTAATTATGTTGTCCTAATGGTGTAGAGTCAATGATAAAGTTCTGGAAGTGACTGGAGGGTTAGTTTTCAAGAAGCCCTGGTTTTTTAGGCAAGTTTAGAAAGGGTTTGTGTTGGAGCATGTTAGAGGTGTAATAGAGGTCTAAAAACTTGGATTCCTTGGTTTTGAGTCATTTTAGGAGACTTTTGAAAGTTTCGTGGTCAGGGGTTAAGTTTAAAGATGGGTTGCTTTGAAAAATAGGGCTAATTAGGCCTAATTTTGAGGAAACAGCAAGGTTAGAAGAAAGATTGTCTGAAACAAGTGATGCCAAGGAGTTGATATGTTGTTATCCATCACAAAACACATATGATACAACCATTATATTGGAGGTTCATTTGCAAAGTTTGAGGAAAAAGTCAAGAATCCATCGCCAAAGGCCTAATAGGGCTAGAAGGCTAGTTGAGCAGCAAAAGTGAGTTTTGTTCAAAACAGAGGGTTAGGGCTTGAGAACCTTTTGAGTCAAGTTTGGTTAAGTCCTTTGAGATAATTTAAATGGTTTGGAACTAGAAGGGAAACAATTAAGTCTTGTGTGCAAAATTGAGGCCTTATCTCCAGGTTGGTGCCTAGTTGAGAGATTGAGAAGTGAAACATTGTTATTCTTGTTATCTAGAGTTTCTTGCAAAGATCCCTGACCCTCTACATCAGAGTGGTATTAGAGCAGTGATTAGGTCCTTTAGGGATTGGAGAAACAACAATGGCACCAAAAAATCAATTGGCAAGAGAGTTGGAAGAGTGGAAGGAGATCTTGGAGAGGGAGATAAGAGAAAGAAGGGAACAAGAAGCAGCAAGAGCAAGAGAAGAAAGGCAATGGAGAAGAGAGAGAGATACTATGCAGGCAAGGATCAATAACCTTGAGAGGAGTAGGAGGAGAGAAGAACAAGAAGACCAAGAAAACAATGATGAAGATGAAGAGCACGTGAGGGTAAATTAGGAACAGCAAGCTGATGAGATAGAAGACCCTGAGGAAAGGAGGTTACTGAGATTGTTGAAGGTAGTACAAGGTCATGGAGGAAAGAGTCACATAGACCTACCTATCTATCAAGGGAAGATGGATAGTGAAGAGGTGTTGGGATGGCTTGATGCCTTAGAAAACTACTTTGAGTTTGAGGAGATGGATGAAGAGAGGAAGGTTAAGTTTGCTAAAACCAAGTTGAGAGGCACAACATTGACATGGTGGACTAGTTTCCAGAATGATAGGATGGTTAGAGGATTGGAAAAGGTCTCTACATGGGCAAGGATGAAGAGTTTGTTCAAGGAGCAGTTCCTACCATCTGATCATACCATTCATGTGAAAAGGATGAGGTAGAATTTAAAGCAAAAGGACTTGGATGTTATGTCCTATACTGAGCAATTTCACAAGCTTAGTATCAGAGGAGGTTATGAAGAAGAGGATGAGAAAATAGCCAGGTACATCAATGGCTTGAGGTACAATCTACAAGATGAGATTGGTTTGCAATTGCCAAGGACATTGGGAGAATGTTTTCAGTTGGCCATTAGAGCAAAAGAAAAGGTGAAAAGGAAGCAAGAAAGATCAAACAATGGTGGAAGAGGAGGTAGTTCAAATAGGGGCAGAGGTAATAGAGAGCAAGGACAAGGCAGTAATGATAAGAGCAGCAATGACAAGGGTAAAGAAGCATTTTTTGATCAAAGAGGTGGATACACTCCTAGAGGAGGAGGCAGATTTGGACAAGGTAGAGGACCATTCACAGGTAGATGTTTCAATTGCAATGAACCAGGGCATCCTTCCTTCAAGTGTCCTAAATGGGAACAAGCTGATAGGGGCAGAGAAAGGAGAGCTAACTTGGTGCAAGAAGAAGAAGATAAGGAGGAACCAAAAACATTCATGGCAGACCCTGTGACTGATGGTGAGTTTCTCATGATCAAGCAAGGAGAAAGACTTCATCAAGAACCAAAGGTAACTATTTTCAAAACAAATTGTCTCAGTCATGGTAAGATCTGTAGATTGCTTATAGATTTAGGGTCACATAGCAATTTAGTTTCAGTTGATATGGTAACCAAGCTAGGGATTGAAACATTTGATTATCCTACTCCCTACAAGGCCACTTGGGTAACTCAAGGACAACATGTAGAGATTGGTAAGAGAGCTTTTGTTGATTTCTCAATTGGTTCATATCATGATAGGGTGCTTTGTGATGTCATTCCAATGACTTGTGGTCATATCATCTTGGGAAGGCCATGGCAGTATGCTTGAAGGACATTGCATGATGGATTTCTTAACACATATTTGGTTCACAAAGGAGATGTTAGATATCAGTTGGTTCCTTTTCCTTTGGAGCAATCTAATGATAGTTTTGTGATTTTTTTTGAGAAGAGTTTGTAGGTGAATAAGCAGGGTGAAATAGGGGAAGGCATTGGTAGGCTGAAAAAAGACAAGTTGCAGCAGGGTTATGAGGTGGACAGTCCTTCAAATCAGACCTTGTGGGATTTGGATAGTATTAGGGTTGGAGGCATTGAATGCCCTATAAATGAGGGTGATAAGGGTGGAGTTCTTTCACAAAAGAGGCAGTGGAATGAGGGCAGGAGCAGGGCACAAGAATCTACTGTTATCAGGTAGCAAAGGGGACAAACCAAACCCTATTTTGGTTCTCATATGATAAATGTCAAGAATGTAGATCGGCAGAAGAGGAAGACAGTGACTTTGGGGGACTACCTGCCTTCTCATTGGAAGATGAAAACACATGAGAGCAAACGGTCTTTTGGTGGTAGCACATGGGACACTTCTTGAGGCAAGAGTTCTTTCTTTCCTAGGGAGGATGGTGCAGGAGCACCCAGGGCCTTCAAGGAGTTGTTCAAGAACCAAGAGAGTGCAGGGGTCAGGAGGACCTTCCAAGCAAGTCAAAGCATCAATTATGACCTTTTGGAGCCTATAATGGCATTTGGTATGAATAAATGTAATAAGAATGTTAAAAGTTCTAAGGTTCCTGATAAGGAATCTAGGTTAGAAATGCAATGTAAAGGGAAAATCATGTTCTAGGGATTTGATTAGTGATCTAATGCTTTAGGTTGGTCAGATAAACTTGGATATTGAATATCCAATAGTTTTTAGGTGATAGATTTTAATAAAATGTAAGTTTGCAATTTCAAATTTTTGAATTTTAGTTTAGGCGGGAAAGGGAGTTTTGAGAGTTTTAGAGTAAATTAAGTAATGTAATCAATCAAAATAAGTTGGATCAGTTGGATAATGGGTTTATAACCCTAAAATCATCATTTTTACGGAGGTTAGGTGATTGGAGAAAGAATTGTACGGACTGTTCTCAGAAAATACAACAAAATTTCTGTTTTCTTGCAATTTTCTGTGTTTTTTTTATGAACCATTGAATCTTATTGAAGTTATCCACATTTGGATGCTTTGGTAATTTTTATTTACATGTTTTAACATCACTCACATGTTCTGATAAAGGAAATAGATCAATTCTTGCACGTTTTTGCTGACTGTCCACCGGAAAAGTGCAGATTTTGCCCTGTTTTGAGAGTTTTAATGATGGAATGATCCATTTCTTGGAGTATAATGACTGAAAATATATGAAATGGATCACATATGACATGTACCATACTGGACTAACAATATAAAGTGCAGGAAAGAAGAATCAAATGGTGTACACCAAGATTTCATTGTGAAAAATGCTTGAAGATGGAGGCTAGGGTGTAGCAGCAGAAGATCTGCCTTAATGAGGGGCATGTTTTTGAGTTTGGATCGACTAATCATGTTTTCCTAATGGTGTAGAGTCAATGAGAAAGTTTTGGAAGTGATTGGAGGGTTAGTTTTCAAGAAGCCCTAGTTTTTTAGGCAAGTTGAGAAGGGGTTTGTGCTGGAGCATGTTAGAGGTGTCATAGAGGTCTAAAAACTTGGATCCCTTGGTTTTGAGTCATTTTAGGAGACTGATAAAATTTTCATGGTCAGGGGTTGAGTTTAAAGAGGGGTTTCTTTGAAAAATAGGGCTAATTAGGCCTAATTTTGAGGAAACAGTAGGGTTAGAAGAAAGATTGTCTGAAACAAGTGATGCCAAGGAGTTGATATGTTGTTATCCATCACAAAACACATCTGATAGAACCATTATATTGCCAAGGAGTTGATATGTTGTTATCCATCACAAAACACATCTGATACAACCATTATATTGGAGGTTCATTTGCAAAGATTGAGGAAAAAGTCAAGAATCCATCACCAAAGGCCTAATAGGGCTAGAAGGCTAGTTGAGCAGCAAAAGTGAGTTTTGTTCAAAACAAAGGGTTAGGGCTCGAGAACCTTTTGAGTCAAGTTTTGTTAAGTCCTTTGAGATCATTTAAATGGTTTGGAACCATAAGGGAAACAATTAAGTCTTGTGTGCAAAGTTGAGGCCTTATCTCCAGGTTGGTGCCTAGTTGAGAGATTGAGAAGTGAAACATTGTTATTCTTGTTATCTAGAGTTTCTTGCAAAGATCCCTGACCCTCTGCATCACTTTTCTTCATCAGATGCCACTCTCTCTAAGTTTATGTTTATTCCACTCTTTGGATGCTCAAAATAATCATCTTTGAAAGAGTCCTCGGGCTCTCCAACTATAACTTTGACAGCCTCCCTTTGGTGTTTCTCCATCTCTTCAGAGATTTGCATAGTGGCCTCCATCTTTGGTGGCTCTATAGGTCGTAGAGGAAGAGGAAAGCCAGCAGAAATCTAGGCCATCAAGGTCTGGACTGTAGGATTCATTATTACCCCAGAGATCTTAGCAGGTATGCCTTGCATGTACTTTGTGAAGGCATCTAGTAGAGTGAGAGATGGCATAGTAGTAGTGGTAGCTGCAGGCATTGGGGTAGCGAGAGTGGGTAGTGGAGGGGGAAGTGAGGAGGAAAAAGGTTGGGATGTAGTGGTCAAGGAGGAGTCCAGTACCATTATCGGGGCTGTTAGTGAGGTGGAAGCAAGGTGGACTAAGATGTCCATGACAATGGAGATGAAACAGGCAATTCCTAAGAGGCAAGAGGTGGAGGAGTGGCAATGGTAGCAGCAATAGTGGGAGTAGAGGTGGTAGGTGGTGATCGTGGCTACTTGGCTTTTTCTTCTCCTTCATGCTGGGGGTCCTCAATTGTAGGTATCTCACTTACAAATCCCCCTATTCTCTTTGCTTTGTTCAAAGATTCTCCCTCCACAACTTTCCATGTATAAAATTTATGCTTGGGATTGCACTCAGGTGCATCCTTCCTTTTCTTTGATCTTGTTGCTGGAGGGTATTTGGGTGCTACTTTTATTGGTGCAGCAACTACTCCACTATCAATTTTTCTCTCGAGCTCATCTTCGAGCTTGCTATAATTCAACACCGTGCCCTACACTTTGACCTAAGCAATTTGGGCATCTACCCACTGTCTTGTCTAGTTTTCAACTGGTTGTGTCACTATATTGAGGTCAGTGACCTCTTCTTCATTCCATTCTATCAACGGTAGCGACAAGTTGGCCACAACATTGAATCTCTTATCAAAAATGGTTTCATCTTCTTCTACTACTTGGTCGGGCACCCAAAATAGATTTATTGACCTCACAAATTGGGTCATCATCCACATGTAGTGCATCATTCATACCTTATTATCATCTTGAAAATTGTCCTAGAAGTTATTGACATGAAGCTGATGAGCATACTTTCTTTTGACCCATTTCTTTAATTTCCCATATGGGTCAATTCCACCTTAGGTTGTGTGAAGGTCTCGATTGTATTCCACCAACTCCTTCTTTGAATAGTCCATGCACTGTGGAATGGAACAAGCATACATTCCTTTCCCAAAGTTCAAGGGATATGGGATCCCTACTCTATGTTTGTCACTTAGTAGGGCAGGGGAATTCTATAATTGTCGAGAGACCTCCAAAAGGATCATTCAGTCATTGGGATAGTGCATTAGCTTATAAGGCCTTTCCGAGAGCCCCTCTATTTTGATGTATGTAAACTTTGGGAACTATATGAACAGTTACCCAAATCATTGGATGAAGGCTCTAGCGTTGTGTGAGACTCTTCTCCCAAAGTCTCCCCCAAGGATTTTGATGATATTCCCAATGAAGGCATCATTACCCTTCAGTATTCCATCGTGAAGTTCTAATATTGCAGCTAAGGGTAGTGGTCATATACTTTTAGGTCTCCTCTCCTAGGTTTTAGGTTATTTGCAACAAAGAGGCCCTTGTATAGGAACTGCTCTACTAGGAGGTACACCAAGTAGGAGGTCATGTAGAACTTGGATGGTTTCTTTACAACCATAAGTTGATAATGCATGTTGTCATTGATGATCTTCACCCAGTGGAACTTTGTCTCACCTCAGATGATATCCTCTATGAAGTAGAACATCCATTCTTCAAAGAAGGTGGTAGCAGGGAGGCCCATTACCCTGCTCAGTAGGGTGACTAAGTCATGATATTCCTCGTGGAAGTCACTTCTGAATAGCTCTTGAGGAACCTTAGCAATGCTACCTCTCTTTTCTTTCAACCAATGTTGGTTGATCAGTTTCTTGCATGCTAGAGGGTCTGCCTTCCACATGTTTTTAGCATATCCCTTTTTAGTTTCCTCCATTACATTAAATGTAGGGATGTGGAATGTCTAGCCTATTGACTTGCTAGAAAAATCTACTAACACTCTGTCATCATGGTCAATGATTTTTCTGCTACTATGATAACATTCTCTACATACCATCACTAATTTCGGATCCACGAGCATGGGTAGAAAGCTGGATGCCTTGGCGAGACCACTTGCTCTGACATTTTGTGCATTTTTAGTTGTAGGGAATATCATTACCCTTCACCATAACTCATCTATATTTGCATGCCCAAGGTTGGTGTCTGACACAAAATCCCAGGTGGAAGTGATCTTGGAGGTGCACTCCACCTCGTGAAATTTGTATTTCATCTGATCCTTCTCCTCCTTCCCTCTCGATAGGTGTGCAGGTTTCTTTCCCTTCTCTTTCTCATCAAACTTCCTCGATGGACATGTAGTGGATTCCATAAACCATGCATACAAAGAAATAGTAAGTGCATTCACATAAAAATAAGGGAAGCATTAGTTAAATCTTAAAAATCGAGGGTTAGATCCAACAATCTATCACTAGGAGACCATAAAATTCATAAATATTCATCATTAGAGGCTTTTTTGGATCAAATACAAGAATGTGGGCCCAGGGATGTAGGTTTTCATGGGCTAGAGGTCGTCAGGAGTGACTAGGAGTAGAACGATGTTGGGGTCACACAAACCTGTAGACAACCTCCTGTAGTCAAAGTTTCGTAGTAAGGTTTTGGTAGTCAAAGTCCTCAAGATGTCATTTGGCATACGAGGAGATCAATTATAAATTCTTTAGGGTCACTTGGTTGATCATCTCGTTTATGCGGGCTCATGGCATGCAAAAGCTAGAGCCTAGATGGACGTTTGGGGTTCTACCGTTGAGAAACAATGACCAAGAGGCATAAACATGCATGAGGATTTTTGTAGTGTGGGACCCACAAGTGTTCAGGATGGCATGAGTTAACCCCTATGTTTCAGTCACTTTGAGGCATGCAGGTGGAATTCATTAGGTGGTTGTCATGTGATTGCTATTTAGGAACAACGCTAGAGAGACAACAGTTTGTATGCGGCAGTTCGTATAGATGAGCCCACAAAATAATTTGAACTTAGCAACTTTGTGTTTAAATGAGCTTGGATGGTAGAGGAGGATGCAAAATCCGTACCGTGGGTAGAAGGGAGGGCACTGCCACTAACCAACAACAATCGGGCAATGGCAGCCCGTAGACGATGACCCACAAGGAAAATTTTGCATGGCTACCAACTTTGGTTTTTTGCTGAGGTCTTAGAGGGAAGTGACTTAGGTGGGGTCTGTAGTGTGGGTAGACAAGGTCACTCAGATGTGAAGGAGCAGCGAAGGAGATGGGGTGGTCAACAGATGGACCCTTGCAGATGTTAGCTCACATGAAGGGTTTTGCCTTAGCATTTTCATTTATGAACTAGGATTGATGACGTAAGCTAAGGAGATCGTGATGTGGGCAGGAGTCATGTTTTAGCTATTAGTGAGTGGCGTTAAGGTGACAACGTATAGTGGATGGAGGTTTCAAAGGGACGACCTGCAAGAAATACTTGGCTTAGTGCTTGTTCGTATAAAGTGGGTACGAACGACAAAGTAGCAGGACTTTCCGTGCAGATAGAAGTGATGGTCTACAGGCAGACCCCCACATGGAGAGATCCGCACATCAAGAGTTGGTTGTTTTTGGCATTCAATGGAGGTGGTTCTGGAAAGGCCTGCGATGTGGGAAGTAGACAGGGGTAAGCCATTTGAGAATGGTAGTGAGATAGTGGCCACCCGCGTGTGGCGGCTTGCATGAACAGACTTGCAAGGGCTTACTAACTTAAGTTTAGTTCAATGCTTGATGGTTTGAGTTTTAACTTGGGCAATAGTGAGGGCGTTGCAGGCTGCATGGATGTTCAAGACATGTGAAGAACGACGAAGGAGATACCAGGTTCTGCTTGGTTTTGAGGTTGATTTTCAAAGGATTTTTAGGTGGGTATCGTGCGGAACTAGAACTGCTAGGCACATTTCAAGATTCATTTTAAATATTTAACAATTTACTTACAACCCTGATTACTAAAATCATGCATTCATCAGCTTTGGATGCAGGCATAACTAGAAGAGTGCAAGAAATCTGGTGAAGACCACATTTCAGATTCTTCAAAAGCTTGTGCAGACACGGGGGTTCCAATATCTATTTTCTCTCTAAAATTTTTTGAATTTCTGAGTGTGAAAGTGATAGGTCAAAGTGCCTATTTATAGGAAAAACCTCATTTATGACATGCAATAAATATAGGTACAATAGTTAATGAAGTTGTTGAGCGTGGGATTCGATGAACCGACGATGAGAAAAGTGGAGCCCACGATGTAGAAAGACCCTAAGGCTTCATGGTTAGTGAACGACCAGAAGATGACAATAGAGAAGGTTGCGGGACCTTCCATGCAGGAAAACATCCTGAGTTGGATATAGTTTGAATGGTGAAAAGATGGCAGCATTGCGCAAAGGGAAGCTCGCAAGGGAAGACCTATAGGACCTGGAGGATGCCAGGGTAATGGGCCAAGGGAAACCTGCTTGGGAATTCTCGCAAGGGCCAAAGTTTTAGAAAATTTTAGGGTGGTGAATTTTGGTCAACTGAGAATGATGACTTTAGGGATCCTGATCACTTTAAGCTCAAAATTAGGGGCACACAAAACAAGAAAAAGGAAAAAAGTGACTTGGCAAAGATGAAAGGAGAGAAGGGATCCTCGTTTCAAATGGGGTGTGTGTGCTATAGGCACAACAAAAACCTCTTTCCTCACAAAAAATGGATCGAAGAATCAACATCATTTGCACAACAAAGTACTATCAACATTCACAACCACCATTAGATCTTCAACACTTCTTCAATCAACAAACATCAACATCATTCTTCAAGATTTGCACACAAACTATGGAGCCTTTGCAGTGATATGAAAAATCCAACATCAGGCGAACACACTCTGATATAGGATGGTAACACTTTTTTGTTGTTTTGAATTCAATTTGGTAATCATAGGATTTATTAATATGTTTTCAATAGCTTAGTTTCATTTTTTAAGTGTAGGATTAGATCTTAGATTAGTGTTCTTGATCTTAGCTTAGATTATGATTTCAAGTACATCTATCTTGTTTGCATCTATGATTTTCCTGCATGTATATGGGCCTAGAAATAATATCCCTAGAAAATTACTAAGAGCCAAATTGTTTTAGAAGCTACCCCTTTATCCAAAATATTCTTTGAAAGTGGTGCATCAGAATTTACTTCTGAGAAGTTACTTTCCAAGTATGACTATAGGCCTGTGCCATAAGTTACATGTAAAATCATCTCTTCAGAGCATAAGGTAGGCCTACCTAAAAGAATGATTTTTATCCACTAGGGTTGTAAATGCTTGTTTATGTTAAACTTTCCAAATACATTCAAAATAATTTAACATCAAACTATATGCTTCATCTAAAAATAACACATCAAAACAAACACTAAACATGATGATCAAATTGCAAACCCTTTAACTCAGTGTATTCTTTTAAAAAAAGCCCTATATTTGCATTCCTTGAAAGGATTTTCCTTAAAGGTTTTATTCAAGATTTAATTTTAGCCTGCATTGATCAAAGTAAACATTTGGGAATGATGGCTTGGTCATGATTTCACAACTTAAAGCCATAGAAATGAAGGCCACACAATTCCATGCTTTTTGAGTTAGTTTAGTGTTGTTATATCACATTCCATACTCCAAACACAGAGAAATTGAGATAAAAATCAACTTAAACTTACAAAAATCTACAGAAAGATTGCTCAAATTGGAAACAAAACACACAAAGACTACCTTTGCATAATACTCTAGTGCAGTTGCTACATTTTTTGGTGTAGTTGCTCAAAGATTATTGCATTTTCTCTTTGTCCCAAAAACTTTACTGATGAAAATCAATTGTGTTTGACAAAAATTGAGTGCTTGCTATAGGACCTGGGCACTTGCTTATTTTTTCTCACAATTGCTTCTAAGAAACCAGTGCACTTGCCACTAAGATGCTTGTATTTTCCAAAGAAACTCACTTCTGCCTGATTATTAATTGCATTTGACAAAAACACATAGAATTTGCACTTTCCATTCTAGCTCACACTTGCTTCTCCAAAACCCATCCACTTGACACATTTTTGGCCACACTTGAAAAATCTGGTTGCTCTTGCTCACATTTTTGTGGCTTTGCTCAGAAACTAGCACTATTGCTTTATCTTGCTGACAATTGGGAAAAAAACTGAAGTTGTGTATAGGATCATTGTTCAAACGAAACAATTGGAAAACCAGATAAGTCATATAGTCCCTAATCCTTTATTTCCATCCTACTTGTTAGAAATCAAAATCAAATAATCCACTGGGATCATTCCTTCACTTAGACATCTATGATATCAAAGTTACTTGGAACTCATAGATAATTCAAGTAAGCTTTTCTACAATATATCTGCTAGACAAGGAAGTGAAATATTGATCCTAGTCCTTCAACATTTTTATTTCCAAAAAGTAGCACCATCCCAAAACAACACTCAAACCTTAGGGTCTTGAGCTTCATAGCAACCATCTCAAACACTATCACACTTTATGACCATCTGGCAATCAACTTCTCTAGTTCAAAAAACAAACCTTGTAGCACCGATCCTCCAACCTAGTCTCACACAAATCGAAGGTGAAAAAACTAATATCATTAGCAATTTAAGAACCTTCATATTTGAGAAGAATGAAAAACCAAACCAGTGGAGAAACACAACACAAATCTTAGATGAAGAGGAAGAGAACACAAACATAGCAGCTGAAAGACCCATGTTACCACCACCTATGTGGTAATATACATACACCCTTCATGCTCTAGAACAAGAAAAAAACCCTTAAATATGCAAGAGAAAAATCCTTAAGAAGAAATCTATACCTCGCCTTTCAAAGATCCGCCTTACAAAAAGTTTTCCAAAGGGTTCATCTCAAGAAGATATCACACTTGTCAAAATCCACTAGACTTTTTCTATCTATGCTTTTCACTAGTAGGCCAAAATTTCCATAGATAGGAGTCACAAAAATAGTCACAAGAGCTTGGAAATTGTTTATGACAACTACAAGATCGCAACATAGGAAGAACATGGAAGTGAAAAAGAACAACAACAACATCCCACCAACAAACACCATGAATGATGAAGGTGTCCCATGAGGATATAAACTAAGTGACCTTATGATAGGGTATTGAGTATCAAAACATTTCCAAAACATGTCGATCTATTACCCAAATCACTCTTGTCAAGGGTCACAACATCAAGTAGCGCAACAACATTAGGGGTTTTAAAATAACCATCAAGGAATAAGTTTAGAACATCAAATTTCCCTAAATAAAATTTATGAAAAGATTGAGGAAATTAAATGAGATCAAAATATGATGTATCATTGATGAATTATTCAAAGTAAAAACATTACATATCCACAAAAAATTGGATTCCATTCCACAAACACCTCAATATCCACATCAACAACACTTCCAATATTAGCAGTATCAAGAAGTTCTGCAACACCAAGGTGTACCTCAAGTGCAATATCAAAATGTACCTCAATCATAGTATCAAGAAATTTCACAGCACCAAGGTGTACCTCAAGTGCAATATCAAAATGTATGTCAATCATAGTATCAAGAAGTTTCACAACACCAAGGTGTACCTCAAGTGCAATATCAAAATGTACCTCAAACATAGTATCAAGGAGTTCCGAAAAATCAAGAGGAAAACAATCAAGAAAATCCATAGAGAAAATATTACCAACCAAGAAGGAAATTCACCCCTTTGGGAGAAACTTTAGAGGTAATAATGCATGAAGTAGTACAATAGAAACTTATCAAAATAAACGATAGTCCAACTTATGGTGAACCAAAGTTTAAACTCCCTTTATAAAATGAGTACAAATGATGTGAGTTTCTCAAAATTAAAGGTCACAAAACGAACAAATGCACAACACTCAAACATGTCATCTAAGACCTTATTGATCAAAGAGAAATAACTATTAAAGATGACATTCAAATTCCATCTACCAATGACAATAATGACAATGTCTCAACCTCAAAACTTGAAAACAACGATCAAGAGCTATCTATCTCCAATCACATTGACAATGTCTCTACATCATCTAGTGAGCAAGAGGATATACACCAAGAATTTAATCCCAAGCATGATCAAACTCAATCACCCAAGTCTAGCAATGATTTAGTCCAATATATATTGACATCATCCAACCTCATAATAGTACATATTGATGATCAAAAAATTCCTAATCCCACACTTATACCCAATGTAGAAAATCTAAGCCAAGAGCTATCACCCATATGCCCACATTTTGAGAAAATCCAAGGATCCTTTACAAGAAATTCCTTCTTTGAAATTGATCCATGTCAAGAATGTGATCCAAAGCATATCAAAGATAATACCACACAAAGTCAAGATCAAGAAACCTTACCATCAAAATACTACAATGACTTGGTAGATATCTTCCAAGACATCCAAGGTTTTACGAACGAACACATCCATATACCAAGCACACATACATCTACCCATGAGATGCTTACTCCTAATGTACATGTAGATTATCTTCATCCAAGAAAAGAGTCCCATACTCTTGATGAAATTACCAAGAAGCAAGAGTCACCTACTCTTAACATCTTTACATATGGTCAAAGCACAATAGAATCTAAAGACATCTAAAATTGATCAAGAAGAAGCATTAAAATCATAAACATCCTCCAAGCAGGTTGAAGACATCGAGTATGAAAATGTGGAGCACAATATCTTAAAATAAGCAAAGATAATTGATAATCCTAAGCAGCAGAGCATTAGGTATAAAATAGTCAAAGAAGCACCAATATATCTTGAAGGGCCATGAAAATCTGATATTTCATAGGATCAAGTTGAAAACATTAATCAGGAAGTTATCCCATTTATGAATGATCCTTTTAGTGAAGAAGCTATCACGTTTGAAGATCCACAATAGGGTAGAGAAGGATTATTACCTTGTTTTCAAGGAAAGACATATCCTACTGCAAATAATTGTTTTCAATGGATGCATTATCAAGGTAGAGGAATAGGTCTACTTGAATAGGGTATCCTAGCACCAGTGCAAATTATTGAAAATCCTAAGCATCGAGTTCTTTGTTATTTAGCAAGGGATCTAAACATATCAGGGATACCTCTATAATACTAGGGTCAACTTTATCTAATGCAAGCATCAACATAGAGAGCATGAAGAGTCCTTATGATGAAATTCCTACCAATGCTACAACTAGCCATATCATGAATCGTCATCCATGTATTTTTCCACCCTCTAATTGGGACTAACAACAAGATAAAAATCTTTATCCAAGAACGAAACAAATCATTGAAGCAAAAGAAGAAACAAAAAAAAATGGACAAGAAAAATTCAAATGGATACCAAAGAAAAAGAAAGAAAATCATTGCCATCAAACTCCATCAGTCAAAGAAATTATGGGGAAAAAACAAAAAGGGAAGTTCATCCATCAAAAATTTCCAACAATGCAAAATCAAGCTTCAAGAGTGAACTACAAGGTATATCAAGATGTTGGTCCCAATAAAATATCCATATCCATCCATCGTTGCTCATCATCCCAAGTTTGGAAAATAAAAAGTTCTAAACTATCAACCAATCCATCTGAATATCATATCCCTCAACGCATTTCACCATCCAAGATATCCAAATCTTGTATTAACCATGCGTTGGCAATAACTCTTTATCATAAGGTATTAAGGGAACTCTATCACGATGTTTGCATTAAGGTAAATTTAACTTTGGTATCAACAAGGAAGATAAGAATTATCAGGGGTTACATTCAAGTGCTCGTGCCTTGGAAAAACAACTCCTCCAAGCAACATATTGTTGGCATGTCATGACAACAACAACCATATCAGCACCGCCAGGTGGTTCAACATGAGCAAAAATTGTCACCATGATGAAAACCTGGTAAACAGGCATTTTGTGTGACATAAAAAATAAATTAAAAAGAAATTAAAAACTCAAGAAAATATTCAAGAGAAAAATTTCCCTCTAGTGAAAGCCACTATGGTGGCACTTTGGACAAGTACCATGATGAAAACCTGGTAAACAAGCATCTTGTGTGACATCATAAAAAAAAATCAAGAAAATAGTCAAGAGAAAAATATTCCTCCAATGAAAACTACTATGGTGGCACTTTGGACAAGTACCATGGTGAAAACCTGGCAAACAAGCATCGTGTGTAGAATCGAGCATCTACGTGCGCCATTTTAGGTGGAAGTATCTCAACTGATCCATAATAAATCCCATCCATTTTTATCCAAATCCAACTTATCTTGATTTTGACAAAAATTTGGTGTACACTTTACACTTGCTTATGGAAAATAGCTTGACATGGGTCACTATCATAGATCCTATCCTATCCAGCATTATTTGAGCCATGAGGCATTGTCCAAAAGGGAATACTCTATCCAAACATGTTATCCTATCACAATATAATCCATCACCTACATTGCTAGACACTAGGGGGAAAGTACTTACATATTGCTTCAGAATAAATATTGATCCATATCTTCTAGCTCGTGTTGTAATCTAGGAATTGTCCCAACAAAAAGGTGTACCACCAATGCACTACCAAGGTAACCTTCAAAGATACCAAAAATGTGGATTATTCCTTCACTCAAAAATTCTAAGATATCAACAATTGCTTGAAATTCACAGCTAGTTCAAGTAAGCTTTTCCACAACATATCCTCTAGGAAAAAAAAGTGAATATCAATCCAAGTTTTCAATATCTTCCACCGCAGCCAAAAGGGTAAAAATCTAAAAAAATGAGAAAAAAGATAAAAAATACAAAAAAATCAAAAGCAAGAAAAATAGTAAAGAGAAATAAAATGTTCTTTGAGTGAAAACCACTTTGTGGTGCTCCTAAAATAGGTACCATAGTGAAAACCTGGCAAACAGGTGCTATGTTTGAGAAAGACTTGCATCATTATCTATCAGTACTATCCATGACATCCACCCATTCATCTCATAATAAAACATGTATCCAACAATGGCTTGTTATTGATTTAGGAAAGTAGTCTTGTCTCTAACTAGGGGTAACTTCTTGAAGCTAGTCATGGATTAGATTTTTGAACGTCCTATCATGGTCAAAACAACAAAGATCAAAAACATCTAAAAAGTAACAAAAATAAAAATATCTGAAAAACAACAAAAATAAAAAACATCTGAAAATATCAAAAACAAAACAATATCGTTGAGTTATTCCTTCACTCAAAAAGTCTAAGATATCAAAATTTTCTTGAACCCCACAACTAGTTCAAGTAGATTTCCCACAACATATCCTCTAGATAGAGAAATGGAATATCAATCTAGATTATCAAAGTTGTTTATTCCAAAAATAGTTTATGCTTTGAGTCAAACGATCGAAATAGGTGGCCTCTACATGCACAATGTAGGCAAGGCTTAAACAACCCTTGAGACTCTAGGTCAGTCCCCGTAGGTTTCTATCATGCTTTATTTTAACTTAGTAAAAAATACAAAATACAAAAAAAATCAAAATATACAAAATCCAAAACCATTCACAAAATAGAAAAGGTCAAAAACATTTTAAAAACCAAGCAAACTACAAGCCTTTGCATGTACAATGTAGGAAAGGTTTATCTTGATGAGCCCTCGAGGCCCTAGGTTAGTCCCCTAAAAACAACAAAAACATCATAAAATTCAGAAAAATAAAAAATCACAATCCCGTCATCACCATCCGTAATGAAATTTTCACCCATAATAAACAAATAATCACACTCACCCTTTAAAAAAAAACAAAAAAAAAAAAAAACAACAAAATCTAGAACCTTTAAGCAAACAATCACAAAGCTCTGGCTATAAACAGATGAAAACAATGCCAAAGTATCAACTCCATATTGTTTGACAACGTACCAACAACATCCTAAGATATGCCTTAACAAATTCATTCCTATGATAGTCATGATCAACAACCAATAATAGCCCCACCCCAAACAGATATGGAAAGTGATATTGCAACTTTGTTTTTATCTTTTTATAGTTTTATTTTTATGATTTATTTTATTGACTCATTCCTAGGATCTCTCGAGGATGTCCATAAGGATTTAGAGAAGAAGGAATGGGGGAAATTGAGTGTCATTTCAATTTGTTGTTTGTAAGATATTTTTGTAATACTACCATGGTGAATACTTGCTTTATTGAGTGTATGAAAGTTGTGTTGAAACAATTCGTGAAGCAGTTGCATGTTAGGTGCTCTATACCTCTCTGTGTGACTTGTCTAAATTTTTTTTAACACAACTCGAACTACATACTTTAAACAAAGTTTTTGTATTTCTAGTATGAACAAAGATACTCTTTGTTTGTAGATTCAATATCCATGCAATGGATACAAATTCACCTTGGTCATTAATACCTTGGTGCATCGTATCTATTTGCTACATCAAACAAGATTGTTCAAAACTGTGAAGTCTCCAAGAAAAGTGAAAGCAACATCATCAACTACTAATAACATTGATTTTCTATCCATAATCAAATATTTCTTCTAACATCCATCCTGCATAGCAATATCATAGTACCATATCCATCTTGCATCCATGCAATGACGTCAATTTATCATGATGATAATACAGCAATAAAAACATCATGTATCATGTATGGGGCATACATCCATCATAAACATTATATATCAAATGATATATCGATCATCCACAATA
The DNA here is from genome assembly GCA_007258455.2 of Sequoia sempervirens. NCBI lineage: Eukaryota > Viridiplantae > Streptophyta > Pinopsida > Cupressales > Cupressaceae > Sequoia > Sequoia sempervirens. The sequence continues at coordinate 1,009 of VDFB02255902.1, read as the reverse complement.
AAAAATCATATGAAAGAAAGTATGATTCATCCATCCATATCATATGCATACATCAGAAAAAGTACAAAAACATACATAAACTTACATTATGATACATCATCATACATGATCATTACATAAGCATAAAATGAAGCTAAATCGAAGAAGGTATATATCATCATAAAAAAAGGGAGAATGGCATAGTACATCATCATCAGTGAAACAAGTGTGATAGGATAAAACAAAATCATACATATATACGAGGCCTTGATTGGGCTGATGAATATATATACAAAAAACATGTCTATAATATGTCTCTAAGCAATGAACAACATGAGGATCAAGTACAAAAAGTAAAACTACCTGACAAGAAGGAAAAACCTCTATAGACCAAGCTATGGACCACCATATGGATCTACCTATCTAACAGAATGATCACTTTCCTCACCACCACCACCACCATCACCTACAACACTAGACTCTCTAAATCATGGATGTCGAGCAGCCCTAGGAATAGTAGCATCATATAAAGTCTAATAGTATGTGGACATTTGTAATAATTGATCCCGCTTTACTCTAAAACTATCATGCTCTACCTTGAGAGTATCTCTCTCTACCGTAAGCAACTATACCTGAGCCTCTATAGCATGTTGTTTCCCACTCTCACTATCTTGCTCAGCCCTCAAACTGTCCCTCTTTGTAGTCATAGTAGAAACCTAAGCCTCTGGAGCCTGTCACCACACTATCTCTACTTCTCTAGTAGTAGTCATTTGAGCTAACTATATACCTCCATCCCCAGGTTATGGAGGGGGACCCAGAAAATGTCCATGACCTTGCACCTGAGGCATATGCTCATCCTAACCACCCTATTCCCCATCATGATGGGCCCTATCCAGTTGCTGTATAAGAACCTCAATGCATTGTCACTCCCCATGTCAACCTGTAATACCTTCTCTACCTAATGCAAGATCACCCCAAAGATCTATGAACCTCAATGGCCCATGTCATGCCCACCACTAATCAAAATCAA
>VDFB02255901.1:0-81229 GCA_007258455.2 Sequoia sempervirens | reverse complement strand
AGAACTCTAATATACAAAAGTGCCTCCAAAGTAGACATGCACAATTGGTGGGATGGTGAGTTAACTTGGAAAGAAGCATCAAGTTAACTCCTATGTCATAAATGCTATTTTGGAGGGATAGGACGTCCTAACTGAGTGTTCACGCCTCATCAACTCAAGTCATCATTTCCTCTAACCAGTCGTTGACTGCCTCTGCATCTAGACAACTGATACTCTGCAAGATGATGATGTGTCGTCGCAGCATTTCCTCTCCACTCACAATCTGCTCCTGGTATTCAATATTCTTTGCAACTGCATCATCCAACTTTGCCGACATGGCTGCAATATGACTTACCCTGCAACCAACGAGATCACCACAGAAATTGCTACAGATGAGATCCTGAAACTGTTTGTACCTCAACTAGCTCGACGTATGCACCTCCCTCATGCCAGTATAGGCAAGGGATAGATGTTACCAATGCTCTTACGAACTTGATAACACGTGCTACGATCTGTCTGTACTCAATCAATTCCACAGAGTTTGTATCATAAGCTTTCACTTTGTATGCAAGCTGTTCTTTCCAAGTGTAAAGATGTTGCTTGTTCTCCTCTGTAGTAACTGAATTGTATGCCATCTACAAGTCTGAGGTAGTGATCTCATGAATAGGCCTGCTTTCTACTATGTCTCGCTCTAATTCCTAGATCTCCACACAAAGGTCATGGGCTTTGTACCTTAGTTGGTACAGCTCTGCAAGTATACATCGGCCCCTAATGACGAAGTCTTCCACTTGATCTCTCAAGTGCTTTCCATATAGGATCAGCTGACTTAGCTGATTTTGTTCTGCAGGGAGCTCCAACATCTGCAAAAGCAAGGTAGAGAAGTGTTGTAACCTTATCACACATCGCCCCATTGCAAATGGGGACCCTAGTGGTTTGTTTTTTGGGGTTTTGCCGTTGTGCGTCTCGGTTTCATCTAGTCTCTATTCGGGGGTTTAGAGTTTGAGTTGTTGAATGGTCATCCGAGTCAAGTCAAGAATTTGAGCCTGAATCAATGTGCAAACATCATCACGGTGCTTTGGAGGCCCGAGAGACAAAGATTGACTGTCGTTTGAGCCAATTCTGACATCTCCTACTTTTTGGGGATTTCCCCTCAGGGCCCCCTATTTTTTAGGGACTTTATTTTTGGCATTTTGGCCCATGTTGGACTTCCTATTTTTTAGGGGCTATTTTTGGAAACTTACTATTTTTGGAAAAGTTTCCATTTTTGGCAACGTTTCCATCCTTGGAAAGTGCTCGAGACCCACTGATTAAGGGATTAATGTTTTAGCATGAAAATTTGAAAAAAATTCAAAAAATTTGAAAAATCAATCAAAAAATCATGAGAAATCAATGGAAAATCATGAAAATCAATGAAAAAGCATGAGAAAAGGGCATATGGCAAACTAACCAGCATGAAATTCATGGCAAAATTTGCCTAAGTATGGAAAATGATGCTGAGAAGCAATGGCATGGGCAACAAGCAAGTCCACCATAGGAAGAAGGCAATGGCTTGACACAATGGAAAGTCCGCCCATGTGGAATGGCTTGATCTTAAGCCAAGTCCGCCCCAAGCTAAGAAGTAATGGCATGAGCCTAAGACAACTCCGCCCCACATGGAAAAGACAATGGCTTGGACATATGTAAAGTTCGCCCAAGAGATGATGGCACAACACCTTGCTAAGTCCGCCCATGGAAAGAATGGAATAAACATATGCCAAGTCCACCTAAGAGAGATGGCTTGTCACAAGGTGAAGTCCGCCCAGCACAACAAGGCATGGCATAAAGGAGAGTCAAGTCCGCCCAGCACAACAAGACATGGCATAAGGAGAGTCAAGTCCACTCCAAGCAAGAAGACATGGCTCAAACAAGTGACAAGTCCAGATGGCCTAAACATTGATAAAGTCCACTATGAAGAGAATAAGATATGGCTTAGACATAAGCAAAGTCCGCCCAGCATGAAAGTAAAATGGCAAAAGCACTTGCCAAGTCCGCCCAAGTCCATAAATACATGTCCAAACCAATTGACAAGTCCGCCATACCTAGAGAAAGTGGAGAAAATCGAAATTTTGCCTAAGTCTAAACATTGGAACATTAAAATATCAAAAGAAATGTCTAGACGCTGAGGAAATTTGCCAAAAACATAAGGAGTCATGAGAAATTATGGCAAAATTCACTGGAAAAGAAAATTCTCCTTAGGCAAAGACAATAAAAAACTTAGAAAAATAAAATTTACCTTAGGATGAAAAACAAAAGTGCCATAATTAAAATAATTAAAATAAAGGGGTTGGAAAATAACACATGAAAATGATTATTTTAATTATTTTTATTTTTATTTTCCAACATCAAAGAGATGAAATTCGAATTTCTCTCTTAGACTTAAATTTTGGGAAAAAGACAAAAAAGACTTCACTAAACTGGCACCAGACTTAGAAGCTTTCCCGAAAACTGGTGCTGGAGATAAAAATTGCCATTCGAGAGAGAAGTGCAAGCCAAGTTTGAACTTGATTTAATGTAAACAACTGGATTTTGCTAAATAAATCGAACTTCCATCTTTAAATGGGCTTTACTTCTCATTTTTCAATCATTCATCTTTCGAAAGCAAAGTTGTGAGAAGTAATTTTGGCTAAGGCAAGAAAGTTGTGAAGTTTGAAGCAAAGAGAAGGAAGGCAAACTTAACCAGCCAGCACAGTGATCTTGTCCATTTTATTTTTTCCAAAATATCAGGCAGATTTACTTTCTTCATTTCATTCTGGCACAAGAAACTTCATTCAATTGTTGCCGTTGGATAAATTCTTTCATTTCCAGCATAATCTTTCACGAAATTTGATCTACCACTTGGCTGGAATATTGTTCAAGTGATTTAAATTTAATTTCAGAATTTTAACATTCTTTTTGTGCATTTTTGCAGATTTATTTTCAAAGAAATACAAATGAAGTTTGCCAGCAAGGGTTCATAGTCGAAGTCCAAGATCAACTCAAAGTGGAAAACATTGTGGACACCGACCTCGGCCATATAGACTTTGATGATTTTAAGAAGATAATGTACAAAAGTGATGGATTCTTACCTACACCAATTGCACAAAGGATGATGCGCAATGGCATTGTTCAAGCAGCAGGATTTCCGCCGGCAAAAGAATGTCAAGAACTCATGGTAGAATGTGCATTGCGTTATAATGCACAGGAAAGACAGATTGAAGCACCTGATGGAAGAATACTGGCATACTCAACTAAACCAGCTATACAAGAAACATTTGGAATCCAAACCTACAACAGGACGTCTTACCGAAACAAGGACGATGCACGGAAACTTTATGAAGACCAACAAGACCTTTGTGCATCAAACATGAACAAGTCATGGTTGGTAAAACCTAGACCTACTGCCAAAAAGATGCCCAAGAAGTTGCACAGAACTAATTTTAAGGAAGAATATGGAGACATTGTTTTACTGTTGAACAAAATAGTGGGCAATCCTCAAGGTGCGCCCTTTGAAACCTGGAAGTATTATTTCATTGATGAAATAACTTCCGGAGTGTAAATGTTCAACTGGTCAACGATGATCAATGATAGTCTCCACGAGCAGTTGGTCAACTTGAAGAGAACCAAAACCTTCCACATGAATTCCTATGTCATATATCTGCTTGCTAGAACCTACAGATATGCTGGCTTGATTTGTAAAGGTGTGATTGGCAATGGCGAAGGAGAATTCAAGTCCTATGACTGCTATCCTCAATTGCAGTTGAAGGAGAACTCACACTTCAGACGGGCGCATGATGCCTTTCTTATGTATCACTTGAATTCTCCAAGGTGGAACGCATTAGAGCCTCACCCGTAAAGCTAAAAGTTTAATCAGCAAATATGGATCCTGGTTCATCCAATTTCCCAAATTTACATACATCAGAATACAAGGATTCACGGGTCGCCCATATAGACTGCCAATCTATCCAACCAACAAAATGGTTCTGCTAGAAGTCGTAAGGCAACTAGAGACATATCAAAATATTCAAAGGAGTAAGCAAAAGGCCTCCATTACTTTCCCTTTCTTCATCGGCATTATGGTAGAATCATGTCCATCGGCACAAGCAGCAGAGAGTGCCCGATTGGAAATACAGAGGTACCCATTCATATCTTACAAATCTAGAGTTGACTTTGATCCACTTCATCATATTGGAACTGTGGACGAGAGGAAATATAAACACAAAATTGACCTAGAAGACTTCTGGGCAAATGTCGCTGATGAATATGATGTGAGAAAAAGACTGTGGTCAAGGCTGCCGCTGGATATGATAAGGACGACAAAACTCTTCCGAGTACCTAATCAATTGGAGGATGATGGCGTGTATGTGTAGTCGGGCTTTGATGAAAGGCAATCGCTTCCTCCTATGAGATGGTTTGAGCCTGAGCTTGGTGACCTGACAACATTCATGAGGCCTGTGTTCAAGTATTCCCGATGGTGGATAGATCAGCAAGTGCAAGCTTTACGGCAAAGGAATGTGCCATTCACATATGACTTGATGGGTGAGGCAGAGTCTTGTTCTTCAAGTGTTGGTGCATCTCATGGAGGTGAACCAACGGATGCTACCAACCTAAAAAAGAGAAAAAAAATTGATGACTCTGCAAAGCAAAACAAGAAAACAATAGATGAAGGACCCACTCAAAAGAAGCAAAAATCCAAGCCCCTTCATTCGGCTACATCCAGAAATGTAGATGAAATATTGATCATGGAAGAGGAGTCATGGGAGCAAGTCAGAATTCCTTCGCCAGTTTTAGAAAGAGATATGAAGCCAATGCAGTTGAAAGATGATGAGCATCACTCCCCTACAGGCACGAAGATTCTTGAGTCGGACAATGATATGGATATCATAGATGGAGAATTTGAAGAGGGAATGATTTTCGCCCTTGAGGGAATCCAGGAAGTCCCATCCCTGCAAGAAATTCAAGATATGCCAGAAGTTCAGGATATGCAAGACATCCAAGGTAATCAGGAAGATGGAATTGAACAGTCAACAATCCTCTACTGGCTGAAAGAGAGACTGAAGATAAAAGCGCTAGCAGAGGTACCAGAAGATGATACTGCAGACTTCTTGGCGAGGCTAGAACAGACTGCTACAAGGAAGCCAGCCAAGAAATTTTCTACCATACAGAGAGATGAAGCTGGTAACCGAACAGTGCATATTGCAGTACCTACAGTAGAGAAATCACGGGATGAGATTGCCCCAAATGAATATGCCATTACAACTATTGATATTGGTCCGACAACAAAAGGACAAGAAGTTGAGGACCTGGATAATTTTGTTGCCACCATCAAATCTAGGCTGGAAAAAGAAGTGGCGAAGAAAAGGGAATATAATAGAGATTGAGCGTCTGAAGGAATATATCCAGCATTTAACCAGGCCACTCAATCAAGGTGACAAATCAGCACCTCCACTTCCAAACTCTTCACAGGAGCCAGTCAGAAATTTTGAAGAGGAATTGAATACAGCCAGAGAAACTAAAGAATGGATGGCAGGAAAAAAAGAAGAGGCAATGGCATTCACAAAAAAGTTGGCATATGTTTATGGGCAAACCTCCTCTCTGCTATCACGAGTTGCGAACTTAGCAAAAGCATGAGATGGCCTCCAAGACATTCAAAATAAAATTATCCCATGTCTTCGAGAGATAAAGGGCATTCTGAAGCAAAGATTGATTGATGAGAAGATCATTGAAGCTGGAGCTGCATACGATTTTAGCAACTGGTACTATGCACTGATCTCACGAGAAGTCCTGGAAAGAGTAAAGGCAGATGGCACCAAAATTGAAGAGCAAGTAAAAGAGATCCGGAGTAAGACTTTCTAAATGGCTGGGGATGTGCTTGACAAAGATATTGTCTGAAGAAAACACTTGCAGTCAGAAAATTTAAAGGATAATGTTCGAAGAATTTTCTCTACCATTGTCGGGCCAATCATGAAAGGAAATTTGACTAAAGCATTCAACTTCCTAACAGTCCGAGACACCTTCCTGCTGCATGAATCAGAATGGATGATCACCTTTGCAGAATGTGCATAAAGTTTAGACTTGCTGGAGTACAAAGTTAACACGTTGTCGGACATTACCATGGAAGAAGTCAGCATGATCGTGTCTAGGTTCACCGAACGTAGTGCTTTGAAAGTGGATAAGGATGCAACTCCTAGTGAATGAGTTCTCTACAGTTAACTGATTGTTGTTTAGGCAACCCTAATTAGGGCATAGTTATTTTGAATCTAGGCCTTTAATCTCATTTTGATCTTGGTCGTTCATTGTACTCAAGAAACTCTATATAAACCCCCCCCCCCTCACTCTCTCATTTCATAATCACAAGAATACAGCATAGAAGATAGGAGATAGAGAATAGAGAATAGAGAATAAGAGAGAGTTTTATGAAATTGTTGCTAAAGACTATTCTTGATAATAAAGTTCATAATGCATGAGATGCTTTGAATCCTTTTATTGTCAAATGGTTGCATGGTTGCATATTTCTCTTCCTCGAAAAGTAGATTTGAATTAGAATTTCATTTAAATGTATGTTAAGGGAATGATAGATTGATCGTAAAGTTTAGTGAAACTTCGCTCATACTTTCTTTGGATCGATGATTTCTATTCAATGCGTAAAGTTAGACTGAGCTTTTGATGTGGATGCTTCATTGTTTACTTCAAATGATATTGTTCTATTGATGGTGTTTTTCGTAGTGAAGAAATTTTAAGCACAAATCCCCAGAAGATTGCACTTGCTTTGTGTAGTTGTCGTATAGCATGGTGAAACAAAGTATTGTTCTTTGGTTTCACTTAATCCTTACTGTCTCTGGATTTCATAGGAATAGTGTAGGATTCCTCAACCCTTACTCCCTTTTTCACTTTTTTTATCTAAAATCAGAAAATCCCAAAAAAAATAACACTGCATCTAAGTCCTTACTTTTCGAGTAGCATACTAGAGTAAATCCCTTTGTGTTACCAAAAAAATCACATCATCCATAGAGCTTATCCACACCCAACTTACAAAACATTGGAATTACTGTATGATCTTTTTGGCAATCTTAGCATACGAGGCAGTTTTTCAAGAGAGGATAGAGTGTCTTTGGATTCTTTATTCTAGAGTGTTTGTTGTGTCATAAAACACGCATCAACAAGACATTTGATGTACCATGCATCAAGTTGGATATATATTGTCGCAGCTATTAGTTTTCAGCCTTTAGGGCTGCTTTGTCTTTACCATCCTTCACCATTCTTTCTTTGATGCTCACTAACGCAACTTCAAAGAGGTCCGCTTCAACCTGATGCATGCTCTTGCCAAGGTTAACCTTTGACAAGGTGAAGTCATCAACCTCTACCTCATTTGCATTTCTGTCTTCAGGTGGTGTAGCGGTCTCAATGATAATCTCATTGTCAGCATTCTTTCCCACATGGACTTGCTTCTTGAGCTTCTTCTCTGGCATGTCTTGATGGACATGGTCAAATTCTGTGAAGTCCAGTTGGTAGGACGACCTCTCTCTCTTCCTTCCTAGGAAATTCTCAAACCAAGATGAATCTTGACTAACCTCGCTGGAAGGATGGATGTTAGGCCCGTGAATTCCTAACAAGTGGGATTGTGTTGCAATGTCACGTGGTGGCGAGTCCGTCTCTAAGTCAATATGGATTAGCGACTGCTGTGGTGGTGGCGGAATGGGAGGCTCTGCTTCCATCTCTAGTACTGTCTTAGTTGTAACTATTTCCATTACTAGCTCAACTGTGTTTGTGGTTGTCTCCACATGTTCCTCTTGCTGATTTATATCAGCAATCGGCATTTTTCCCCTCGCATGACCTGACATTTTGACTCCTCTAGAAGAGTTACTCCATGTCTTTCGTCTAGGTTTTTCTCTTGACATGGAATGTTGTGAAGTATCAACCGATGGCAGCTCTGTATCTGGAATAGCTACCTTTCGTGTCCTTTTACTGTCCAAGTAGAGATGGTTGTTTCTGACAACTCTGCTTGTTCTTTCCTCGATGGATGTACTTTCCTTGGCATACCTATCCATGGCTAAAAGTGGTTGTGAGTCAACCTAATCTACAAAGAATGAGGGATAACTTCCCCATCATCATCAGTTAGTCTATAATGTCCCCTTTTTCATGAGCATCAGTTTCAAAGGGTTTAGCCTATTTCTGACTCTCGTAGGCTAATAAGCATGGTTAGAGAGTCGTCTGTGGCAAATACCAAGTCAGTGGTTGGGTTCCTGGATTCAATAGATTGGAGAAATAAGAGAGATAATAATTAAATTAATTATTTGTAAGGTTATTAAATAAATAAATATTATAAAGTAACCTTATATTTAATTAATTTAATAAAGTGACTAAAATAAATATTATATTATAAAGTCACTTAAATAAAAATAAAATATATCTTTTATCCCACATTGGCAAGAAATGTGTGTGAACTCCTCCAAGAAAAGTATAAAAGGATCTTAAGGGCTCATTCTTGCATATCCAGGAATTGATATTTGTTTTGAATAACTTGTTTGGTGAAGGAGCCAACTAGGGTTTTTGCCATTTCCAGCCATTGAAAACGAAAACTCTCATTGGTTAAGCAATTTTGAGGTTGTGAAATATCAGCTAAATTATTGCTAGTTGTGGGCTTCATTTCAAAAGTTCAACTTGTGCTTTCATTGCAACGTTGAGAGGGGAAGATATTTTCAGTCTTTCTCATTGAGCTTCATATCAGCTTTCATGGAGGTCGACTATATTCAGATTATTGTTCATGTGGCCTCATTTGGGTGTTGTTTCTTTGTGGGTATTTAAGCATTCATCTTGGGAGGACTTAGCAATCATTTTGGAGTCTCTTGGAGGAGCTATTAGCTTGCTGATAATTAATTCCAAAGGTCTGATATATTGCTGCTGGGGCATCATTGGAAACATATTTTTCTTCATATCTTCACTTAGAGGCGTCCTTTGGTTCTGGGTATTTGAGCAATCAATTGCTATCACCGAGACAACCATTTCAAGGACAAATTCGAGGAACTTTAAGGCTGTATTTATTTTTCTAAAATATTGCCAGGCAAGCAAGGGCGGCCTTCTTCAAGGAGGGCAATTTTGGCATTGGAGGCTTCCAAAAATTCTACAAAAAATCTGACTTCATTGTTAAGCATTGTCCTTTCATTTGGCATCAATAAATCAAGTTCTTGGTCTCATTTGGCCTATGTTCTTGTTCATTTTCTGAGTACATTGTATGCAGATTTTAGGGGGCAGCCATTAGAGCTTATTCAAACTTCATTGTACTTGAATTAGTAATTGATATATCATATATTGCAAGTCTGAAAGTTGTAATCAGAACTTCATATCAGCAAACAATGAGTTTTCAGACCTCCTTATTCTGAAGTATGCATGACAATTGTTTGAAGAAATGTCTATATCAGATTTTAGATGTTTTTGATGTAATTTTGGATACATTGTTGCTTGTTTATCTCTTCCATATCATTGGCAATAAGTTTATGATACAAATCAGCATGTATGCAAAATGTTTGACAATATTCCTTGAGCCATAAACAACAAGTTTGAGATCAGTTTGGCCAAGGGATATTGCATAGTCCTTCCATGTCCTCTGACAAGAAGTCAGCAATTTGTGGAAGTCTAAACCAGCTGTAGTTGCATCTTTGTACTTTGAACTCGTCTTCACAGTTGAACCAATAATCCTCCATGGAAGACTTGTGTGAAGAGTATTGACCAAGGCGTGTTGAATAGTGACCCCAAGGATCATATGACCATCTTTCGATGAGATACTTAAGGTTAAGTCTCGTCATCTCATGGCCCATAGCCTTGGCATCAGCCGCTATCCTACACTTGTAAAGTCCCATCTGAAAAGGAAAGTTTGCAGCCGTCTTGCGTTTGATACACAGATGAGAATATACCTTGTGCAACTGCCGCAAGAACTCCATGAAGACCACCCTATCTGATGGATAGCGTGGCAACATGGCAGGATGACCTGAGTACCCATACACGCGGATGTACGTGAAAGTGGGTAACTAGATGAACCAATCTGCCCAATCTACCATTGCTTCCTTGGCTGCTGGTGAGATGCGTATATGGGTCTCATTATCGAGGTCTCTCACGTTGTGCATCAGGAATTGATCATTTACTCGCCTGAAATGCCTTTCTGATTGCTTGAACTCAAGCTGCGAGAAATCCTTGTGAACCTTTTGCACACCCAAAGTTCCCACAGTGTTCAATGCTCTAAACTGGCCTTGGAAGACTATCAGATATACGTGATATGAACACATGTGGAATTCGTGAGCCTCTAAGAAACTGGTCATCTGTTTGTGGAGAGTATCACTGATCAGGGCGGGTCAGTCATAATGTTCTTTGTTGCTCACAATTTTACCAATGACAGTACATCCATGACTGGAATTTGTTTGCCTCTTCTTGACCAGTACTACAGTTGAGTAGAGTGATCATTATTGCATATTCATGTCTAAACTCTCCACATCCTACATTCTTCGACAAGTTGGCTCTTTTCTCTTTAAGCCATTTTTCTGCCATCATCTTCTGGTATTTGTCTTTTGACACATTGAATGCCTTTTCGCATTCTCTCATAGACACGACCAAGTTTTTTGCACATGGTGGAATGGCCAAGCACCTTTCGATATCCCTAGGCTTGAGGTTGCATATCAATCGCCCATCCACTGGTTGAATCTCTCATGCGGTAGGGTTGTAATGCTTTACACAAGCTATTACAAATTCTACACTCTGTACTGAGATGGGAATTGATGCTGCCTCAAGCAATATAGATTGCTCAATATTTTGAAGTGTGCATTGGTCTATGCCTTCCAGCTTTTCTAAGTTGACCTCTAGGTGTGCCCGATGCAAATCGGTGTCTACTATTTTCAAGAAGTCATGGAGTAAGACCGTTTTGGTCTTGTATTCGACCTGGGAGAACTACATTCTGAAAAACTTGACGATTGACTGGGCACACGATACTATTCGGACAACTTTTCTGCAACTCCTAAAAATAGTCTTGCCAAGAAGTACTTTTTATGAAAATTTCTGAGACATGGGTTTTGTTGGGGATAATTTTCTGAATGGGCCCAAAATGTCAGAAATTCCAAAAAGTTCCTTTTCCTTGTATATGCAAGAACTCCTCAGGGCAGAAGCTTTAGAAGCAGCAAAAGCAGCGAGAAGTAGCGAAGCACTATTTTTCCAAAAAAATCTAACACATGGGTATTGTAGGCGCTTCAAAGCTAAACAAACCCAATTTGTCTGTTTTTTGAAATTGTGACTTTTTCCAAAAACCCTAAAAAAGGGGCAGTGAGGCTACTTTTTCTAGAAGAATCTGGCACGTGGGTTTTGTTGAAACTGTTGTACTGATCATACCCAGAAGGTCATATATGTGAATAATTGTCGTTTAATTGGACATGCAAGAAGATCTAAGACAAGAATAGAAGAATAAGAGGGGAAGAAGTTTGGAAGTTATAAACTGCCTCTCTGAATCTTTAAGAAAATCAAGCCTGGAGATGTAAACCCTGATAAACTATTCTTCTATGCAACTTATTCTTGAAAACATGAAGAATGTTGAGAATGCCCTATGTCAGATCTTCAAACGACTTTGGAGAGAAAAATACTTGTGTTTGAGCTTCAACCTACAAAGAGAAATGATGAATAATTACGCCTAAGTTTGATAAATAGTGTTTGATGTGGAAGCAATCAAGTTTAGGCGCCAACACTTGATTGAGGAGTCAATCTGCTTGATCAGGAGTTCACTGGGGCAATTTCCACCAATTTGGGGATGTTTTAGACATGAAGAGGCCTTCAAAATATCTCAACTTCAATCAACTGGGCCTATTTGGACTTTAGGCATCCAAGTTGAGGAGTTGAACATTTTCTATTCTTTTTCTATGATGAAGTGCCTCTGTTCGATCCTTGATTTTGGTTGCTCGGTTGATCCTAAAGTGCTGCTAACAAATCCATTGCAAAGTTGGATCAACTCTAAAGAGATGTGCTCAAGAGCTGCAAAACCTAAAACCTAAATCTGATGCCTCAAATTCTTGGGCGCCTTTTCCCAGAAGGGTGCATTTTTCACCAAACTTAGCCAGTTTCTTGGATGCTTTTCAATTCCTCCAATTTGACCTTCAGTGCTTTGATCTGAGATCCCTAATGACTAATCATTCCCGTTAACGTGTTGAAACATGGAGTGGATAACCAGTTCAGTCCCGGAAAGGATGACTAGCCTTGCAAGTTCTGAAAGTTGATTTAGGGGTCTCGAAAGTATGGGCGCCCCTAGCCTGCAGGGGCGCCTTTGGCCTTTTGTGTTGTAATTTTCATCTTGCAACCTTTCACGAACAGCCCCAGTTTGATCTTCTTCGTCAGGTGTTTGATTTATCTGTTGAACCTGCTGACGGTGTCATTGCTGAGATTGATCAAGACAGAGAAAGACTTCCTGGAGGTTACGAAGCTTGAAGACTGCATCTAATTTCCCAAAAAAGTTGGGCACCTATTTCTAGGAAGGTGCAATTTTCTTAACACTTGGTCAATTCTTCATTTCATCCTTGCCTCCAGTGTTTTCCACTTGATCTTTGTTTGTGAATGCTTGACAAGTCCTGTGAGCTTGCAACTGGATTGATTGTGAAGCTGAAAGGATGCTAAGCACATGCCTTGGAGAAAGCAGTTGCTAAAAACTACAAGTGGCTCAAAATGATGGGCACCCCTAGCCAGCAGGTGCACTTTTTCCTTGCTTGACTACCATTTTTGATGATATTTGCTTTCAACATCTTTTGTCTTCACCTTCATTTGTCGGTGATCGATGAATCAGGTGAACTTTATTGGCGATGCATTGGAAAGCCAGCAGAATCACAAAGGAGATGACTGTCTTGGCAAAACTTGATGACTGCCTATGACCTTTTGACTTCATGGCCGCCCCTAGCCAGCAGGGGCACTTTTGGCTCCAGTTTCATCATTTTCTTTGAAAATCCTCATCTCTTCGTGTTCGCCATGTAGCTTGACTGATTTAAGCATCGTTGTCGACGATGCAAATGCATTCACCGTAGCAATTGCTTTCACCACGCTGCATGTACGGGTGCTTGAAAAATGGCTAAGGAATTGACTGCGTAGCATCTTTCTTGTAGCAAGGCATCCATCTTCCAAACTTACGAATATTTTCAACATTTTTCACTTTTGAAAACCCCCTCCATCATAAAGCATTTTTTTGAGCATCTTTCGCCATGGATTCTTCGTTGAAGCTTTTGAGGTTTAGATTTCGATACCTGGTGGCTGGTACTAGCCTTCTGCCATTAATGGCTGCGGAGATCCTAGCTTTTCTCCTGAAAAAATGAAGTAGACCCACCAAAGTAAAACAAACTTTTTGGTGATTTTGACTTGACCAGTGTGAATCGTGAATTCAAATTATCTTATCAAAATCATTATCAACTAATTTTGGGAAGGTCCTATTTTTAGGGGTTTTCCTAAAAATAGGAGTACGAAACCCTAGTTTTCAAATTTTCAAAAATTTGCAAGTATCTTCCTTGACATAAACCCACAAAAAGCCTATGTTTTGTTTGACCTAAAACGGACTTTTGACAACAATTTTACATGATTTGGATCATTTTGATCAAAATGCCTTATTGAAGCAAAAATTTATTTTGGGTACAACATACTTTTAAAATCACTTATATCCCCTTTATAATAAAATCCCTTTTAATATATTTTAATAACACAAAGTTAAATTATTTAATTTAACTTTATTATTTGGCATTATTACTATTAAATGCATAGGACCAATATAAACAAATATAACTCTGAGATATAACTACACCATCATACCAAATATAGAAACTTTGCCAGCTAACCATAGCATGACTTACTATAAATAGTAAGTATGAGCAACACATCCAAGTGATTTACTAAAAATAGTATGGGTCAAAGTGTCTAGAATGGCCTTCGAAAGGCACACCACAAATAAACCGGGACACTGAGTTGAAGAGTACTAAAATGAGCAACAAAGGGTCTACAGAAGTGTTACACCCCGATTGTATAGCTACTACTACATAGGGAAATGCACTATAATGATTGAATCTTTTAGATAAATAAAACATGTCGTTCTTGTTATCGAATGAATGTGTCCTATTTAAATGATTGTCTCATTTGTCTGATACTTCTATTGATGTAATTCTTGAATAAATGTTGCATGTAAGTTATGGAATAATGTTTATTCTAACTTTTGAGATGTTTTATGTATACTGCTTTGTTTTGAGCATATGACTTCCATTGTCGTGTCATGATGTGCAGGAAAGAGGATCATTCCTCCAGGCAAAGGAGAGATATCACTCGAGGAGGAGACTGGTCAGGTAAACAATAACGAGAACCATCTGAGCATACACACATGTTCCTTAGACTGAGTAAGCTTAGTCAATTTGTGTTGGTAATAGATAAGTCGTCCATAGGCTTATGTGTTTGCGTTAGGAGTCGTGTTTACTTCTATATGCATTTATAAGTGATGTTTATCTATGTATCTATTTGTGGTTTTACGATTATATGGATATTAATAATATTATATTATTATTGCTTGGTGACTTTACGTAAAAATATATATATTTTTATTTATATATATATATCGGGTTGCTGACTGGCTCACGATATATTGATATATTTGTTAAATATATATTTTTATATATGTAATTATATATTAAAGATTATATATAATATTATTATAGTTATATTAAAATATATATATTTAAAATACTCGGGTATTTAAGTATTTATATGTTTAATATATTTAAAAGGACTATAATAATATTATATAATAAAGTAAATAAGGGAATTACATTTTAATATTTTAAAACTTACTTGGAGTAATTATATATGATTAAATATTTAAAGAGTAAATATTTATAAACTCCAAAATGTAAATATTTATAAACTCCAAAGTGGAAATATTTGTAAATATTTAAAAGAATAAATATTGAACTCAAAAGTAATAAAGTTAAAAGATTTAAATCTTTTAACATGAGCAAGTTTATTAAAGTGGATTATTAAAAGAAGATAGTCGCTAGTCTTGAGCAAAACATGGAGACTTCATAAAGTATAGAACCTTTTTCTTAACATAAGGAAAAAGAAAAATATGAATAAAATATTTGGTGAAAACATTTGAAAAATAAATCAAAACACAGCTGAGAGTTTTCCCGTGAAAAGGAAGAAAGTTTCAACGGAGCAAAAGCCAGTGGTTCTGTGTTGTAACAAGCTGAGACTTGACAAAATCGCACCAAAATGAGTCATTTGTTTTTATGCGCCAGGCAAAGACGTTTTTCCTGTAGGTGTCGATTTCTGGGTGTTAAGTTGAATTTTTCTGCTAATGCTGGCTCCATAAGGGTCGATTCACTCCTTTTTGAGATGACATAGGGTTTGTTTGCTTGCCAAGTGACATTTGACTGGGTCTGAGCGCCTTATTGCCATTCTACATGCCCAAAATGCAGGAAATTGTTGCAATTACAGGCCTATAAATACTTGCCCAGCCATTCATTGTTGAATATCATTGAGTAACTTGTTTCTTGCGAATTTGAGAGCTCCCTTGTCCATTATCCAAGCTGCTGTGTTGTTTTCTATTGCTGCATTTTATCATTTTGCTGAGAGTGTGAGAATTAGAAGCTTTTACTAGCTGTTGTTAATTGACTGTGCTAAATCCCTTGTAGAAGAGTGAATTAACAACTTCTATTAGAGAAGTGTTAATTAAGAAGAGTGATTTGAAGGAGTCATCAACATTGAAAGAGAGTTTTTGCAAAGCAGCCATCTCCAATTGGGAATTCTAGAAGTTGTTGACAGAACAGTGCTGGGAAAAGAGCTCATTATAACAGGCATGATATCTATTTAATAATTCTTGTTTGAACGCTGCTCTCTTTTATTCTTGAGTTTGAGATTTGCAATTAGTTCATTGAAATTTAGTAATGTCTTGATGAATTTTCATTGCATTTAGAGACAAATGTGTGAGGAATTTCATTATATTTAAAGGGCAAATGAATAAGGAAAACCAATGCAATTAAGGGTAAATGCTTAGGAAATTCAATGCATTTTTAATGGTAGAATAAAATAAGGATTTAAGGATAAAAGGGTTGTAAAAAAGGAAACAAATGTTTAAGAAACTTAAGGGTAGCTTTACTTAGTTTGCAATATTCAATGAAGGGTTTTTATGTGCATTTGATTGAGTTTGCAATTTTGTATGATCTTTGTATATGGAGAATATGTAGAGTAATTAATATCTACTAGGAACGAAATGATGTCAAAACCAAGTATGACCTTTAGCTTATGTTATTAGGTTAACTCTGACAAGCTTCACTCCTAGGATAAAGATTTCTGAAATCAAGAGTTAGTATATTAGACACTTGTTGATTGACTCATTTCTTAGTAGACTGTTTGAGGTAGGACGTCTGGGGTAAGCTGAACCCATTGAAGGACATAGCCTACGCATAGAGTAAGGAAGCCCAAAGTCAAATCGGCCCTGAGTAGTGTTTATGATAGATGAACTTCATTCGAAGTACTAAATGAGAATACTTTGGCCAAAGTAGTGAAAGGTACGACATCCACTTAGGTGTGAGATAGTTGAGACTACACTGTCAGTTCATTGTGATCCGAGTACTAGTTCGAGATTGTGAAATAGCAAGGTTCTAGTTGTGTAGGACACAGCACTATGCTTAGTTGGTAATCGTTAAAGGATACCCTACCAATCTATTCTTCGAAGGGAGGGCCATCTATCTAACGATAGGTGTGCGGGGGACCGCATTATAAGTCCGTGGTTGGCGGAAAAGCGCCCGAGTGATGTTTCTCCTCCACAGCAAGCGGCCGATGTACCAAGATTTGAAAGGACGGACTCCTGGACCTTCTTATTTCTATTTGTGCAAAAGCTTACGAGCTATGTATGTAACTGTATTACTTTTGAACTCTGATTTATATTTGTAATGAAAATGGGATTCATGTGGAAATATATTGTAACTTGTATACATTTATCATTAAAGAAAGGAAAAAATTTATTGTATTGCCTTTGTTACTTGTTATCTTTATATAATTGAAGTGAAATTTGAAAAAATTTAATTTACGCAAGAGATAGGTCGTTACAAGAAGAGCCATAGATCACCCTCAAAGGGACCCCATAAACAACCATTAGCCTACGGGGACCAATTGGTAGACTAACCACTTCATCTGACCACTGACTAGGAAAAGGGGACATTACAAAACGCAGGACTCCTTAGGTTTGGATTGTGAGATTTTGTACTCTCCCACAAAGGAGGGTGTAAAATCTCATGAACCTCAATCGTCACCAGGGCATGCATTTGAAGATGAGGCATTATTGTGATCATTATTTGTACTAGATGCTACAATATTCAGCTCTTCGGGCTTTGATGGTGAGATTTTAGGCTCCCCAATGAAACGAGGTGTAAACTCTAACGATCGCCAACCATCACCCAAGAGTGTATCCATAGTATCATTATCATTGGAAGGTAATGGTTCCACTTTTGAAGATGAAATCAAAGTACTAAGAGAGTTGGAAGTGTTATGTTCGGCTTCAATTTGTGAATTATAACTTTTTGTATCCGCTTTTACCGTATATATCTTATTATATTCATACTTTATCTCACGATGGAGAGTAGACATGACCAGAGAAACGAGATTCGCTTGGACTCTTCTCAAAACCGAGGCGAGTCAAGCTTGCCAAGTCTGGGGGCCTCGAACTCGGACGGCCAATTTTTTTCACAAACTCACCAAGTCTGAGCGAGTCCCAACACCTAGACTCTACTGTGCAGCTGAGTGTTAAAAAGTCAAAAAAAAACATAAAAATAATTGTTTTAAGTTGTTTTTTTTTAATTATACTTGCTCCTCTATCCTAAAAGCAATATCATTTCATTTTGAAGGAAAAGTTGGAGGAGAGAGTTATGAGCAAAATTTAGAGTGCATTGTAGGGCAACCATCAAGGAGGTAGAGAGAAAATCCATTGTTGAATTGCATTTGGGCAGCTTTGCAGATACGTTTGGTGCATCAGGAGGTGTCTACCAACATTTGGAAGGAGTTCTCTATTGATTTCAAGTTTGATTTTAAGAGGCAAGCTTGAATTTTGAAGGTTTTTTTGTGTTTTTTTATCCAAAAATTGCATTTATCTTTACATTTCATTTTTTTTTTTCTATTTTATTTTACTAGATCAAATAAAGAACCCCATGTGTGTTTGATTTTCTTTTGAACAAACCCTAGGTGTTTTCTATAAATAAAATATAATTTTATTGTTGCAAACCCTACATTTTTTTGTATTAGTTTAATAATTATAAATCACAATTCACAAATGTTATTTTTTTTGTATTTATATATTATTGCAGCAGCCTTGAGATTTTCAAATCATCTTTATCACAATGTCCAAAACCCCGATCAGAAGGGACTCGTTTGGAAACATGTTTAATTTTTCCCTGGGCAAAAGAAAGGAGAGGTAAAATGTTCTTATTGCAAAACAATTTATCATGGAGGAGGCATTAATAGACTGAAATACCATCTTGCACATATACCAGTCCATGATGTTGTGCCATGCCCACAAGTTCCAGTTGAGGTTATTCGTGAGGTGCAAGCGCAACTAGAAACATTTGAGCTACAAAAAGAAGTGAAAAAGAGGCAAAGAGAGGAGATGGTTGGCATTGGTGGTAGTGGAGAGTGTTCTTCCATGCCTCCATTTTGTCCTTCTTCAAGTGTTGGTCCTGATAGTACTAATGTTGGTGGCATTGTTGGTGTTGGTGTTGGTGTTGGTGCTAATGCTAGCATCAATGCCAGTGCCAGTGGCAATGTTAGCATTGCGTCTAGAGTTCGTAAATCTAGGATGGATTCATATCTTTTTCCATGCACTACTTCAAGTTCCCAACTGTCGATTCAGAGCATGGGTTGGAACAAGGACATACATGATGTAGCTAGACATGCAATTGGAGACTTTTGGTACTATTGCACCATTCCATTCCATGCATCTAGGTAATTCTTTTTAGTTTGATTGTTTAAAAATTTATAGCTTAATTCTTTGTCTCTTGAATTTTTATATTTAAAGGTATGTTAAATTCAAATTTAAACTCTCCATTTTACAATACATATTTTATTTTATTTATTTGTGACATGTGTTAGGTCTCCTTTTGGCAAAATATGGTTGATGCCATTACTATTTGTGGGCAGGCTTCAAAACCCCTAGTGAAGATAACATAAAGGGCCCAATTTTGACACAAAACGTGGAGCCGATGTAAAAGCCACAATAGAGGAGCAACAATTGATATGGAGGAGGAAGGGTTGCACCATCATGACCAATGGTTGGACTGATAGAAGAAATGGGACATTGCTGAAATGTTTCTTCCTTAGGTGATTGTACTTCCTACAATGCATTGATTTAGTGATTAATATTTTTAATTTATGCTTTATTGAATCATTGATTTTGTTTCTTTTTCAGGTGGCACCATATACATCAAATTAATTGATGCTTCATGACATGCCAAAAATGCCACATTCCTTTCTGAAGCTTTAGAGGAAGTCCTAGCTAAAGCGGGTGAGGAGAATGTGGTGCAAGTACTGACAGATAATGCAGCAAATTATGTTGCTGCAAGTAGACTATTGATGGAGAGGCACCCATCATTATTTTGGACTCCATGTGTTGCCCATTGCCTTGACCTCATATTGGAGGATTTTGGCAAGCTTCCATGGATCAAAACATGTGTGGAGTCAGCCAAAAACATTTGTAAATTCATATACAATCACACATGGGTCCTCAACCTAATGAGACAATACACAAGGCAGAAGGAGTTATCTCGTCTTGGCATAACCCAATTTGCAACAAATTTCATCACATTACAATCCTTGCTTCGGTCAGAGGGAGCTTTGAGACGCATTTTTGTAAGTGAGGAGTGGACTTCCTCATCCTATGCTAAGACCACTGCAAGGATTATGTGGCAAATTGCATGTTTGATGAGCCAGGCTTTCGGGTGCCTGCTGCAAAGATTGTAAAGGTAAATGAAAATCTAATTCTACATTATGTTTTAATTTCTATTCATATATTTCTTTTATTTGCTTATTTTTGTTCACACTTAAGTTATGGTTTCACAATAATTGCAGTTCACTAAGCCTTTGGTAGTTCTCCTACAAGTTGTTGATGGGGAGAAGCCTGCAATGGGCTACATATAGGAGGGCATGGACAGGGCCAAGGTCATTAGATCCATCTATGCGGGAGTTGAGGGTAAGTACCATCCCATTTGGGAGATCATTGATAGGTGATGGCACCTCCAACTTCATAAGCCCCTACATGCAGCCACTTATTACCTCAATCCAGCATTCCAATACCGCCTTGATTTCAAGGTGAATGAGGAGGTTCTAAATGGGCTCTACTCAATGATAGAGTGGATGTCGCCTAGTGTTACAACACGGATAGTCCACGAGATCAAGACCTTCAGACTTGCACAAGGACAGCTCTTTTCGCATGACGTGCAAATATAATCGGACGACATTGTAGCCAAGTAAAAATATATTAAGGGCATAATTTAAGTTTAAAAATGTAATAAACTTTTCCCCTTTTTATATTATTGTTAAATGTTCAAACTTAAAGTTGGATAATGAGATTGATTTTTTTCTTTTTCTCATCTCAGACAAAATGATGGGAAATGTTTGGTGCTAAGGTACCAAATCTTCAAAGAATTGCAATTCGCATATTGAGCCAACCATGCAATGCTTCGGGTTGTGAGCGTAACTAGAGTATTTTTGAGCACACACTCCAAGAAGCGCAATAGACTATTCATGGAGAGGTTGAATGATCTAGTCTATGTTCATTACAACCTTTGTCTTCGCCACAAACAGATTTTGAGCACTGACTCCACCCCCATCACGCTAGAGGAGGTCAATCCACAATCTAATTGGATCATTGAGGCTAAGGATCCTATCTTTAGTGATGAGGACCTCGATTGGGTTGACCAAGCAGATAGAGAGGCTAAGGCTATAGCCATGGCAAAGGAGGAGGATAGAGCACGAGCAGACATAGTTGATGTTGTTGTGGGTGGCACGGAGATAGAGGCAGAGATTATGGTTGCAACATCATCCAAGTCCTATCTTAGACACCTTCGTAGGAAGCATGCAAGCTCCTCTAAAACATAGACTTCTACTTTTACTTTTGATATTTCTTTGGAACTTTTGATGCTATGGATTTCGTATTCCATGAGTCTTGTATACATTTGACAATACTTGTAATTTTATATATCTAAGTGTCCTTTAGCTACAATTTGCATTTATACTTATGTGATCAATGTATACTTGTGTATGTGATAAATTTAGCTTCTATTTGATGATGTTATTGTGTCTTTAATGTTTATTTAATAAAGGGTGCATGAAACAAGTTTTAAATCCTTAAAAATATCTGAATTTCTTGGATTTTTCAATATACCAAGTATTTGCCAAGTTTTTGCGCCGAGTCCGAGTCCGAGTCCAAAATCAACTTGCCAAGTCCGAGACGAATCCGAGTCTCATAACTATGGTTAAAACATTTCCTGCCACTTTCCTAGGGAGCGCCAACAATATGGAGTTCAGATCTGCCTTGTTTTTCACTGTTGGATCACTTTTCCAGTCCACAATTGAGTGTGCCAGCCTTGGAGGAGGATCTAACATTCATTTGAGCAAGTTTCACCAGCATTTATTGCAGGCATTTTCTGAGCTGTTACCAGCGTTTAGAGGGTTTTTGGATGCTGTGCTACCTCTAGTTCATTGTTTTCAGCTGCCAATTCACCTACCTAGGTCATTTGTCTTCCCATTGTTATTGTTACGGCACTCCTACAGTCAGATCCAGCTGCTAAACTTGTCATATATTCACCATATAGGGTTCCTACAGCATGTGGCAGCTGTACATTCATCATTTCCAATCAAAATCAATTGTTGTAAGTCTGAAATTGTGCATACCCATCAATGTAAGTTGCTCCAGCATGTTGCAAATCAACTAAAGGCATTTTTCAAGGTGATAAATTGATGCTTAATTCAGATCCAAGCATGTTCAATATCCTAGGGTTCCATATTTATGTGATTATTAGCTCAATTCATTTATTTTCAGTTATATAAGCATTGACATTTGGTGTATATGAGCATTGACTACTCAGATATGAGTGTAATTGCATGTCAAAAGGGCGTTACATTGGCTCCCCATTTCATATCAGAGCCTCAGACATAAATCAGCACTTTTGTTTGGGTAATTTGTCATCTATAAATTGAATTTTGCTATTTAGGTAAAGTTAAAGTTGTATTCCAGCCATAGAGAGTTTGACAAGAAGTTTCCAGTTAATTGTTTCTTTTTTTGTTTGCTGTTTCCAATTTATTTTGGTTGCCAAAAATCAGAGAAATACAAAAAAACAAAAAATTGACAAAAATCCCAAAAGGGGACATTACATTCATATTCGGCAACAATAAAACTTGGATTAAGTTCAGCAAAGATAAAATTTGCTGAGAAAAAATCATGATTAAATTCAACTAATATAAAATTGCAAATTTTACTTTTTTTTAATAAAATGATATTATATTATATTAATTTAAATATATTGTACGAAATTTTAAAATATAAATAAACTTAAATTTTAATTTAAATACGTTATATTTTATATATTAAATATAATAATAATTAAAAATCTCAACTAAATATTTAAAAGTATTAAATGTTAATTATTAAAAAAAACCATCTAGACATTTTAAAATTAAATGTATTAGATTTTATTAAAAACAAAAATTAAAATTATCATGCTTGTGTACCATTAGATTATCGCTATTAAATTGTATTGAATGACTGGTTTATCATCATTACAATTACATTGCCATTACCAAAGAGCAAAATTATCAGAAACGATGTGAGAAAGAAAGGGACTACGTTATTTCTCTCTATCAAGCTTCCACATCATTGCTGAAGTTGATACTCAACAAAATAGTCCTAAACTAACTTTGCAACAATGAGTGACTACAGTCTATCGTCACCACTACCACATCGAAAAGAGCAGCTAACAAACCAAAGTTCCTCTTTGCAGAGTCACAAGTCAAAACTAACATTCAGAAGCTCACGTTGTGTTCTTACTTGTCCTAAGCTTAATATATAGAAAAAAAAACGAAAAACTATATTGAAGACATTTTAAATATATATTTTTTAAGAAAAAAACCTAAACCTTTTTTCTGTATGAATTTTAAGACAAATTCTAGGGAGTTTTTTAGGTTTTATTGAAGTTTGCTATTTTGAAATTTATGGATTAAATTCAGCGAAGCTTGTGACATAGAATTGTCAACCATAGGGCATTGGTGTCCAAGGACCACTACTTTATCATTTATGCAAGGGCTAGGGGCTAGACTTCAAGATCTGAATCAGAAACAATTGCAGAAGTTAAATTGTAAATATAAGAATAAATTTTATTTTTTTTCAAATTATTTATTTATACACAGTCACACAACACTCTTCATGCCAGCTCACATTTGAAGGTTGAAACTAAATTAAATTTTTGGCAATAATTTGTATATGTATTATTTGAACATATCAGATCTATCAATTGCACTTGAATTTTCACATCTGCTTATTAAAGTAAAGGTCGGCAGGAATTTTTTTTATTTCTAAACTTTGGTTGGATTCAACTAAGTGCAAGATAACCTAATCTGTTTAACATTTTATGCGTATAAGTTTATAACCTTAGCTCCGGTTTATTAAAGAAAAGCTCAGCATGAAATTTTTTTTCAATTCTAATCCTTGCTTGGATTCAACTAAGTGGAAGAGAATCTAATATGTTTGACATTTTATCCGTATAAGCTTAACTCCTGAGGAATACAGATGTCGAACACCAAAATGATGATGAGATTTCTAGATCTGTTTTTCTCTAATGCAATACTATAATTCATTATTATCAGTGTCTGAGTTTGTACTTTAAGTCCTATATAAGCAATGATGAAAATGTCTATGGCTCCTGTAGGTAGTAAATATATAAAAGTTTAAAAGACCTTTTATGAAAATTAAATTAATAAAGAATTTTGATGGTTAACAGATTAACACAAACATGACACACGAGAACAGCCATTAAAACAACAAATTTAGGTTTTGTTCTTGGGTGAGAAACTTGTGTACAAGCAGGTACATTACACAGCAAGCAATGATCCCTAACCTCCAACAATAAATTGACCATCTATCAGAGTTTAAGGCCCATACACCCTCCAGCATCAACACTTGTATAGCAAGAATGCAATATTGTGATTTCTCACTTCAATTAATCAGCCTAGAAGAACTACAGTTCCACTACATAATGGCTTACAGTTTAAGGTGACATATCTCCCTTCCGAAGATTAAAAAATATATTAAAAAATTATCCTTACCAAAGAGGAAACGATAAGATGAAATAATAAAAATAGAACATATATTATTAGAAATCAATAAGCCATTAATATCAGTTATTCAGTTTTTTGTAAATAACAAATATCAATTCCTAAGGAAACTAAATAAAGTTATTTCTAACTCTCATTTGTTTCCCCTGTATTTCCATCTGGTATTTTAAACATTTTGTTTCTTACCAAAAACACAAAATCATAAAAAATTGAGCTTTTATGAACATTTGTGCATATCTCTTCATGCATTGATACTTGTATTCCAAATTTATTTTGCTCACCAACTGCAGTGAGTAGATACAAATAAAAGACTTGTGAGTTGTCACATCATTTAAGATAAGTAATTAGAAAGACGAGATTACAGATAAAGTTGGCATCAAGAAGAGTAATACCAAAACGCATTTTCCATAAAAGTTCAAAATATTAAAGCATATTCATACCTATGAGGTGATGCAATTTCATTTGAGGCATCTGAAACAGCAAGGCCAACATATCGCTCACCAACATCCATTCCTAACAACCGGCCTGTCTGTGGCCTGTCTTTCTTGAAAATAATTTGAAACAATTCCAGATGCTTAACATATTTCATTCTTTCTTTTCACTCTTTCATCCACTAAGATTCCAAACAAGAAAGACTTATGTTAGATAATTTTTCCTCCACCACACAAAATCTATAGTAGAAAAACCAATCTTGAGAAACAAAATCTGAAAATAATATGACAATTAGTCAAGTCTTCTCAGTAATGAAGACATGAGAAAATAAACTCATAAAAACTGGATCAGAACTAACTGTTTTTATGTGGCATGAATAATATTACTTTGTTACTTTGCCAAAAATGATTTTTTAAATTGCTTGGAACTATTTATTGGTCTAACTTATGATCAAGTTTGCTAATCTGTAACAGAAATGATTACATCTTGCCTATTGCAATCATTAAACTGCAAAGGCCTGAACATTGTGTCACATTTTTCAATATACTATATATGTTTTCACTCAAGCTTGTAGACACATTTGGCTAATCATTTAGGATCATCAAATCTATGTTTGTTCATACTTTCTTATGAATGTACACAAAGCCTAGATTTATTCATGAGCATAACCACCACCCTTGGTATCAAGGTAAGCAAGTCCCTTATCACCATACTCATGTTGTCTTTTAGTTAACATACACAGGCTTTGCTTCTTTGCATCAGATGAAGATACTTTTGATTAGATCTGACTAGAACTAATTGTCTATTTGTAATATCCCCTTATAATTTTTTCCCAATTTTCACAAGCAATTTCACCTGTTAACGTTAGATAATCAAAGTAAACCAACTGAAAGTAACCCTTCACTTTTTGATCACCTAGATCCCAGTGAAGGCAAGGTGAAAGCATACGATGGAAAGGGGATCGTTAGCTTGTAAACTGAAAAAGCTGAAGAGTACAATATGAAGACGGCTCAGCCGATCAAAATGATATGCAAATGCAACTCAACTACTTATTCAGCGGGAGTGTAATAGATGGCTCGGCCGATCAACATGATATGCAATGCAACTCAACCACTTATTCAGCGGGAGTGTAATACAAAGTGCAGAAAGTAAATGTCTAGAAAGCTAGCCGACCCCTTTCGCTTTTCAGAGAACAGTACAAGAAAGTAAAAAGCTGAAAGTAATAGACGATGAGGCCTATCTCTTCCACTAAGAGTGGGAATTACAAAATGTAAATTGCAGAGATGTAAAGAGTTGATCAGTACTATTGATTCAGCGTTACAATATGAAGTATAATCTGCAAATACATTGACATTTAGATATTCTATGATCACCAAAGTGTTAGAGCATAATCTCCTAACAAGTACATGATATCCAACATATGTAATTTGGCCAAACAGATTGAAATATCAGGTCTGATATAGAATTGCAGCAAACTGAAAAACCAAACCAGCAAGTACAAATTTCACCTTTATGCTTGTAATGTAATGAACCGGACCAATTTTTTTTTTGTTTTTTCACAATGCAATTACAATGAACATGCACCCGTTAAGGTTAGCACTAAACCAAAACGATGCGGAAAGTAACCCTAACCAGAATGTACGCCAGGATCCCGATGTGGGCAAGGTGTGAGCATTGGTCAGAGGATCTATGCGAATGCAAACTGAAGGGAACTCTAACCAAGAATGTGCCTGTGCAGACGAGCATATGCTCAGAGGATCAATGCATGATGAACAGAATGTAACCCTAACCAAGAATGGCGCCGAGAGATGGCGAGCATATGGTCAGAGGGTCCCTAAACTACTGAACTGAAAGTAAATAGGCGGCAAGCCAACCTCTTCCACTTATTCAGTGGGAAATACAATAAAATCAAAGTGAAGAATTGTGAAGTGCTGATAGTACTACTGTTCAACTTACAATGTATTAGAGAACCTGCCAGAATCACAAGATTAGAAGCCTTCAATGCTGCAACAATTTAAGAAACCTCTCCAATACTCTCAAACCCTTTTAATATCAATCTCTCACTCAACTACTGATTTTCTTAAATCTGATATGACTGATTTTCTGACAGAAAATGCACAAAACAACAACACAGCAACTAACTAGAATGCTCACAGAATGCTCAAAACTCACCCAAATCAAATGAAACTAAATGCAAACTGCTCTAGGAATGATGGCGCCCCAAAATGAATGCATAAACACCACCCAATGACCTCTATTTAATTTACACAAATCCCAATGCCCTCTCTAGAAAGGTACGCCCCTCTTAGTAGGGCGATTTTCTTTTAAAAATCCCACAAGCAATATAAAAATCTGTAACTTTGCAAAGATGGTCGCCTAGCATAAGAAAATCGATTACTTCAATGCCCAGAACCAAAACAATTTTATTTTCAAAGCTGTGATCAATTCTTACATTCTCATATGATGTTCAGCAACTCCAGAAATGAGCAGAAAATGCAAATACTAGAACTCCAATGCAAATACTAAACTGAAAATGCAATTCAAACCTATTACAAGCTAACCTCTCAACTAGTTGCTATCTTGCAAGCAAGAAGATGAGCCAATGCTAGGAGGTGTGCTTTCCTCGAAGCAAGTGCCTGAAGACAATTCAGCAACATAACGATGTAGTAGACAAAAGATCCCAAATGAAGAGCTGAGGCCTGATTAAATAGACATGAGAGAATCATCTAGAAGCTTCAAGAAGGGCGCCCAAAACCCTAATTTCAAATTCAACATTTCCCTCCAAAAGATGGCGTCCTTTTTCACTTATTGGAATATTTCACTTTTTTAAAATAAAAGTCAATCCCTCAAGTAGGCGTCCTTTTTCATTAAGCTCAATATTTGACTTTTAAAATATAATTTATCTCTCCATGGCGCCTTGACCCTTTAAGTCCCCTTTTTTAAAAACAACTTAAAGTTGTACTGCTAGGCAAAGGGGATATAATATTAAAATATAGTATTATAATGAAAATACTTATCTCTCCAAGAAATATGCGCCCAAGGCCAAAACTGAAGTGCCAGTTGAACCAACTGAAGAAGAAGACCAACTGAACTGAACCCAATCTGTCCACTGCCAAAAATAGAATTTACTAAAAATAGTAAATTCGTGAAGTTGCTCGGAATGCCAAACTGAACATACCACTGCGAAGCTCTCTGAAAACCCAGAAAGAATCCGCAATCAGAATTCCAAACTTCAAGCAACAACCTCCCCAAAATTAGGAAACCCTAATTTCACCATTCGCGTAGCCTACGGGTCTCCGGAATAGGCCAACGGTCAACAAAAACGATCACATCTGAGAAGGGGACATTACAGTCCGCCCTCCCCAAGATTGCTTGCCCTCAAGCAATCGCAAGTCTAGATGCTGCAAAATCTCCTCATTCTCCCAAGTAGCATCCTCCAAAGGTAAATTCTTCCACTTCACCAAGTACTCCTTGATTGTTCTCCTCCTCAAAGAACGCTCTCTGGAATCAATAATCTCTTCTGGAACCGAGGTCAACTGCCCTTCTTCATCCAAGGGAGGCAACTGTGATGAAGCAACAACATTGTGTCCAAGTGCCTTTTTGAGGCGAGACACATGGAAAACATTGTGGACCTTACTACTCGAAGGTAGTTCCAATTCATAAGCCACTGCTCCAACCTTTCTGACAACTTTGAATGGCCATAGAAGCGAGGTTTAAGCTTCTCAGCTCCACTCTTCTTGAGTGTAGACTGTCTGTAAGGCTGAAGTCGAAGATAAACCATGTCACCAACCTCAAATGAGCGCTCAACACGCTACTGATCAGCATACATCTTCTGCTGATTTTGTGCCATTTGAAGGTTGTCCTTCAAGGATTTCAAAACATCTTGACTTTGCTGCAACCAATCCTTGGCCTGAGGAGCTTTGCTATCACCAAACACCAAATCAGCAAAGCTAGGAGCCTCGTAACCATAGAGAGCCATGAATGGAGACATCTTTATTGACATGTGGAAAGATGAGTTGTAGCAATATTCTCCCATGTGGAGCCATTTCACCCAAGCTCTTTGCTACTCCGAGACATAATTCCTGAGATAGCCCTCCAACCATTTGTTCACAATCTCTGTTTGACCATCTGTTTGAGGGTGATAGCTAGTGCTCGGAGTAAGCACTGTACCACTCATCCTGAAAACTTCTTGCCAAAAGGTGCTTAGGAACTTGCTGTCCCTATCACTCACAATGTTTTTAGGCAACCCATGCAATCTAAACACTTCATGGAAAAACAAATCTGCAACTTGAGCTACTGAAAATGTGCTAGTGATGGCAAAAAAATGAGCGAACTTGGTCAATCTGTCCACTACAACATAAATACAATCTTTGCCTTGAGCCCTAGGCAATCCGGTGATGAAATCCATCGAGATGCTTTCCCATTTTTGATTTGGAATGGGAAGTGGCTGCAGTAGACCCGCTGGGAGAGAGTGCTCATTTTTGTTCATTTGACAAGTGCTACACTCCTTGATGTAACGCTGAACTTCATCTTTCAACCCCTTCCACGAGAACCTCTCTCGAATCTGCCTATTCGTCTTGAAATACCCTTGATGACCAGCGAGTGAATGTCATGAAAAGTCATCAAAATCTTCTTCTTAAGTTTAGAATCAGCCACCAAGAAGATTCTTCCCTTGTAGTGTATCAACCCATCAACTACCTTGTACCTTTCATCATGAAAAGTACCTTCAATAATGCTGGTTGCAAACTGATTTTTGGCATAATCAGCAAGCAACATCTCCTTCCAATCAGCAGTAAGCTCACACAATGAGCTCAAATGAGGTCTTCGGGATAAAGCATCAGCCACAATGTTGTTCTTTCCTTTGACATACTCAATGTCAAAATCGTAAGCTTGAAGCTTACTCACCCACTTCTGTTGTCTTTCATTCAAATCCTTCTGATGCATGAAGTGCTTGAGACTATTGTGATCAGTCTTGACCACGAATTTGCTCCCCACCAGATATTGTCTGAACTTGGCTAATGCATGCATGATTGCAAGCATTTCTTTGTCATAGATAGAATAGGTCCTTTCAACGCCTCTTAGTTTTCTGCTTTCAAACACAATAGGATGCTTATCTTGCATCAAAACAGCCCCAACACCTTCCCCTGATGCATCACACTGTAACTCGAAAGGTTTGGAGAAATCTGGTATGGCCAATACTGGACAAGAACTCATGATTTTCTTGAACTTATCAAACACACTTTGAGCCTTTTCTGACCACATGAAAGCCCCCTTTTTAGTGAGGTCAGTAAGAGGAGCAGCACTTTGAGAGTAGCCCTTCACGAATCTTCTGTAGAAGCCACAAAGACCCAAGAACCCCTTCAAATGAGTCAAATTTTCTGGAGGTGGCCAATCAACTATTGCCTTGATCTTTTCAGGATCAACCTTCACCCCATCAGCACTGATTATATGACCAAGGTAGAGCAGCTCCATTCCAAATTCACATTTGGACTCTTTGGCAAACAAACTTTTTGATTCAAGAATGCTAAGCACTTCCTCCAAGTGCTTGAGATGTTCTTCCCACGTCTTGCTGAAGATGAGAATATCATCAAAGAAGATCAACACAAATTTCCTCAACTGTTTCTGGAAAACTCTGTTCATGCAAGACTGGAAGGTGGCTAGAGCATTAGTCAAACCAAAGGGTATGACTAGGAACTCAAAATGACCATAATGGCATCTGAATGCCGTCTTCTCAACATCTGAACCTCTCATCCGGATTTGATAGTAACCCGACCTCAAATCAATTTTTGAAAAGAACTTGGCACCATGTAGCTCATCAATGAGCTCATCAATTCGAGGAATAGGATACTGGTTCTTTATTGTGCTTTGATTCAAGGCACGATAATCCACACACATGCGGATGGTGCCGTCCTTCTTCTTCACAAGAACTACAGCTGAAGCAAAGGGACTCTTGCTAGGGCGAATGAAACCCATCTCCAGAAGTTCTTTTATGTTCTTCTCAATTTCATCCTTCTGCTTCTTAGGATATCGATATGGTGTTGTGATGACTGGTTTGGCCCCTTCCTTGAGTTCAATGACATGCTCAGCTCCTCTTTCAGGTGGTGGCCTAGGGGGTAGATCAGCAAACACCTTACTCCTCTTGGTGAGTATAGACTGAATATCTGGAGGATATTCCCTCTTTGTCTCAACTGGACTAGCTGGAAGGACCATGCATTCCGCAGCCCACTCCACTTGGTCATGCCTAATCAGCCTCTCCATCCTTTTGAATGAAACTATTCGAGGACCACCATTGGACATTCCTCTCAACACCACCCTCTTTCCATCAGATTGGAACTTGAGCTCCATTGTTTGTAGATTGAGAGAGATTTCACCAAGTGAACGTAACCATTGTATGCCCAAAACTGCATCTGTGTCACCAATAGTAACCACATAGAAGTCATCTTTGACTTCATAGTTTCCCAACTGCAAAGACATGTTAGGAACTCTTCGGGTGCAAGAAATATGAAACCCATCAGCCACCATGACTTTGAAGCCTTCAAATTCTTCAGTTTTGAGACCTCTCTTTCCAACCACACCTTCATCAATGAAGTTATGCGTTGCACCAGTATCAATTAATGCAACAATACGATGACCTCCAACTCCACCACGAACCTTGAAAGATTCGTTCTTTTGGAAACTAGAGAGTTGGGCAATAGGGCCCCCAACTCCTTGCTCATGATCGGACTCTTCTGTGGCTCTTTCATCTTCGCTGTCCCCAAAATAAGACTGTTGATCAGACATATCAGATGCTGATTCATAATCAGAATAGGTTCCCATTTGATTATAACGCCCTCTTCCAGGACATCTATGACCCTTAGTCCAAGGCTCTAAACATGTGTAACACTTGCCCTCCTTTCTGAGCTGTTCACGTTGCTCTTCAGTCAACTTAGGTGGAAACTTCTTGTGCTGATTAGAAGAATGTCTCTTATCCTTCTTATGGCCAAAAGGCTTAGGCGGAAATTTAGGCCTAGGGGCTGATAACTCCATACTTCGAGACTTCTTGATTGCCTCTTCAAGACTTGGTGGATCGAAAGCTTTAACCCACCCTTTCAAGGGTTCAACCAAACCTTCAGAAAACAAAACAACCAATCTTCGTTCGGTGATGTTGGGCACCATCACAGAAAGTCTCTGGTAATCAGCAATGTAAGAATCCAAGGAGCCATGCTGCTTCAGTTGTGCAAGCTCACGAAATCTTACTTCAGGATCCTTAATGTCAAACCTTTCAATCAGCTTGTTGGTGAATTCTCCGTAGGTTCGAATAAGGTTATGGCCAAGTGTGACCAAACCATGGTACCACCACTCATGGGCAGCTCCCTCTAAATGAAGTGTTGCAAACTTGATGGCATCTTCTTCTGGCATGGGACGAAGTGAAAGGTAGTTGTCTAACTTTTGAACCCACGATCTTGCTGAACACTTATCACTTCCATCGAAGTGAGCCAATGTTACCTTCCCGATGAAAATCAGTTCTAGGAGCCATATAAGCTCGGTTATCAATTCTTCCTCCGTTTCTTCTATTTCTCTGGTTCAAGAATTGATCAAAGGACCATTGGTCTCTAAGATCAGGAGGTAAGGTGGCATACTCCAAGTAGGCTTGCCTGGCATCGTCTACCAAAGGAATGGCAGCTTCAACTTGCGGTTCTTCCCTCTGAGTGAATGTAGGAAAGAGCGGCCTAGAGGCTGATCCGCTAGAGATGGCATCATGCTGTCCAATAGTTCTACTTCCTCCATTAACATTGTTCCCATTGTTCCCATTGTTCCCATTGACTCCACTGCTTTCTCCTGTAGCATGGTTTTGATTAGGAGTATGGTTCTGAGGAGTTTGCTGGTCCATTCGAGCAAGTAACCGGGACATCATCTCAATCATTCCATCAAACTTCTTTTCCATCCTTGCATCCTTCTCATCCATGGCCTGCCTAAGATTGTCTGACATATTCTCAACTGTTTTACCCGTATCCACTGCTCTTCCGGTTTCTCTCAAAGCTTCTGAAAGAGTATCTGCTTCTGGCACTAGCGGAAGCTGTATCTGTTGTCTTCTGGCCTGACCTCTGGTGAAGTATCTACAACCACTGTCACTCATCTGACAACTGAATCACTGTAGGGCACAGGTTGGCAGAATCATGGCTCTGATACCATTGTAATGAACCGGACCAATTTTTTTTTTGTTTTTTCACAATGCAATTACAATGAACACGCACCCGTTACGATTAGCACTAAACCAAAACGATGCGGAAAGTAACCCTAACCAGAATGTACACCAGGATCCCGATGTGGGCAAGGTGTGAGCATTGGTCAGAGGATCTATGCGAATGCAAACTGAAGGGAACTCTAACCAAGAATGCGCCTGTGCAGACGAGCATATGCTCAGAGGATCAATGCATGATGAACAGAATGTAACCCTAACCAAGAATGGCACCGAGAGATGGCGAGCATATGATCAGAGGGTCCCTAAACTACTGAACTGAAAGTAAATAGGCGGCAAGCCAGCCTCTTCCACTTATTCAGTGGGAAATACAATAAAATCAAAGTGAAGAATTGTGAAGTGTTGATAGTACTACTGTTCAGCTTACAATGTATTAGAGAACCTGCCAGAATCACAAGATTAGAAGCCTTCAATGCTGCAACAATTTAAGAAACCTCTCCAATATTCTCAAACCCTTTTAATATCAATCTCTCACTCAACTACTGATTTTCTTAAATCTGATATGACTGATTTTCTGACAGAAAATGCACAGAACAGCAACACAGCAACTAACTAGAATGCTCACAGAATGCTCAAAACTCACCCAAATCAAATGAAACTAAATGCAAACTGCTCTAGGAATGATGGCGCCCCAAAATGAATGCATAAACACCACCCAATGACCTCTATTTAATTTGCACAGATCCCAATGCCCTCTCTAGAAAGGTACGCCCCTCTTAGTAGGGCGATTTTCTTTTAAAAATCCCACAAGCAATATAAAAATCTGTAACTTTGCAAAGATGGTCGCCTAGCATAAGAAAATCGATTACTTCAATGCCCAGAACCAAAACAATTTTATTTTCAAAGCTGTGATCAATTCTTACATTCTCATATGATTTTCAGCAACTCCAGAAATGAGCAGAAAATGCAAATACTAGAACTCCAATGCAAATACTAAACTGAAAATGCAATTCAAACCTATTACAAGCTAACCTCTCAACTAGTTGCTATCTTGCAAGCAAGAAGATGAGCCAATGCTAGGAGGTGTGCTTTCCTCGAAGCGAGTGCCTGAAGACAATTCAACAGCATAACGATGTAGTAGACAAAAGATCCCAAATGAAGAGCTGAGGCCTAATTAAATAGACATGAGAGAATCATCTAGAAGCTTCAAGAAGGGCGCCCAAAACCCTAATTTCAAATTCAACATTTCCCTCCAAAAGATGGCGTCCTTTTTCACTTATTGGAATATTTCACTTTTTTAAAATAAAAGTCAATCCCTCAAGTAGGCGTCCTTTTTCATTAAGTTCAATATTTGACTTTTAAAATATAATTTATCTCTCCATGGCGCCTTGACCCTTTAAGTCCCCTTTTTTAAAAACAACTTAAAGTTGTACT
Source organism: Sequoia sempervirens (assembly GCA_007258455.2). Classification (NCBI taxonomy): domain Eukaryota; kingdom Viridiplantae; phylum Streptophyta; class Pinopsida; order Cupressales; family Cupressaceae; genus Sequoia; species Sequoia sempervirens. Next base: position 46,830 of record VDFB02255901.1, on the reverse strand, counting down.
GCTAGGCAAAGGGGATATAATATTAAAATATAATATTATAATGAAAATACTTATCTCTCCAAGAAATATGCGCCCAAGGCCAAAACTGAAGTGCCAGCTGAACCAACTGAAGAAGAAGACCAACTGAACTGAACCCAATCTGTCCACTGCCAAATATAGAATTTACTAAAAATAGTAAATTCGTGAAGTTGCTCGAAATGCCAAACTAAACATACCACTGCGAAGCTCTCTGAAAACCCAGAAAGAATCCGCAATCAGAATTCCAAACTTCAAGCAACAACCTCCCCAAAATTAGGAAACCCTAATTTCACCATCCGCGTAGCCTACGGGTCTCTGGAATAGGCCAACGGTCAACAAAAACGATCACATCTGAGAAGGGGACATTACACGTAACTTGCTCCCAACACCTCAGATTGATGTGAAACCAAGTGCAATGGATACCAAAGAGAGGGGCGACCAAGTTCAAGCCATCAAACATCACCAAACAATCTAGAATGTTTTAGCACGCTTCCCAATGCACAATATGAAGGTAGTATAGCCTCCCAAGAAGGGCGACCAGCAAGATAAAATCCAAAACTCCTCAATAAAATCTGTAAACTTGCTAGAAGGGACACCTAGGGTAGAGGAGAAGATATAGCAAGTACCCAGAACCACAGAAAATTCGTGCAAGGAGCAATGAATGAAAATGTGCTTCAACCAAACTCGAACCAGCAACACCAAAATGTGAAATATCAATCAAACAGCCAACTTGAAGCTCAATCTACAACCTCTAGATGAAGAAGCAGTCTCAAACCAGCTAGGTACTATCTCTCAAGTACAAAACTAATATAAGCTAGGAGGTATGTATTCTTCGAAGCAAGGGTTCTGAAATAATTTCAGCAACATTTCGTTATGATAAGCAATGGATAATCAAGAGTGAGAGCAAGGCCTCATATTTATAACTTTCTCCACCCAGGAATTCAGACTTCTTTTTCCCTCCAAATAGCGTGCCCAAATGAGAAATGAAACATTTCACTTAATTTGCATTTTGATTTCATCTTGACCCTCCTTGACTTAGGCATCCAAAAGCACATAAGGAATAATACTTTATAAAATGCAAATATTCACAAGTTGGGCATTCAAAACAATACTTTACAATATTCAAATACTTCCCAAGCTAGGCATCCAATAGATTTAAGTGAAATACTTTATAAAACTCAATTATTTTCACCAAATATAAAATCACTTAAGTCACCAAACCTGCCAAAACAGGCTCCAAGATTGTTGGAGACCAAATTGCCAAAACTACCTTGCTAGGAATAGACATTGCATTGAGCCACTGAGTTGCTGCTAAGAATAGCATTGCCAAAAATAGAACTTACTATAAATAGCATACTGCTAAAAATAGTGAGTCCAAACTCATTTTGAGCACAAACCGGGTAGCCGTCGCAACTTACTAAAAATCGTAAGTCCAAAAAAGGTTGTCAAATGCAAATGCATGTTATACCACTGCAAAGCTCTTTGAAAACCCAGAAGGAATCTAGAAACTAATCCTGCATGCAAACTACTAATTGAAATGCCTGTCACTTTCATTAAATGCATATCACATCTCTCCAAAGCTTTTTGAAAACCCAAAAAGATCCAAAAAACACACTACCAAACTCCTGCATGCAAATCCCTGAATCCACAAATGAAGCCTCCTAGAAAATAGGAAACCCTAATTCTGCCTCTGACTAACCTTCAAGCATCCGGGAATAGACTAACAGTCACTGGAGAGTGTAGTGCTAAAAATGGGGACATTACACTATTCGATTTTTCATTAGCTTTAAAGATTTACAAATGGTAAAATTATCACCATAAATAGGACAAAAAATTACCGTAACTAACCATAGGAATGCCAAATATTAGCTCAATTTAATTACCTTGAGATATGCTAAATAAAAATTATGCATAAATGTAGAACCATAGTCAACCAACCATGCAAGGTGAACGAATTGCTTAATTGACTCTAAAGAATTCACACAACTATATAACCTTACCATTATTCTGCCATTAATGTTAAGCAAAACTGTTTCATAGAGTAGAAGAGAAAAGACCAATGGAATATTATATAGTCAAATGGACCAATAACAGATCTTTAACAAATGAAAAGATAATGTGATCTGTCAATTCCCCAATAGAGTTAAAGTTTGCATTATCTATTGAGAGCTTTAATAAACTCTTCTAATAAGTATAGTAAGTCACTTTCAATAGTTTAATTTCAAGACATAACTGACAATACCATTCAAGTCCTTGAAGTAGTCAATGGCAATGTGGTTTACTGGTGGGTTTGATGGAATTTCGTGCCACCCAACAGGTTTGTTAGGGCCCTTAGCAAGCCCACACCTTACTAAGAGAAACAAAATCAAGAAGTACAATTTCTAACCAAACACCAGACAAGATATCAGAACCAAACAAAAGACACTAGGGAAAAACAAGTGACATCATCAAGATTCAAGACATCATAAATCCTTTTTATGACATCATATAGGATAAATAATGCATAGACACAGCATAAATACTAATAAAATTTATCATTTCTGAGTTTTTTAATATTTTATCTCCTTCACAAGGTTGTCTTGAAAGTAAGCATACAACTAATGTAAATCAATAAGTATAGAAATACAAGTCCCCATCCCATTTCATGCACGTATTCAAAGGTATAAACTAGGAGGAAACTGAAACAGGGGACCAGCAGAAGAGTGGAAGACTTTAAGCATTTATGTGCTGACATCAGCACTTTCAATTGACATCAGTGATTGGGAAAGTACCATCAGCAAAGAGGAACTTGTTTGACTTCCACTCGATCACATTTGACTGCTACTCTTTGCTGATTGTTGTTCCACACTAGAGCCTTGATGGAGCCTTGTTTCATACTAGACAAGAAATTCTGGAGCCTTGATGGATTCAAATGTTACGTGCTGCTGCCCAAACAATTCCTACACTTCACAGAGAAGTCATCAATCCAAAATTGTTGACAATCTTCAGCCAATTGCAAGACAAGGTACACAAACTATACCAAGGAGATCAAACAATGCATGATAACATCATCATTTTACCTCACTATAATTATGACATCAAACTATAAGTTCTGAATTTGACTATGTTAGCAGTGCCCTTATCTTGAGAGGAGGGTTATTGAAAACATTTTAGATCATTAATTCAAAAAATCAGAGGATCTATGCGCCCTCTGCAATTTCAAATTTCCCTATGTACTCTTCTGGTCCGCCATGGTGCAGCTTGGTGGGGGGGCCCAGTGAATTTCTGTCATGTCCCCCAAATTGTAACGCTAAGCTATAAAGCATATGAAAACAAATAAATAAATAAAATATATATTAGCAATTTAATGTTATTGCAATTATAATTATAATTATAATTATAGATATAATATTGACAATTTTAATATCATTGTAATAATCATTATAATATATAAATACAAAATATATATAAAAAAAAGAAAGAGAAACTAATATAAAAATAATAATAATAAATACATGTTAACCAGAAACATTTATTATAAAATACATTGACATAAGCAAGGTGGGCTCATTAGGAACATTGCTGCTTGGACAGGCAGCGATTCCTATTACAGCAATGAGAGAATAAATATAATTAAATACCAATAAGGGAAGGTGTCCAAAATGCAGCGACAGTATTAAACAAGTAAAACTCAGCCACAACTATCCCAAAGACCATCTACTAATAATTAAAAAGCAACAGTTAAGTGAGAAGGTAGCGATTAGCATATACAAAGAGGTGTGCTCCCTTGAAGTGGTGTGATTGCCACCAAAAGACATGTCCCTTATCTAATTGGGGATATTTAAGGGGGGGAGGCTTTCAAGCAAAGGGATCGAACAAGGATAGGAAAAGAAGAGAATACAATCAGCCTGCGGTTGGTATGCATTAGTTTTTGGTTACAATTTATAATTAACATGATCATGATATCAGATCTTAATTAGTATACTTGTGGGTTTAAGTTATAGTTAGTAGAATATATCTTATGGTTCAGATTACATTAAATAACATAATTATTTTCATAGTTTCAGATTCATGAATTAATTTACATTGTGGCTAAATCTTCTATATAGGATTATAGTAGGTGGATTAGGTAAGATGAATGGATCTGGAGTAACAACCCTTTGGGGATCTTCTCTATCAAATCTGCCTATACTATGATGGGGCAACCTATACTCCCCCCTAAGAACTTTGATCAGAACAAAATATGGAATGCCAAACTCCTTCCAAAGATTAACTGTTTCTGGTGGGCTGCTGCCCATGGTAGCATCCTCGCCATTGATGTCCTCAATAGAAGAGGGTTCCAGTTTGTTAACAGGTGCTCCCTCTGTTTTGAAGATGCTGAGAATATTGATCATTTGTTCTTCCACTGTTCTTTTGCTAGGGAACTCTAGACACATGTCTTAAGAATTTTGCTGATTGATTGGGTGTTTCCCCACTCCCTTAGGGATTTTATCTAACAATGGAACAACTACCCTTTTAGTCACCCAATTATTGTGGAACTGTGGAAGCAAATACCTCCTTTTGTGTCATGGAGCCTGTGGAGAGAAAGAAATAATAGAATATTTATAGATCAGAGGAGAAGTAGCATGGAGATTTTCTTGAGCACAAAACAGCAAATAAAGGACAATTTAAACTCAAGAATTTTTGGCTTCTCTAAAATGATGCCATCTTATGGGGACCTCAAGATCAAACAGAATTGGGTAATTAAAAAAGATCTAACTAGAATCAATTGGGCTAAGATTTTGAGCAGAAGGATAACAAAATGGAACCCTCCGAAAGATGGGTGGATAAAGCTTAATTTTGACGGTTGCTCCAAAGGAAACCCTGGATTGGCTGCTGCTGGAGGAATTATAAGAGATCACAGGGGCTTTCTTATTGAAGGCTAAGCTAAGTTTTTGGGTATTTGCACCAGCAATGTGGTTGAGGCAACTGCAGTTTGGTGGGGTCTGAAGAGAGTTAAGGAGAGGGGCTTTAACCATAGTTCCAAAACTCAGACTCAATGCGGACTCGGCAAGGGTGAGTCGACTCGAGACTCGGGATTCAACACCTGGATCGGCGCAAACTTGGCAAAGTGAAAAATCCAAGAAATTTAGAGATTTCTAAGGATTTAAAACTTGTTTCATGCACCCTTATTAAATAAACATTAAAGACACAATAACATCATCAAATAGAAGCTAATTTGATCACATACACAAGTATACATCCATCACATAAGTATAAACACAAATTGTAGCTGAACTGCTGAAGGAAATAGCACACTTAGATATATAAATATAGTCAAATGTATACAAAACTCATGGAATATGAAATCCATGACTTCAAATGTTCCAAACAAATATGAAATATCAAAACAATAACTAGAAGTCTATGGTTCAGAGGAGCCCGCATCCTTCTACAAATGCATCTAAGGTGGGTCCTGGATGATGTAGCAGCCATAATCTTTGCCTGTGACTCCATATCACCCTCACCAACATCAGTTGTGCCTGTGTCTTCTTGTAACATACTAGCTTTCTACAATTGAAGAACGGTGACTACTTCCAGATTCAGCTGAAGAGTAACTAACTGATTTAACTAACGAGAGTATTGTCACATATAACAAACTGAAAAGATAAATAATCTGAGTATTAACTACTTAACATTCAATAACTAACTTCTAGTTTTCAAATGCAGCTGAAACGAAACAATCAACAGATTATATAACTGACAGCTACAGTTGGTTATGAACTAACTATCCATTTTTTAAGAAATGAATATAGCATATATTGATAGCAGCAGAAATAAACAATATAGGATAATAATAATTTGAAATTAAGAGAGAGTGAGTTAAGATATACTACAGTCTAAAGGCTTCCTGCTGGTATGCTTGAACAAGACTCGGTCTTCGAGGGAAAGAGAAATATCATCAAGGGATTTTCTGCCCAACCAAAGACCTACTAGTCTCCCATGTTTCTTCGACTAAAGAAACCTGACCCTTCAGGAGGTGCAATCTAAAAAGGATTTCCCAATTACCATCTTGCCATCTGAGTCTGGTATCAAGAATCTATACTACCCTGGTCGATCTTTCACTATAGGTTCTCCTAACTAGAATGATCGTCCTGACCAGGGGTATATCTGATTCTTGATGGCTGATTGTTGCTTATTCTAAGTATCATAACCTTGGCCAAGGATTTAATGATTATTAGCACATTTCTCGTGCCATCAGCTCTCTCACCCTTACTCGGCATTAATAGACTTGACTCTTCAGTTTATATTTTCAGTGACTCAACTCACATTTCGTTCCTCTTCAATCAGGAATAATATGTTCATTTCTTAATCACTAAAGGAGGGAATGTTAGACTTTGTCGATGCTGAAAGAACACTTCAGTTATAAATATATTTCAATTAATTGACACAGACAAAAGAAAGAGATTAATAAATAGTTTCCGATTCGAGAGCTAAGAAACAAAGTATCGATTTTACTTCAAATAAAATAGTGATGGAGGAAGACTCTGAAAACTTGGTTGCATGATCAAGTGACCACGACTAGATCAAAAGGTAAGGAGGAAACATTTCAAAAAGACGAAGCACTTGGGATTTTGCACAAGATTCGATATCTATTATCAACAAACAAAACGTGATTCCGATGAATGCACTAACTATACACATCGATTACAGAAATGAGATAATGGATTATTCATCATTTATGGTTTAACAAATTGAAAGTCACTAAAAATACGTGCCTGAATATGCAGACTGAAACTCAATAGCTCTCCTAGCGTTTCCTCCCAGCAAACCAAATGACGGCAAAAGAAGTTTCATAATTTCTCACTGTCTAGGAGAGTGTATTGTAGCGGATTTATTCAAGAGAACAAAATGTTTTTCCCCACCCTTGAAAATAGAGAGACGAACAAAAGACAATGGCGCTCCCCCATGGTAGTACTTTAACAAAAATTAAAAACAATAGAATGTAGACACTCGCCCTTGAGAGAGAGAAAAGTAATGAAGAATGCCATCATATATCTCTAAGCGAGCCAAGAACCCAAAGAAAAACGTCTGGATGCGTCTTCATCGGCGTTTCTTCAAGACAAGGAGGACAAGGCGGCAAGGAGTTACCGCCAACCCAACACAAAACAGAAGAAAGTCACCCCCCCCCCCCACCGACATTTACATTCCACAATCGCGACCTTAAGGTTTATATTATTATCGGCTATATTATTTAATTCAATTCTTACTCCAAGGTGCGCTTTAAGAGTTAAACACGTGACCTCAAAAAGAGAACGATGATACTCATTAAGTTGACTTGTTTTGCTTTTACACCAAGGTTGAAGTCAATTACTTGTTTTAAAATTATTTAATTACGTACGATAATATCACAAGGTTACGACTACCACGTTAGCAACCTCACACCAAACTCGTGACTTGATGGTAATTTGGTTCTTTTACCGACCGTGGCCTCTCCTTGATGATATTTCCCTTTCCTTTGAGTTGTTCTCAATCCTACATCCACTTGGTTAAGATATAATGTTAGACCGTTCTCTGTTTCCTTTTCAAAATAAAAACACATCAACACATTCACATATATATATATATAAAGAAATCGTTCATAATTGCAGCTATATCAAATAAATTAAAAATTCATTTTCCCAATTTTCACATTCTCATGAAATGTAGTTCATTACAACTAACATAACGACCATATTATTATTGTCATAATCTTGTTCAAGACAAGATCATTAGTATTCAGAGGAAAATGCTACATGAGAGGATTATGATGAAATCCTTCAGAAGTTTCCTTATCTAATTATGAACAATTAAGAACTCTATATATATTTATGATTTTAGACCTGAACCTTTAAATTATAATCATCGGTGACGATGATTCTTAAGGGGAGAAGTATGTTACATCCCTTTTGTCTTGAACAAGATTGTGACAATAATAATATGGTCCTTATGTTAGTTGTAATCAACTACCTTTCATGAGAATGTGAAAACTGGGAAAAGAACTTTTAATTTATTTGATATAACTGCAATTATGAATGATTTCTTTATATGTATATAAGTGAATGTGTCAATGTGATTTTATTTTAAAAATGAAATAGAGAACGGTCTAACCCTATTTCTTTATCAAATGGATGTAGGATTGTCAACACCTCAAGGGAAAGGGAAATATCATCAAGGAGAGGCCGCAGTCTATCAAAGAACCAAATTACCATCACGTCACGAGTTTGGTATAAGGTTGCTAACGTGGTAGTCATAACCTTGGGATAATATCACACTTAATTAAAATAATTATAAAAACAAGTCAACTTTATTTGTGCATCATTGTTCTCCTATTGAAGTCATGTATTAAACTCTTAGAGTGCACCTTGGGAGTTAGTAAATGAATTAAAATATTAAAGCCGATAATAATATCAATCTCTAAGTCGCGATGATTAAAAGGGTCGGGGGTAGCTCTTGCCATTAGAGTGGATGGATAGCGGTAACTCCCCGCCACCCTTGCCATCTTGCCTTATTGAAACGCCCAAGAGGGAAGGCATGCAAACGTTTATCTTTGAGTCTGGGTTCGCCTTTGAGTTATCTTTGGATGGCATTCTTCATTCACGACTCTCTCTAACACTCACTCTTTCTTTTCCTCTCATTCGGTCGGCATTCGAGGGTTGCATTTTCTATCAGAAATACCATGGCCGAGCACCATTTTACTTGTATTCGTCACTCTTTTTGCTGTTGTAGAAAAAGCATTCTAAGCTCGAGTAATCCGTCATACTCACTCTCTTTTGGTCAGTGAAGAACCAAATAACATTTGTTGCCTTTGTCTTGTTCACTGGAGGAGACGCTAGGAGAAACAATAAGTTATAGATCCGAGTATCCAGGCACGTATTGTCTTTAAAATTTGTTAAGTCATAAACAAAGAGTAGTCCATTATTTCGTTCATGAAATTGATATCCATTGATAGTATATTCATTTGGAATCGTGTTCTGTTTTAAGAACAATGGTATTGAATTCCTTTCTAGACCCCATGCTTGTCTTGTTGATTTACTTCTTTCATACCTTCTTGAACCAGTTGTGGTCACTTTATCTTTCTATCGAGATGTGTTGTATTTGCCTAAATCACTGTTTACTTAAAAGAAAAACCTTACTCTGCCCTTAGTCCTCGAATCAGACAGTTCATTTATCCTTTCTTTCTATGACATATAGTTGAAAATCAAATAGAACTGAAGAGTTCATATTAGTATTGACAATTGACTTTCAACCCCTCTTCTCGTGAGTAGAAGAGTACATAGTATTCCTGGTTTAGAGGAACAAATAATGAGCTGAGTCACAAATAATATAAACCCAAGAGTCAAGTCTCATAATGCCGAGTAAGGGTGAGAGAGTTGACGGCATGAGAAATGTGCTATTAATCATTCAATCCTTGGCCAAGGTTCTGATGCTTAGAATAAGCAATAGTCAGCCTTCAAGAATCAGATATACCCCTAGTCAAGATGGTCATTCTAGTTAGGAGAACCTATAGCGAAAAATCGACCAAGGTAGTATAGATTCTTGACGCCAGACTCAGATGCCAAGATGTTAATTGGGGAATCCTTTATAGACTACACCTCGTGAAGGGTCGGGTTTCTTTAGTTGAAGAAACACAGGAGACCAGTAGGTCTTTGGTTGGGCGGAAAAGCCCTTGATGATGTTTCTCTTTTCCTCAAAGACTGAGACTTATTTTCAAGCATTCCAACAAAAAGCCTTCAAACTGTACTATCTCTTAACTCTTTCTGTTTATTTCCAATGTAATTATTCTATATAGTTAAATTCACTACTGTTAAAATACGTTCTTTTCATTTCTTGTATAATGGAATAGTTAGTTCATAACCAAGTGTAACTTTTAGTTATATAAACCGTTAATTTTCCATTTCAGCTGAAATTGAAAAATAAACTAGAAGATAGTTATTGAATGTTAGAGTAGTTAATGCTCAAATTGTATATCTTTCTTGTTTCTTATTGGTGTTGAAACTCTCATAAGAAAAATTAGTTAGTTACACTTCAGCTGAATTTGGTAGTTAGTTACGGTTCTTAAACTATAGATTACCTTGTATGTTACATATGGTATCTGAGCTACCATGTTCGACACTGAACCTCAGGGCTCATCAAGCAAACATAGAAAATTGAAATCAACTGTCAATGTTTTCCAAGATGAAGATGCGAAAAACACCCCGGAAGAAGACCCAAGACCCCGTTTCCATCCGGCTGCGGAAAATCAGGCTTAGATATGACTATTCCTGCTGCTCTTTTCCCTCGGATTTGGAAACAATGGTTGAAGCTCTGAAGAGACTTCAGAGAGAAGGAAGAATGTGGACTACCTCTAGGAAGGAAACTGTTAAGTCATCTATTCTTGCCGAAACAAACAAAACCAGTTTTGAGAACCTTTTGAATAATAAGATCGAACCCGAAACATCTAAAGAAGATCATATCCCAACTCCCGGATACAAACTTATTCCATTTTTTGAGTTTAGTGATCAAGAGGAACCTATCACAGACAATGACAGTGAATCCTAATCATCTTTGTATTAAAATCTATCACAGGAAGTTGTTAGAATATTATACTTCTTTATTGTTAATGGTCAATGTTATAATGTATAAAGTTAGTTTAGTTTTCTTTGTCTGTCTACAGTAATAGGTAGGTAGAAGTTGGTCATGTCTTTAATGACTTCAGTTGCTTGTAACTTCTATATATTGTAAGCTCTTTTTTTTCTGTCAATAATAGAATGAATGAATGTTTTACCATTCACATGGTATCAGAGCCAGTGAGGAAAATTTCTTGAAGATTTTTATAATTCTAAAAAAATTCTTTTAAAGGAATTTTTTTAGTGAAAAATATTTTTCTGAGAATTTTGTGAACGTGGGTTCGCGTAGGGTTTCCATCGAAGATTATCTAACTCGTCTAGGGTTTCTGAAGTTTTTTTTCAGGGCGGATTATCTCTTGCTAAGGGCGCAACTTCAAAAACCTTCCTAGGCACACGTTTTATTCTGGTTATGGTGCGGATTTAACCCTTTTCTGGCTGCATTTTTTTCGTCATTTAGGGTGCATTTTTTTTCTCCTTCAAATCGCATTTTTTGAGCTTGATAAAATCACGTCATTTTTTTGTTGCCCACACAACCAAACCCACGCGTTTTTTCTGAGACTCGAGGCATTTTTTTCTCTCTGGGCGAGCGCAACCTGCCTTTGTTTTGCTCGTATTTTTTGTGCCGCCTTTGACCCGCGTTTTTCATCTTTCTAGGCGTGACCTCTTCCTACTAGCGTGACTTGTCTCCCTAGTGGACGCGATTTTCAATGTATTTTCCTTGCGTTTTTTCTCCATCTTTCTGAAAATCGTGGTTTTTTAAAGAGCCGACTAGGGTTTTGCAAATTTCTCCTGTGTTTGAGGTCGGAAAAAAAAATTCGAGTGCAGATTCTTGGTGGGTTTTTCGAGATCTCGACTAGGTTGTCTTCTGTTTTTATGGGTACCTCTTTTTTCGTGCCTCAAAATTTGTGCAAGTGGGTGTTGACGAAATTTTTTGGGTTTTCAGCAACATTTTCTGGGTACTCTTCAGATCTTTTGGGTTTTGTCTTCAAAGTGCCTTGAAATCCGTGCTAGGGTTTTTGCTTTGAATTTGTGTTGTTTATGTTTTGTTTTTTGTCTTCACTAGTTTGACCTTAGGGTATGTGATGGCATCTCTGACAAATATAATGCTCGAAAGCAGCCAGAAGTTCAACGGAAAGAATTAAACACCTGGAAGCAGCGTATGCTAACCATCTTCAAGTATCAGTGCCTTGATGCGGTTGTTCTAGGTGCATCACCTCAACCTACTGTTGTTGGAAAAGATCAGGACAAATGTGATGAACGCAACTGGGAAGCTGTCATGCTTATCAAGCTTTCAATCACTGACAACCAGCTGCCACAAGTGTCGTCAGGCAAAACAGCTACTAAGGTCTGGACAAACCTGAAGGATCTCCATGAAACGTTAGATAAGAGTCGTGCGTTCTTTCTTAAGAACATGCTATTTTCGATAATGATGGACGACAAGACCCATCTCCAGGAGCATCTAACAAAGATAAAGGATATTCGCGACCAGTTGGAAGCTATTGGTCGAAAAATGGAGGAAGAAGATATGGTGGTCATTACTTTGAAGAGTTTGCCAAAATCTTATGAGCATTTCATTGAAACGCTCAATATTACTTCAACAAATGTTGACTTGAAGTTTCCAGACTTGTGTAACAAGCTTCTACAACAAGATCGTTGGAGATAGCATTTGGAAGCAGTACCAGTTCCATCTCCACAGAGCAAGCATTCTCTGCCAAATCTTCTGCTAAGAACAAAGGCAAGGCGCAAACTTCTCAGCTAAAAAGCTCTGGTTCTTCTCAGGATAGCAAGAAGGAAAAAAACGTTCAGTGCAATTATTGCCATAAGTATGGTCACATAAAGGTTGATTGTCGGGTTCGAGTGGCTTCTGAACAAAAGAACCAGGAAGGGTCTCATCAAAAGGAAAATGTCGCGGAGCACACTAAGCAGAAAGAATCTGCATTCTATGCTTTTATGGCCAAGAGAACAGCAGATCTAGTACAATCTTCTGCCTGGTATATTGATTCTGAGGCATTGCGGCATTTTACTTATCGTCGGGATTGGTTCACAAAATTTGAACCATTCTCTGATTCTGTCATTTTTGGAGGAGGCGAAGAGTACACAGTTGTTGGTAAGGGCACTGTCCAGATTCACTCAAGAGGAAGAAATTTACTCTTTCTCGATGTCTACTATGTTCCAGGCATGGAACATAACCTTCTCTCAGTCAGTCAGATCATGCGGCATTCTCCCCAATTGGATGTTGTTTTCAGTTCGTCCACTTGCAGCATCGTTGATAGGGAGACTTGTACTACAATTGCTATGGGACTTGAGGATCATGGTCTGTATAGACTTGTTGATTCCAGTGATTCTCAGGAGCATGCTCTGGCTGCCAAGAATACTTCCATCAGCAAACTTTGGCATCAGCGTTATGGGCACTTGAATGTGCACTATCTTTCTCAACTGTCTTGGGAGGGTTTGGTTGTTGGTCTACTTGAGATCCAAACTCAAAACCATGGAGTTTGTGGAGCCTGTCAAGCTGGGAAGCAGCATCGGACACCATTCTCGGATGGTGATTCTTGGTGAGCCTCCAAGGTACTTCAATTGGTTCACGCTGATGTATGTGGACCAATGAACACTCCCTTTGTTACTGGGTCTAGGTACTTTTTATTATTTGTGATAATTTCAGTCGAAAAATGTGGGTGTATTTTTTGAAACATAAGTCAGATGTGTTCAGTACATTTCAGCAATTTAAGGCCTTAGATGAGAAGGAATAAGGTTCTTAGATTGTTACTCTGAGCTCAGATAATGGGGGGGAGTTTTGTTTAGCTGACTTCTCTACTTTTTGTGCTGCACACGGCATTAAGCGACAACTCACCACACCCTACACGCCTCAGCAGAATGGTGTCGTTGAACGTAGGAATCGCACCATTACTGAAATGGCTCGTTCTATGTTGGAGTATAGAAATGTACCCAAGAAATATTGGGCTAAAGCAGTTTATACTGCAGTCTACCTCCTGAATTGGTCGCCTACATAGGCAGTTCAAGTGTTTGAGGGGTTAGCCTATCATCCAGACCCTCGTAGGCTGACAAATGTGTTTAGAGGGTTGCTTTTGGCAGTTATCCTGCATTTTGGGACATTACTCCATCAATTGATTCAGGTTTGGGCCTTGGCAGAAACTCACAGAGTGATATTCAGGCACTTACTATTTATAGTAAGTCAGGCAGACAGGGGTTGCTATTTCTGGCAGGGCACCTGGTTCAGTTGATCATCTCAGTTTCAACCCAGTTTGACAGTTTGGTGAGCAGAGAGTGAATATTTGAGCATTTAATGATATTTGGAGATATGTGTTGGTCTTCTTCAATGACATTCTGGTGTACAGTAGGTCATGGGAGGAGCATTTAGCTCACCTGGATACAATTCTGGGTATTTTGGCTGAGGAGTCCTTGTATGCAAAGGAATCCAAGTGTGAGCTAGGCATGGCTGAGTTGTATCTTGGGCACATCATCAGTGCTAAGGGAGTCAGAATGGACCGTGAGAAGGTCCGAGCTATAGTAGAGTGGCCAGTACAAGAGAACCCTACCCAGCTCAGAGGATTCATTGGGTTGTGTGCTTTTTATAGACTATTTGTTAGTGGGTTCTCACGACACGCCACACCCCTTACTGATCTGACAAAGAAAGGGGCATTTGCTTGGTCACCGCAGGCTCAGGAGTGTTTTGACAGATTCAAGGTGATTATGACTTCGTGTCCAGTTCTAGCACTACCAGACTTTACGAAGTCTTTTGATTTGTATTGTGATGCCTCAAGAGAGGGCATTGGTGCCATATTGATGTAGGAGAGACACCCTATTGGTTTTGAGAGTAGGAAGCTAAGGGGTCCTGAGAGATTTTATAGCATTTATGACAAGGAGATGTTAGCCATTATGCACGCTTTGGCTAAGTTCAGGCAATATCTAGTGGGCAGTAAATTCAGTGTGCGTACAAATCACAATAGCCTAAAACACTTCCTTAGACAGCGAGACTTAAATGAAAGGCAACAAAAATGGGTCAGTAAATTGCAATCGTATGATTCTGATATCACCTTCATTAAGGGGAAGCAAAATGTTGTAGCTGACGCATTGTCTCGCAGACCTCAGTTGAATGCTATGGCACAGATCTTCAAGGATTGGAGGCACAGGATTATCGCAGAGTATGCTAAGAACCAATGGGCTTCTAGCATTGTTGATGGGACAGAGCAGGATAGTAGATACACCATTGTGAATGTCTTGATCATTTACAAGGGGCGGATTTTTCTGGTTCCTGATTCAGAGTTGAAGGATACAGTTCTGAAAGCCTTTCATGATCTTCCTATGGCGGGCCATCCCGATTATTTCAAAACATATAAGCTGGTACGGGAACGGTTTACTTGGAAAGGGCTAAAGACTAATGTTCTTCGGTATGTACGAGAGTGTTTTGTTTGCCAGCAGAACAAACAGGAACACACATATCCTGTTGGATTGCTTCAGCCACTTCCGATACCTGACAAGAAGTGGGAATGTTTATGGTGCAGGAGCACCCCATAGTTCACCTAGGAAAGTTGATTAGGTCATGATTTGGCAACTTGTTTAGGCCAAATGTAGCAATCTCCTCCTACCTCTTTGAGTTTGTACCTTAGAGACATTGGGGATCAGGTATTGTATTGGTTAAGGTCATGTTGACCATTTGTCAGGTTGAGGTTTGTCTACAAGGATGGTTTAAAGACCTTAGTAGACCTTTCTAGGTGTTAGATTCTCTAAAATTTTGCAAATAAGGCCTGTTGGACTTCACAAGCAGCCAAGGAGCAGTTAGGAGCAAGCTTAACTGTTTTTGAAACCTTTATAAGGTGGGCCTCGACCTGAAAACAAGGTTGGAAGCATTCGAGTTTGTATTTAGTTTTGAAATCAAGAAAACAGTGATATTTTAGTGTGCATTTTCTGTTTTGTTTTTGCTTGAGTTAGTATGTTAATGGATTGATCATGGCATTTTGAATAGAGTAGGACGTAGTGAAATTGTTTTTTTCAAGCATTGTTTGGAACAGTAGATAGTTAGGTTATTCGTTTCAAGCTATCTTGTAGTTACTTTGTTCTTTCTTTAGTGGCTGTTCTGACTAGCAAACTGTGAAAAATGGGGTTTTAGCTCACATTTCCACTGTACCTAGTGTACGGCTTGTGGGGAATGTGGCTAGGCTCCATGTCTGTAAATAGGTTAGGGTTAGGAGTCTGTAGGAGTCAAGGAATCATGGAGAAAGTCTTCTCCTAGGCGAGCTTGACAGTTCCCGGCTAGGAAAGACAAGTAGTGCTAAGCACTTGGTTTGCAGGGGTGACCTTTCCCTGTCAAGGCACGGTGTGGAGAGGCAGATAGATGCCTTGCAAGGGCTTGGCATGAAGGAGGAGGCTTCATCAGACCATTTGATGGTTGAATAAACTGACAGTTTGTTGTGTGCTCAGGGAATGGCTTTTAAAAGGCCTAAATTGCCAAATGGAGGGTTATGGCTATGTACGGACGAATGAGGTTTAAGACTCCAGAAATCTTTGAGAGGCGGGCATAGGCTCTAAGAATCTCAAGGAAAACTTGGTGGTGCTTTGGAGAACTTAGAAGAACAGACCTGATCTCTCGGAGATGGAGACCTAATTGGGGCTCTTGGGCTAGTAGCCTTTTTAACCCTAGATGAGGGTTTGGTGAAAGCGATGGAAAGGTGGATTTTGGTAAACCTTCAAGAACCCTAGGAGGATGGTTTGAAGTTATTGAAGACATCTCTACACACCTACAAGAACTAATTGAGTGTTGAGAATAGGTTAGCCTTTAGGGTAGATTAAGGGCTAAGGAAGAGTTGAAGTATTGCACCAAGGTTGGGTTGGTTGGTTGAATGGTGATGGTAGTGGGGTTGGCCAAGAGAACCAAGGGTACCTAAACATGAGAAGGGACCTATAGGTTAAGGTGGAGAAGCAAAACACCAAGGAGGTCTTGCAAGCAAGACCTTAGAGCAGGAATCTATGATTGATTCCTCCAACCCCCTCCCCATCAGTTTATCAATGGATTTCATCACGGGCTTGCCGAAAGCCCAAGGGAAAGATTGTATTTACGTGGTTGTTGATCGGCTGACAAAATATGCACACTTTTTTCCGATCACCACTTCATTCACAGCATTGCAAACTACAGAGCTCTTCTTCAGAGAGGTATTCAGGTTACATGGTTTGCCTCGGACTATAATCAGTGATAGAGATAGTCGGTTCATGAGCAACTTTTGGCAGGAGTTGTTCAGACTTTGTGGAACCGAACTGACACCTAGTACCAGCTACCATCCACAGACAGATGGACAGACGGAGATCGTCAATAAGTGGGTGGAAGGATATCTGCGTAATTATATAGCTGGACAGCAAAGAGCTTGGGTGAGGTGGATATACCTCTGTGAGTATTGTTATAACTCTACTCACCACATGACTATACAGATGATGCCCTTTATGGCATTATACAGGTATGAGGTGCCCAACCTTTTAGATTTGGTGTTGAGTGACAGCAGAGTGCCTAGCGCAGGTGATATGTTGCAGGATCAGCAGGATATTATGAGGTCTCTCAGAGACAACATTCAAAGGGCACAGAATCAACAGAAGCAGTATGCTGATCAGAAAAGGGTTGAGCGCTCCTTCGCAGTAGGTGACATGGTGTATCTCATATTACAGCCTTATCGTTAGTCCACTCTGCGAAAGAGTGGTGTAGAGAAGTTGAAACCTCGTTACTATGGTCCATTCCGAGTCATCAGACGAGTGGTCGAGGTTGCATATGAGTTGGATTTACCGACGAATAGTAGGGTTCACAACGTGTTTCACGTTTCTCGCCTGAAGAAGGCATTGGGTCAGCATGTGATTCCCTCTCCAGTACTGCCACCCCTTGATGACGAGGGGAAATTGATACTAGTGCCTGAGGCCATCCTCGATGTTAGAGAGAGACACCTTCGGAGGCGGGTCATCAGAGAGATTTTGATAAAATGGAGAGACTTGTCGGTTGAGGATGCTACATGAGAGTCAGAGGAGATTTTACAGCATCCGGAGCTGAGATTGCTTGAGGACAAGCAATTTCAGGGAGAGCGGACTATAATGTCCCCTTCCTAGGCAGTTCAGGTGTTTGAGGGGTTAGCCTATCATCCAGACCCTCGTAGGCTGACAGATGTGTTTAGAAGGTTGTTTTTGGCAGTTATCCTGCGTTCTGGGACATTACTCCATCAGTTGATTCAGGTTTGGGCCTTGGTAGAGACTCACAGAGTGATATTCAGGCACTTACTATTTATAGTAAGTCAGGCAAACAGGGGTTGCTATTTCTGGCAGGGCACCTGGTTCAGTTGATCATCTCAGTTTTGACTGAGTTTGACAGTTTGGTGAGCAGACAGTGAATATTTGAGCATTTAATGATATTTGAAGAAATATTAATGTGTGACTTTATATTATAAAGTCAATTAATGAAATATTGATTATTAATGGTATAATATAAAGTATTTAATACTTTATATTAAGGTGGTGAATATTATTAATGAATGAGTTATATTTACTCATTAAAAAAGGGGACGCCCATTAATGATAATATTTTATAAGTTATCAAGGATGGATTTAATGTTTATTAAATGCTTAATGAGTTGCTTTTTTGGGACGAACTTATTGAAGAGAATATATAACTCATCAAAGACAAATCGAACTTGATTGTGAATTATTCTAATTTGTCTTGTACTCTCTCTGAGAACATTGGAGTTTGTGAAACAAGGGTTTCTGCAAATTCGCTTCATCATTGGATTTTGGAGAACATTCCCTCTTCAAAATTAGACATACTAAGGCTGTGAAATACCAGTTGAAGCTTGTCCATCAGGGTGACTTTATTCAGAAGTCATATTTGTGCGTATAGAGGAAGAATCAATAAGGGTTTTGAAGGAAAAAGTATTGAATCAAAAAGAGATCGATTTTCAATCTCATTCATCAAATCTCAGGCTTATTTCTTCAGCCGTACCATTCTTGATTATTGTTGTCAAGCCGTACTGTACCCAGCAACAAGGACGTCCTTTTTGATAACAAATCCAACACCTCTTCTTTTAGCTTCTAATCTGCTCCAAGGGTGGTGCCTAGGCTATGGGAGTCTGAAACAAGCGATTTCTTGAGGGAGAAACAAATTTATCAAGCTGGTCATACCATATATTGTCTTCTCCAGGAGGCTGCAGGCAAAGATCAGGTTCTTTAATCGTGCATTACTTGCCTTTTTGTGTGCATATCTTTGATTTAGCAATGTAAGCTCTCAACAAGCAAAATAAAGCTATTCGCCTTCATTGAAAGTTCTTTGCTTATATAATCATCAATTCTAGTATTTTATTTATATTTTACAAGCATTTATTTGCAAAATCGCACCTTTTCAATATATTGCAAAAAAAAAACATAAAAAAAACTACAAAACATCGAAAACAAACAAAAACTTGCATTTTACATCAGTTGGTTGGGGTTGAAAGACACCAAGTCTCTTACAGTTTTAGGTATATATTTTGCAGATCTGAGTTTGCAACAGCATTCTATCAGCATATTTCTTCAAATCAGGTGCAGCCATTGATAGATCGAGTCTCAACCAGGCCAATACTATCACATATTTACATTCTACTTGTTGGCTGTACTATTTTGGCAACCATTATTATATCAGCACTTCCATAACAACGATCAGACCTGTAGTTGCATATTTCACATTCTATTTCAGTCTTCTACCATTGTTATCATGCTCATATCAGCCTTCATACATTGTATTTTCATGCTAGCATGGAATGAGTATGTTATTGGCATATTGGGTATTCAAATCTTTCCTTTGTATTGGGTTTAATAGATCTGTTACAGTCTGATAATTTTCATATCAGACATAACTGTCATTTTAATCAAACCTTGTATCTTTAATTTAATAGCATAAATGGAAGTGGGTTTATCAATTTATGTTGTGTAATCATTTATATATCAATTCTATGCATTTCCTTTATGTTATTGGCATTGAAAACACTCAACCAAACATCAATAGCAATCAAACAAAACTCAGAAAATCAGAATTCATGAGTTTGCACAACATCTGTTTGATGAAATGTCAACACTCTGAAAAAATGAGTTTTTGGGAGTTTTCGTTCCCAGAAGACTGAAACCAAGCTGAAACCCTTCTCCAGAGCTCAAATCTGCAAGTGCTGATATGAAAAATGACAAAACACAATCAATTTTGCTCTTATGGCCAACATCCACAGCATTCATGAGCCTCATACATATTCAAAGGCTACAAGAATTTCAAAGTGGGAAAAGGCTATGGAGACCGAATATCATAGTCTTCTGAAGAATCACACTTGAGTTCTTTTTGATCTTCCTCCTGGGAAGAAACCTATCAGCTGCAAATGGGTTTATAAGGTCAAGTATCATGCAGATGGTACTTTGGATAAATACAAAGCTAGATTAGTTGCTCGGGGATTCACACAGCGGGAGGGCATCGATTATGAGGAGACCTTTGTTCCTACTGCTAAAATGAGCACAATTCGTCTTCTTCTCGCTCTTGCAGTCCAATTTGGATGGACAGTTCATCAGATGGATGTCAAGAGTGTCTTTCTCAATGGTGAGTTGTAGGAAGAAGTCTACATGACGCAGCCTCTTGGTTTCAAGGTTGCTGGCAAAGAGCATCAAGTATGTAGGCTTGTGAAAGCGCTCTTTGGACTGAAACAGGCTACTCGTGCATGGTACATCAAGATTGATCAGTACTTGGTTGATCATGGTTTTCAGCGCAGCCCTTCTGACAGTAATTTGTATGTCAAGCACTCTGGTGATGATATTTTGTTTCTTGTTATCTATGTTGATAACTTGATCATTACAGGCAGTTCAACACATTTGATTGCAGCAATCAAACAGGATTTGTGTCAAGCTTTTGACATGACAGATTTGGGGCTTCTTCATTACTGTTTGGGTATTGAGGTTTGGCAGACTGCTGGTAGCATCTTTATCTCTCAGTCTAAATATGCCAGAAGTCTGCTTGACAAATTTCGGATGCAGGACTACAAACCTGCCTCCACACCTATGGAGAAGGGATTGAAGTTGTCAGCCAACTCTGATTCACCTCCGATCGATGAAACGACATTCAGGCAACTAGTGGGCAGTCTCATCTACCTCACTGCCACTAGAACTGACATCAGTTTTGTAGTGAGCTACATTTCTCGCTTCATGACAGCTCCAAAAGCTGACCATTGGATTGCAACGAAGCGAGTGTTGCAATATGTTAAGGGCACTTCAAACTATGGCATTTTGTATGGCAAATGCAAGGATCCAAAGCTTATTAGTTATACAGACTCCGATTGGGTAGGTTCAGTGGATGATAGAAAATCCACTTCTAGGTATGTATTCAGTTTGGGTACAGGTGTTGTAACATGGACTAGCAAGAAGCAACAAGAAGTGGCTCTTTCCTCGATTGAAGTTGAATATCGAGGAACAGTTAAGGCACCATGTGAGGCAGTTTGGCTCCGCAGGATGCTTTCTGACATGCACATGTCACAAGCAGGACCTTCTCCCTTGTACACTGATAATCAAGGGGTGCTCAAACTAGCCAAAAATTCAGTCTTCCATGAACGTACCAAGCATGTCAAGTTTCATTGTCACTACATCCGCAAGCTGGTAGAAGACGGATCAGTTCAGCTGCAGTATGTTCCGACAGTGGATCAAACTACAGATATTCTCACCAAGTCTCTAAGCCTGAATAAGTTTGTCAAATTCAGGGAGCAACTTGGTGTTGTTGACGGATTGACCATTAAGGGAGGGTGTTAGAATATTAGACTTCTTTATTGTTAATGGTCAATGTTATAATGTGTTAAGTTAGTTTAGTTTCTTTTATGTGTCTACGAGACAGGTAGGTAGAGTTGGTCCTTATCTTTAATGACTTAAGTTGTATAACTTCTATATATTGTAAAGCTTTTTCTCTGTAATGAATGATTGAATGTTTTATGCCATTCCACGAGTGATAGCCATTTTGTAAACAATTTTGTATTGAGTCTATCACAAGTGGCAATGGTACATAAAACAATTTTGTATTGAATCTATCTTGAGGAAGTGATAGCAATTTTGTAAACAATTCTGTATTTGAATCTATCACAGGGAGTGATAGCAATTTTGTAAACAATTTTGCTTGTAATCGTGTAGCATTTGACTTGAGTAATAAAAGTCAGAAAATGTTTGGTCGTTTATTTGCAATGAAAACTTCTTTAACTTGTGTTGAGCAAACTATGGAAATAAATTAGAAAAAAAACTAATTAGAATTACCAAACATATCCAGGAACTTCATTGGAATGGATAATTCCGGAAATGGTTTTAGAGGGGATCAGGATAACATCAATCCTATGGCAAAGTTAGATCAATTATTGAATCTGATGAATGAAACTCAGGCCCGACTAGTCAACCTAGAAAGGAAAGTAGAAGGGTAATCCGATATGAGAGATGAAAGGTTAGAAACTCAGAGTGATCGACACAAAGATGATTCTAAAACTTTGAGCTTGGGAAACAAGAGAAGTCAATTAGCCAATGAACTCTCTAAAGATATGAAAAAGATCAAACCCCCTAAGTTTGAGGGCTCTACTTTAGGAGATGCCGACAAGGCATGGCTGACCGAAATGGAAAAGTACTTTGAGCTAAGGGATTACTCTGATAATTCCAAGGCAGCTTGGGCAGCCTATCAATTGGCAGGAGAAGCCGCTAGTTGGTGGGAAAATAAAAGGGCAAAAATGGGTCTTGTAACAGCAAAAGTGACCTGGGAATAGTTTGTGAGAATTTTTCGTCAAAGATGGCTACCACAACTAATTTACGATCAAAAGCTGTTGGACTTTGAAAATCTTAGGCAAGGACCATTAACTGTTAATGAGTATTGGGAAAAGTATACCTGTTTGTTAAAATATGTTCCGCAGTACCAACAGGATGAAAACTTTCGTGTTCGGAAGTTCATTTTGGGGTTGAACAATCATATCGGGGGTCCAGTAGATGTTTTGGCGCCACGAACTATGGGTGAAGCATATGAAAAAGTTGTTTGACAAGAGCAAAGGTTGAAAAAGGATGATTCCTTTAGGGATAAAAATTGCAACAAAATCAAATGGAAGCAATCGTCTCAGAATTTCAAAAGGAAGGGCTACAGGAACAATCAGTATGACCACAAGAAGGATAAGAAGGGAAATAACAGTACTAGGAAGGATGAAGTTAATTCAAACAAAGGTTCGAAAATGAAGGGACCACCAGGGGGGATGTTTTACATGTGGAGGAGAGCATTACGCTAATCAATGCCCTACCACGAATCAGAATGGACAACAACAACGTAAGCCTCTACCACCTCAGCAGACAACTTTCCAACAAAGGATCCATGCAGTAGTAGATAACAAGTAGGCAGAATATCAAGTCACACCCATTGAAACTACAGGTATGCTATATGGGAACCCGATAACCATTTTAATACACACCGGAGCCACTGGATGTTTCATATCCCCTAAATTGCTTGGTAGATTTCCTAAAAGAACCAGGTTCATGGCCAAATCATGGACGGTTGAATATGCTAATCAAACGAGAGCTCAGGTAGAGCAGTGTCATTTGAAGCTAGGGTAGAACTTCCAGGCTTCACCACAGAAATTAACCTTTACGTGGCACCTTTGGGTTCCTATGATGTGATCATTGGAATGAATTGGTTAAGAGAGCACAAGGCCAAGGTTGATTGTTTTGCAAAGACAGTGGAGTGTGTGGATGACTTAGGAAACACGGTGTTTATTCAAGGAATTCAACGAGAGGTTAAGTTACGACAAATTTTGGCTATGCAGTTAAAAAGAAATAAAAGGAAAGGATGTCAAATATTTGCGGTTAAGATGGAGGAAGCTAGGGAATACAAGGAAAGCATATTTCATGATGATGTGGTAATGCACACACAGAGCAAGGAAGAGAAGTAAGGATAGAGCATTGGGAAAGAAAGCAGCGATGAAATATCCTTACCTGCATGCGGACCAAGATGTGTTTCAAAGAGCTACTTGGTCTACCACCTGAAGCTATATGGCAGGTTCGCTGATTACAGGCTCGGTCTCACAGTCCGGGTTATGCCCAGGTTCGGGTCACAATCGATCCCTCTGTGGGATTACGACCAAGGTCCTTGCATTACAGAGGCTTGGTGCCGGTGAAAAGAACCCCGTGAACCGAACCGAGCGAACTAACAAACCGAGAACCGCAGCGTCTGGGCTGCCAAAAGCGTTTTTACATATTTTTTAATATTCCTTCACTTTGACTTTGACCATCTGGGCCTGGCGTTTTTATATTTTTCCTTCATTTCCTTCACTTTGACTTTGACCCACACCCATGGGAACCCTAAAAGTGACCTCTAAAACAAATTAAACACCTAAACTACCTCATTTTCATTCATTTGTTTTGCAAACAAGCATTTTCATTCCAAAAGGCTGAGTTCTTATTTTAACTTGTTGGATTGACAAAAGGAGTTGAATATTGATTGTTGAAGCTTCTACAAACGATTGCATTGCCATTCCTATAGATTTGCAAGTGTTCATTGGCTGCCACAAAGATTGTTGAAGAATATTTTTGCAAAGAGGTAAGTTTTTCTCATTTTTTTCTCATTTTCTCATTCTTTTTTTTGTTTTACAAACAAAAACTTTGTTTTGCTTCTTTTTTTTCTGTTCTTCTATGAATGTATGCATTGTGCAAGATTCAAAAGAGATAGGTTTTAAAAATTATTATATTTTGTTTTCATTGAAATTTTGAATGTGTTGTTTGCAAAACAAATTGCCATAGGAATCACAATGTCAATGGGTTCTACCTCCGGCTCCGTAGCTAAACCAAACCCAGAGTTCAAAACAAGTGCAAATTCTCCTCTATGGCTGTATGTTGAAATGATAAGACAGATTCTAGGTGGTGGTGGTTATGTTTGGAAATGCAGTGGGTGTGAAGTTACATATTCTAGTTCATACCATAGGGTGAAAGCACATTTGTGTGGCATAAGTGGAAAAGGCATCTCACCTTGCCCTAGAAAGAAAGATGCCCCTATTCCACCTGAGACAGTTGCAAAATACATTATGGAGCAAGAAGTAGCAGATCAACGGGAAGCCCAAAAAGGAAATCACCCTTTGTTTAAAAAAAAATCAAAGGGAATGCAGCCCCCATCTAATCCCAATTCCAATATTGTGGTAGAAGACCACCCATTTATGGCCATTCCGAATCTTCAAGCTCAAAGTGCACAACCTTTTGCAAACAAGAGAGCAAAGGGACCTTTGGAAGTTGCATTTCAAAATGAGCGTAGAGCCCTTGCCGACCAATGTGTAGCAAGATGCATATATGCCAATGGATTATCTTTTAATGTTGTTCGTTCTCCATATTGGAAAGAGATGTTGAGAGCGGTTAATGAAGCTCCAAAAGGGTAGAAGGGCCTGGGTTATGAGAAGGTCGTGTACTATTGGAAAAAGGAGGTTGGTTGGTTGAAGATGAAGTGAAGCCTATAAGAGATTGATGGGTTGAGATAGGTGTGTCATTTATTTGAGATGGTTGGAAGGACTCAAAAAGCGGCCTTTGATCAATGTCACTGCATGGTGCCCCCTAAAGGGTGATATTTTGAAAGGTAAGTGGTTATTGAGGGCAAGTAAAAGATGGGCAATTTATTGCTAATATTCTTATTGCACAGCCATTGAGCAAGTAGGAGCCCCGCAGCATTCATTCAAGTTTATAACCCGGACAACGTGAGGTATGAAACTCGCGAGGTTGTTAGTTGAGGAAAGATGTTCACATATCATTTCGACGCTTGTGCGGTCCATTCACTCAATCTTATGCTGCAAAAGATGGGGAATAAAATTGAATGGATCAAACAATTGTATACTGAGGCTGAGGACATTCAGATGTTTGTCACCAACCACCACTTGTCTCAAGGGATCTTTAGAACATTTTCAAAATTGGAGCTATTGAAGGTGAGAGAAGTAATATTTACATTTGTCATTTTCTGATTTTCATAATTTGATTGTTCAATCTAATTTAAATTCTTCTTTAAAGTTTATTTTTAAATATTAATTTTTTTTTAATTTGCAATAGGTTAGAAACCACTTTACTCCTATTTTAAATCTAGGGGGCGACTTGTGAAAGTTAAGTTAACACTCATGATTACTTTTAATTGTGGTCTATGGAGGCAAAGCAGCACTGAAAGAGCAACAAGAATTAGAAGCATGATATTAGATGACTCATGGTGGGATCGTGTGGAGTATCTCCTTAGCTTCACTGAGCCCATTTTGAGTATGATTCGCTATATTGACATGGACAAGCCATGCATTGGACAAATATATGATGGTATAGACTCAATGCTTGAGAAGATCAAGTGCACCATAAATGCAAGAGAGCAAGACCCTGAAGAGACTTTCTTCAAACAAGTGCATACAATTGTTGAAGAAAGATGGAACAAAATGACAACTCCATTACACCTTCTTGCCTTTGCATTGACTCCAAAATACTACAGCTCTCAGCTTCTTTCACAACTAGGAAGGCTTCCTCCATATAGAGATTTAGAAGTGAATTTGAAAATTTTAACATTTATTCTTACAGTGAGATTTGCGAAGTGTAATGTAGGATGAGTTCATTGATTTTGTGCACTCAAATCATCCTAGATGTTGATGCCTCCGGTGATAGGTTCTTAAGGATGCCATTCTTGGTGGTAAAAAGCTTCCATGGACAATACTTCCAATTTGTTGCCCGCAGTATTTTGTCACCAAGTTTAAATAAAATTTTCATCATTTTGGTTTTCAAGTTTCATAATTCCATTTATAATTTTTTAATTGTTTGTCTTCATAGGTTGCTAGTTCATCCGCATCTGAGAGCAATTGGAGCACATATTCTTTCATCCACTCAGTAAAGCGCAATAAATTGCTGTCAAAAAAAAGCGGAGAACTTAGTATATGTGCATTCCAACTTGCGTCTCCTTTCACACAAACAACCTAACTACAAGGAAGAGGAGTTGAGGTTGTGGGATATAGTGCCAGAGGATACTGATTTGGATGCTTGCAGTTCCCAACATATTGCATATGAGGAGTCGGATATCCAACAAGAGCATGGGCACAATAGTAGTGCTAGTGATGGTGCCATTGGCACTACTTGTGATTCATCTAGTCTTCCTACTTCATCTAATGTCAATGTTGACATTGATATGGATGATTTAGAGAATCCATATGATGATTAAAAGTAAAACTTTAAAAGTGTTGTAATATTGAACTTGAAGTTTGAATAATGAATATTTATCATGCATGTTTTAAATGACATTCAAGTTTATGGTGGTTTTGTTGTTTATATGATGTTATCAGTTATGTGATATTCTAATCCTAATTCATGCTTCTAGGCTGCATATATATATTTACATGTTTTTGTAATTTGTACTAACGAACCCAAGACGAACCGAACCCACCCCCCAAAAAATTTTGCCGAACCGGCTACTTAGCCTAGAAGAGTGTTTGATTTCTCTATAGATTTAGTTCCAAGGGCTGAAACTATTTCCAAGGCACCGTACCGTATGACCACCGTGGAACTAATGGAACTTAAGGCACAATTGCAGGAATTACTAGATAAGAGATTGATTCGACCTAGCATATCACCACGAGGAGTACCGGTAATATTTCTCAAGAAGAAGGATGGGACACTTCGCCTATGCATAGATTACCGTATGTTGAACAAGCTCACCATCAGAAATAAGTACCCCTTGCCCAAAATAGACGATCTTTTTGACCAAATGAAAGGGGCAATAGTGTTTTCCAAGATAGATTTAAGGTCAAGATATCATCAATTAAGATTGAAAAAAGAAGACATTCATAAAACAGCCTTTAGAACTAGGTACGGTCATTATGAATTCACAGTTTTGCCATTTGGTCTCACCAATGCCCCAATTGCATTTATGAACCTAATGAACAGTATTTTCCGTGATTGTTTGGACAAGTTTGTGTTGGTTTTCCTCGATGACATTCTTATTTATTCCAAAAACGAGGATGAGCATCTTCAGCATCTTCAGGTGGTCCTCCAATGATTAAGAGAACATAAACTTTATGGAAAATTATCAAAGCGCACCTTCTTCCAGAAAGAGGTACAATAGTTGGGGCATATAATATCAACCAGAGGAATAGCAGTGGATCCAGCAAAGATAAAGCTATAGTGGAATGGCCAGTACCAAAAAAATGTGCATGAGGTTGGGAGTTTCATGGGTTTGGTTGGGTATTACCGAAGGTTTGTAAGAAATTTCTCTAGGATCACCCAACCCATTAACCCATTACCTCCCTTCAAAGAAAAGGAAAGAGATTTGAATGGACAGAGAAATGTCAAGAAGCGTTTAATACATTGAAGGAGAAATTAACGACTGCACCAATTTTGGTAGTACCAGACGCTAATGGTCATTTTGTAGTTATAACAGATGCATCAGGTGAAGGTTTGGGTGGAGTATTAATGCAAGATGGGAAGGTAGTGGCTTATGAATCTCGAGATTTAAAGCAATATGAGCATAACTATGCACCCCATGATTTGGAGTTAGCAGCTATTGTGCATGCCCTGCAAATGTGGCGACATTACTTGTTAGGGAAGACTTTTGAACTCAAATCAGACCATCAAGGTTTAAAGTATATATTCACCCAGCCTAATTTAAATGCTCGTCAAAGAAGGTGGATGGAGTTAATTTGAGACTATGATTTTGAGGTCAGTTATATCAAGGGCAAGGAGAACAAAGTAGTCGATGCTTTGAACCGATGGAAACATATAACCTCCATGGTGACAGTCAATACAAATTTTAGAGCTCAGGTATTACAGAAATTGAACGAAGATGAATTCTACCTACAAGTTCGTGAAGCTCTACAGGCAAACTCACAAGAGCCTAAATATGAGGGTTTTCAAATTGAAGCAGATGGAATTTTGAGATATAAGGGCAAGATGTATGTACCAAACTCAACAGAACTAAGGAAGTTGGTATGGAAGGAGTTTCACACAGCACCATACTTGAGTCATCCAGGGGTAACCAAAATGTTGGCCGATGTCAAACCTCTATATTTTTGGAAAGGAATGAAAAAGGATGCTGCCAGATTCGTGGGAGGATGTTTTCAATGTCAGAAGGTTAAGCTGGAGCACCAACACCCAGCAAGATTGTTACAACCTCACAGTGTACCAAATTGGAAATGGCAAATCATCAGTATGGACTTTGTACAGGGTTTACCGATGATAAGGTACAGACATAATGCAATATTGGTAGTAGTGGATAGACTCACCAAAGTAGCACATTTCATACCTAGAAATTTGACAGATGGGGCTTTTGTGATTGCTCGGAAATTTGTACAAGAGATTTTTCGTCTTCATAGAGTTCCGGAAAGGATTATTTCTGACAGGGATGTTAGGATGACATCCAGGTTTTGGCAAACTCTATTTTTTTCCTTCGGAACTCAACTAAACATTAGTACAGCTTATCATCCTAAAACAGATGGACAAACAGAAAGAGTAAATCAGATCTTGGAAGACCTGTTGAAAATGTACTACATGGACCAGCGATAAAAGTGGGAAGAATATTTACCATTGGTAGAATTTGCTTATAATAATTCGTATCAATCAACTATCAAAATGGCACCCTTTGAAGCACTATATGGCAGGAAGTGCAGAACACCTATCAGTTGGAATAAAATAAAGGATAGGATCATTCTAGCACCCGAGATGCTTCAAGAAATGGAGGAACAGGTTAAGTTTATCAAACAAAGATTGAAGGAAGCTAATGATTAGCAGAAAAGCTAAGTTAATGCAAAACGAACCCCCAGGCAATTTGTGGTTGGAGAGAAAGTTCTCTTGCGAGTTAAACCTCAAAAGAGCTCTTATCAAATTTGGAAAAACCTCTAAACTATCCCCGAGATATGTAGGACCTTTTGAAGTCCTGAAAGTTATCAACCCGGTAGCATACAGAACTGCTCTACCTCCGGCTCTCGCTGGATTGCATGATGTATTTCATGTCTCCTACCTTAAGAAGTACTATGCAGAAATTGACCATGTGATTGAATGGAATTCCTTGCAGGTGCGGGATCCTGGAGTGATCACAATCGAGCCACTCAGAGTGCTCGAGGTATGTAAGCTACGCTTACGTAACCACGACGTGATACAATGCAATGTCCAGTGGGACCAGTATTCAGAGGAAAATGCTACATGGGAGGATTATGATGAAATCCTTCAGCAGTTTCCTTATCTATTTATGAACAATTAAGAACTCTATATATATTTATGATTTTAGACCTGAACCTTTAAATAAATAATCATCGAGGACGATGATTCTTAAGGGGAGAAATATGTTACATCCCTTTTGTCTTGAACAAGATTGTGACAATAATAATATGGTCATTATGTTAGTTGTAATCAACTACCTTTCAAAGGAATGTGAAAATTGGGAAAAGAACTTTTAATTTATTTGATATAACTGCAATTATGAATGATTTCTTTATATGTATATAAGTGAATGTGTTGATGTGTTTTTATTTTAAAAATGAAACAGACAATGGTCTAACCCTATTTCTTTATCAAGTGGATGTAGGATTGTCAACACCTCAAGGGAAAGGGAAGTATCATCAAGGAGAGGCCGCAGTCTATAAAAGAACCAATTTACCATCACGTCACGAGTTTGGTGTAAGGTTGCTAACGTGGTAGTCGTAACCTTGGGATAATATCACACTTAATTAAAATAATTATAAAAACAAGTCAACTTTATTTGTGCATCATTGTTCTCCTATTGAAGTCATGTATTAAACTCTTAGAGCACACCTTGGGAGTTAGTAAATGAATTAAAATATTAAAGCCGATAATAATATCAATCTCTAAATCGCGATGATTAAAAGGGTCGGGGGTAGCTCTTGCCGTTGGAGTGGATGGATGGCAGTAACTCCCCACCACCCTTGCCATCTTGCCTTATTGAAATGCCCAAGAGGGAAGGCATGCAAACGTTTATCTTTGAGTCTGGGTTCGCCTTTGAGTTATCCTTGGATGGCATTCTTCATTCACAACTCTCTCTCACACTCACTCTTTCTTTTCCTCTCATTCGGTTGGCATTCGGGGGTTGCATTTTCTATCAGAAATACCATGGCCGAGTGCCATTTTACTTCTATCGTCACTCTTTTTGCTGTTCTGGAAAAAGCATTTTAAGCTCTTGAATAATCCGTCATAGTCACTCTCTTATGGTTAGTGAAGAACCGAATAACATTTGTTGCCTTTGTCTTGTTCGCTGGGAGGAGACGCCAGGAGAAACGAGTTATAGATCCAAGTATCCAGGCACATATTGTGTCTTTAAAATTTGTTAAGTCATAAACAAAGAGTAGTCCATTATTTCATTCATGAAATTGATACGCATTGATAGTATATTCATTTGGCATCGTGTTCTGTTTTAAGAATAATGGTATCGAATTCCTTTCTAGACCCCATGCTTGTCTTGTTGATTTACTTCTTTCATACCTTCTTGAACCAATCGTGGTCACTTTACCTTTCTATCGAGATGTGTTGTATTTACCTCCATCACTGTTTACTTAAAAGCAAAACCTTACTTTGCCCTTAGTCCTCAAATCAAACAGGTCATTTATCCTTTCTATCCGTCACTTATAGTTGAAAATCAAACAAAACTGAAGAGTTCATATCAATATTGAAAATTAACTTTCAACCCCTCTTCTAGTGAGTAGAAGAGCACATAGTATTCCTGGTTTAGATGAACGAATAATGGGCTGAGTCACAAATAATATAAACCCAAGAGTCAAGTCTCATAATGTCGAGTAAGGGTGAGAGAGTTGACGGCACGAGAAATGTGCTATTAATCATTAAATCCTTGGCCAAGGTTATGATGCTTAGAATAAGCAATAGTCAGCCTTCAAGAATCAGATATACCCCTAGTCAGGATGGTCATTCTAGTTAGCAGAACCTATAGTGAAAGATCGACTAGGGTAGTATAGATTCTTAACACCAGACTCATATGGCAAGATGGTAATTGGGGAATCCTTTATAGACTGCACCTCATGAAGGGTCGGGATTCTTCAGTTGAAGAAACACGAGAGACCAGTAGGTCTTTGGTTGGGCGGAAAAGCCCTTGATGATGTTTCTCTTACCATCAGAGACTGGGACTTATTTTCAAGCATTCCAACAAGAAGCCTTCAGACTGTACTATCTCTTAACTCTCTCTTTCTCTTTACTTCAAATGTAATTATTCTATATAGTTAAATTCACTATTGTTAAAATAGATTCTTTTCATTTCTTGTATAATGGAATAGTTAGTTCATAACCAACTGTAACTTTCAATTTTATAAACTGTTAATTGTTCCATTTCAATTGAAATTGAAAAATAAACTAGAAGATAGTTATTGAATGTTGTAGTTAATGCTCAGATTGTATATCTTTCCTGTTTGTTATTTGTGTTGAAACTCTCGTAAGGAAAATTAGTTAGTTACACCTCAGCTGAATCTGGTAGTTAGTTTATGTTCTTAAACTGTAGATTGTCTTGTATGTTACAGTTTTAGCACCAAACATTTGCCACCATTTATTTGTGATGAGAAAATGAAAAAAAATCAATCTCATTTCCAACTTTAAGTTTCAAGTTTCAACATTTAATAATAATATAAAAAGAGGAAAATTATGCCCTTAAATATATTTTTACTTGGCTGCAATGTCGTCCTACTATCTTTGCACATTTGACGAGAAAAGAGGTCTCCTTGTGTATTAGTAAAGGCCTCTATCTTGTGGACCATCTGTGAAGTAACAGCAGGTGCCATCCACTCTATCACTGAGTAGAGCTCACCAAGAACCTCATCATCCACCTTAAAATCAAGGCGGAATTGGAATGTTGGATTTAGGAAATAAGCGGCTGCATGGAGGGGCTTGTGAAGTTGGTGGTGCCATCTCCTATCAATGATCTCCCAAATGGGACGATACTTACCCTCAGCTCCCTCATAGATGGATCTAATGGCCTCCTTGGCCCTATCCATGCCCTCATATATTTAGCCCATTGCGGTCGTCTCCCCATCAGCAACTCGTAGGAGAACTACCAAGGGCTCGATGAATTGCAACTATTGTGAAACATTAAGTTAAGTGTGAATGAAAATAAGCAAATAAAAGAAAATTATGAATAAAAATTTAAACATAATGTAGAATTAAATTTTACCTTCACAATCTCTGCAACAAGTGCCCAAAAGCCTGGCTCATCAAAAATGCAGTTTGCCACATCAATCCCTGCAATGGTCATTGTTGGCGTAACAACTAGCACCTCTGGAGTAAGAGTTGGTATGGACAGCTATGCACACTACGCAATGAGTGCTCTTCAAATTAGGAGGGGAAGCTCCCTCGTTATGTTCGACAAAAGTACTTGTAAAGGAAAATAAACTAAACTATATCCTGTCTTTTTCTCTCAGCTGTAAGAGGCACAAGGCTTTCTCGAAAACTATATACGTTGCAGCCAAGTATTTTCTAGTTTCGCATATTACTAACTACAACTAGGCTAATTGTTTAAAATCTATCCATTTCCTCAAGAAAACAGAGCATTAGGAAATGGAGCAAGGATGACTATCTGACAATAAACAGGTATAGATTCTCAACTTGAAGGCAAGGTCGCACATCTATCAGCTCAATCTAAACAAGTTTATTATTCACAAAACACCATACGATAAACAAGAACAGATTCTCAACTTGAAGGCAAGGTGGCACATCTATCAACTCAATCTGACAAGTTTATTGAACACAAAACAAATTTGATCTAACTAAGGAAAGAATTCACCATCATAATTGCATGAAACCCAGTGGCATAACAATTCATCATAGCGATTGCACATGAGCGAATCTGGGGCGGGTAATGAAGAGCCGGGTAGGCCGCGACGTATATTTCTCTCTTATGCAACGCATGTTCTTGTTCCCATGATAATTGATATCTGCCGATTCAGCATATCTCGAATGCCTCATAAACATTGCCGTGACAAACACGATGGTACCAGCGATAGAACCGAAATGACGGCGTGTGGTGTTTGTGAATAAACTTGTTTGGACCACAAACCAGCCTGCTGCTGCTTCGAGATATCTGCTGTTTGTCGAAGTCATCTCCTCCATTCCTCAACGAATAATGGAAAAATAAGTTAACCACTTAGTTAAAACGGCTGCAGCGTATATAATTTAAGCAACCTGTACCTCCCGCTGAAAGAAGGATATAGTTTGTTTGTTTTTCTTTTGCACTTGTTGCAACACAAGGCTTCTTCCTCATCGTGTGAGTCCTCGTCTTTCTGATAGTAGATGATCTGTGATAGCATTGGATGAGGAAGTCCACTCCTCACCAACAAACATATGCCTCAAGACTCTCAAACACCTAAAAAATGAGAAACATCAAGTTTCTCTCCTATGAAAGCTTCCTCTAGAGACTTGTCCTTTAACACTTTATGAAGACGCCTATTTAATATGTACACAATACAACTACATGACTTTTCCCAAAGAAACATGAGTAAACCTAGGTCATGAATCATGGTCTTTGTTGTCTCTATTATGGACTTATTCTTCCTCTCTACACCCCCATTTTGCTAAGGGTTTTAAGGCACAATCAACTCCCTCTTGATCCTTGCATATATACAAAAGGCATCAAAGTCCTTGCAAATATATGCACCTCCATTGTCAAACTTCAATATCTTAATCTTCCTACTTGTTTGATTTTCAGTAAGAACTTTGAACTCTTGAAATTTCCCAAATACCTCACTATTTGTCTTCATGAAGTAAATCTAAGTTTTTCTTGACAAATTACCAATGAATGAAGCATAAACATTTCTTGCCAATGAAGTTGCTACCATAGGTCCAAATACATGTGAATGAATCATATCAAGAATTCTTATTGATTTGTGCTCACTATTAGGAATAACAGTGTTGGTGTGCTTGCCAAGTGTGCAACACTTGCACACTCCTCTATCTCTAAGTTTGGCAATCCCTACACCATATCCCTCAAGAGAGGTAGAGCTCCATAATGCAAGTGACCAAGTTCCTTGTGCCAAAGTTCACACAACTTGTCACTATCATGTATTGAGGCTTCTTATTTGATTGGATTAGTAATCAGCCTGTAAAGACTACTCTCTTACATACCTCTAGCTGATACTCGACCAAGTTCTTGGTTTTAATTTATGATGTGTTGGCGTTACAATTCGCACCTCTGGAGTGCGTATTGGCAACAAACAACTATGCACAGTATTAATTGCTCTTTAAATTAGGAGGGGAAGCTCCCTTTTTTGTTCATATGCGTAAAAGTAAAGTATTCTAAAATCCTATCTTATTGACTCGGCTGGAAGAGGCACAAGGTTAAGAAACCCAATACATTGCAGCTAAGGTTTTCTCTGGTTTCCGCAGATCTTAACTACAACTAGGCTAATGCTAAAACTATCCTATCTCCTCTAGATAAACAGAGCAAGAGGAATTAGGAGCAGGAATTGGTATACGATAAACTTTAAATCAAGATTCCCAAGGAGGCGGGACCCCTATCCGAGGTGTAGGCTGAAATGAAGGTTATTGGAAACAACATCAAACGGTAAGCTAGTTCTCCGGATTCCCAAGAAGGCGGGACACCTATCCGAGGTGTAGGCTGAAAGTAGATTACTGGAAACAACACTTAAACGACAATCTCTATTTCTAAATTCCCAAGGAGGAGGGACTCCTATCCAAGATGTAGATATGAAAGAAAGATTATTAATAACAACATCAAACGATAAACTTTATTTCTAAATTCCCAAGGAGGGACTCCTATCCGAGGTGTAGATATGAAACAAGCTTATTAAAAACAAATAAACCCAGGACAGCAAATTGTATGAAGGACCTATCACACAAATGAATGATCAACCAGCTTTATATTAACAAAATGAACAAGTACAGAATAACAATATTGCATGGCAAGGTGGCTCAACAATTTATTATTACAGCAAAAGTTCAATACAAATGAGCAAGGGTGCTCTTATTTATAGAACTTCAAGGAGTAGGGAACCCTAAAATTTCCTTGAATTTACACTCAATCTTGCAAGTATGCAAGAGTTTATTCTCTAAGTCTAATTGTATGCAACCTAACAGTTAACTAGAAAACTACCTCAATTAACTGAACTAATACAAAATAAATGGACCTTGCAACACACAAGTCCTTATTGAAATGAGAGTCAACTGATAACTAACATCAGTTAACTAGATCCTAACTGAAAGTCCAACCTCCTCCAAAGATATCCCCAAAGATGAGATAAACATGCATGTAACCAGCAATCAGAACTAAAGAATGATGTTGAGTTAACTACTGCTTTTGACTCTATCCTCCGGAACAATGCAGGATCCAACTGTCTGTCTACTTCAAGCCGTCATGGACTATCATCTCCTCCAGGAATTCATTAACTGTATCATCTTCTGGCACTCTGACGCTATCCAAAATGATAGGCTGTCTGCTCAACACCTTCTCTCCATCCTTGATCATCTTCTGACACTCTTTGATCTCTTCAGCTAACTTGTCGAAGCTTGTTGACATCACCAAGAAGTGATTCAACTTGGACTCCACGGAATCACCATCAAGACCATCATGAACCAAATTCTGGAATTCAGTTTGCACAACCTCGAGATCAACATAGGTACCATTTTCATGAAGATAATGGCACGAGATCTGAGTGACAAATCCGTTCACAAGTTTGATGGCAGTAGCAACATCTTCTTTGATTCCAACCAACTTTGTAGAGATTCTCTCATACGTTTCCACTTTGAAGAGGTGTTGTTCTCTCCAAGCGAAAAGTTTTCTTTTATCTTCATCTGCTACAACGGCATCATATGCAACTACTAACTAAGAAATGAGAATCAAATCCTTCAATTTTCCCTCTGCTATGGTCAACTCAAGCCGATGGATACCTTGATGAAGATCATGTGCATTGTACCTCAATTGATACAATTTTGTGAGAAGGTATCTGCCTGCAACAATGAAACCCTCAATCTAGTTCTCCAAAAGCTTCCCATGATTGACTAACCGACCTAGCTTCTATCGATCTGCAAGTGTCTCTTGAAGCTATGGAAGAATAGCCACCTTGCTCGAGGTTCCATGAAGAAGATCCGAGATGTACTGTCGCAGCTACTTCTTCTCAGCCTTGAGGGCTGCCTTGTCTTCTCCGTCTTTCATCACTCACTCTTCAAGATTACTTGTAGCAACCTTAAAGAGGCTCACATCCACGTGTTGAGTGCTCTTGCCAAGATTAGCTTTGACAAAGGTGAAATCACCAACTTCAACTTCATCCAGACTCTTGCCCTCCAGTGGAGTAGCAACCTCAACAACGATCTCTGCTTCAGGAGTCTTTTCTATGTGCACCTGCTTCTTGATCTTCATGTTTGACTTATCCTAATAGGGACTGCCAAACTCAAATAGATCAAGCTGATAGGAAGGCTTTCGCCTTCTTCTTCCCAAAGTCTTCTTAAGCCAACATGAGTGATCAATGATAACTACTTTGGGCGAAACTGCAACAACTTGTCGACCTCTGGTGGATTGACTGGTACTAAGGTTTCATGAACCGACGATTCTGGCTTTGAGTCAATATCAGTCTGAATGGGAGATTGAGGAGAAAATGGCGAACCAAGAGATGAAGAACCGACTTCAACTTGTACCATTGTCTCTACTGGAACTTTCGGCACTTTCTCAATCTATTCTTTTTGAACTCCATTTCCTCTCCTCGTTCTTCTGCTAACTCTGGCACCTTCAGGTGGATTGCTCCATTGCTTTACTCTGGGTCTTGACCATGATGTGGAAGGTAGTGAAGACAACACTACTGGCGGCTCTGCAACTGGAACTGCCTTTTGCCTCCTTTTGCTGTCTAAGAAATACATGCTAGTCTTGACAACTCCTCTTGACAAGTCCTCAATCGAAGTACTCTCTCTAGCATACCAATCCGATTGTCGAAGCGGCTGGCGAGCAGCTTGATCCTTGACGAATGTGCTAAGTAACACCTCTTCGTCATCATTTGACAAACCCTCGACATCTTCTGATAGGAAATCAATAAGCTAAGGAAGAGTAAGTCTGCAGTAGTGACGCCTACGTACTTCAAATTCATCTTCGCAGTTGACCCAAAGTCCTCAAGTGCTGGCCTATATGAATGACTTATCTCCAACCGAGTTGCATAGTGACCCAAGGGATCATAGGAGCGCTTCTCGTTGAGATACTTGAGATGGAGTTTTGACAACTCATTGCTCATCAACTTGCAATCGGCTGCTGATTTGCACTTGAAAATGCCCAATCCACATGGAAAGGTGAATGCTTGCTTGTGCCGATTGCGAAGAAAAGTATGAAACTCATGAACCTATCTCGGGAACTCCATGAACAAGACCTTATCAAAAGGGTACCTTGGTAGCATCAGAGGTTCTCCTGTGTAGCCATATACTCGAATATAGGTGAAAGTGGGAAAGCTGGATAAAACAATCTCCCAACTCTCCATTGCTGATTTGTAATGTCCCCATTTTGGCCCACTCTTCTTTGTGATAGCCTATTTCCGAAATCCGTAGGTTGATCAAAAGTGAAATTAGGGTTTTCCTTGCTTGGAGGTTTGTGGCATTTCTAGGTATTACTATTTTTAGTAAATACTAATTTTTGATGGTTCGTTTCGACTTTCATTAAGTCTTGCTTCATTTCGTTCTTCTTTCTGTTGGTTTTGGCGTAAACTTACTATTTTTGGGTGGCTATTTTTAGTAAGTCTAATTTTGGCGTGGCATCATCCGGTGATTCAACTCAAGTCACCTTGTTATCCATCGATCTCGGTTTGGCTTTGGGTTTGGTTTTCTCCTTGAATTTGAGTTTGAGACTTAGTCAATTTTCATGTCTTGAAGTTGTACCCCATGCCTAGGCTTGATGACTTCAAGTTGTTTTAAAGA
Organism: Sequoia sempervirens; assembly: GCA_007258455.2. Lineage (NCBI taxonomy): Eukaryota > Viridiplantae > Streptophyta > Pinopsida > Cupressales > Cupressaceae > Sequoia > Sequoia sempervirens. The sequence continues at coordinate 8,314 of VDFB02255901.1, read as the reverse complement.
AGGGACATAAAAGGGGTCAAGTGAGCATTTAATTATTTAATAAATGCTTTATTGTTGCAATATGAAATGGATGCCTAAAGGGGAAGTTGAATGATATTTTATTATTTCAAAAAGTAAAAGGCAAAAAGGTGGCGTCCTTTTTGGAAGTTGAAGTGATTCAACTTCTTGGAATTTGAAGAGTTCTTGTTGCTTCATTTGCCAACAAAAGCTTATATATTGCTGCTGTTTGAAGAGCTGATTATCTATGAATTTATGCTAATGTTATGCTGTCGAAATGACAACTTGGTTTTTACTTCGAGGATGTTATCGCCTATTCATTTCTAGTTTCAATTCAACACTCCGTCATATGTTAGCACCTCGCCCTCAGTGGGATCTTGAGTGCACATTCTTGACGTTGAGTAGTTTCTTTCAAGTATTTTTCATTTAGCTCCTCCACCATATGACAACACCTATTCCTCATTGGGATTGAGTGTGCATTCTTGGTGTGAGTTCTTTTCAAGTTTGGTTTTCTATTTGGAGCTAACGCTAATCAAGTTGGTTAAGTGCTGGTTATGTTGTGTTACTTCATCGAAAAAATTGGTTAGCATATTTCCAGATTTAGCTTCCGCTAAAATTTTGATGTGCATCTCATTATCAAGGTCTCTAACTGTCTTCATCAAGAAGTGATCATTCACCTATTTGAAATCCTGCTCAGCCTTTGAGAACTCTAATTGTGGGAAGTATTCGTGCACATGTTGAACGCCAAGAGTTCCATTGGTTTTCAAAGTTCTAAAATTGCCTTGGAATGCAATTAAGTAGACAAGATAAGAAACCATATGAAACTCGTGGATTTTAAGGAATCTTGTGATTTGTTGGTGAAGAACCTCACTAATCGACATAGCCCAATCAAAGTGTTCCTTATTGTTGATAATATGGGAGATGACATAGAACATCCATGGTCGGAAAACATGAGCTTCCTCTTGACCTGTAACCCGGTTGAGCAAAGTAATCAGGATAGCTATCTCGTCCTTGAACTCTACACGCCCAACCTTCTTTGGCAAGTTGGTTTTTTGTTCTTTTAGCCACCTTTGAGCAACCTTTCTTTGAGATCTCTCCTTGTCTCCCTACCATATCTTGTCGCATTCCTCCATGACTATGACAAAATTATCTAAACGTGGTGGAATGGCGAAGCACTTCTCAATATCTCTCGGCTTGAGGCTGCAAATGACTCACCCATGTATTGATTGGATTTGTCTTGTAGATGAGTCGTAATGCTTAATACATGCAATGACGAACTCAAGATCAAACACCGTGATGGGAATAGAGGTTGCTGCCAGCAATCTTGAGCAATTGAGATGCTTAACTGTCATGCTGTCAATACCTTCCAACGTGCTCAATTTGATCACTAGATAAACGTGACCCAAGTCTGTGTCAAAGGTTTTCAAAAAGTCATGACCTAAGACCGATTTGGTCTTGTATTCGATTGGGTTGAACCGCATTTTGAAAAACTATATTTTTGACTGTAAAGTTGGATATGTTTGGGCAAACTTCAAAAAAAGCTAAAAATGGCTTCTGATGAGGCTAAAAATAGCTAGTTGAGGGGAAATTTTTAGGAAATTTTCTGAAACGTGGATTTTGTAGAGAATGAAATTCTAAGCAAAATCTAGATTGTCAGAAACTCGAAAAAATGAGTTTTACTAAGGCATGCAAAGACTTTTCAGATTAGAACTGCAGGGACTGTAGGGGCACCGAGGGCAATTTTTCTCAAGAAAAACTGACACATGGGTTTTGTAGGCACCAATGAGCTGAACACACCCAAATTCTTCATTTTTCAAAAAGTTGACTTCTTGACCCGCATGCAAAAGAATCTTTGGAAAAAAGCACAGTACTTCAAAATGAGAAGTAATGGGGCAATTTTCTCGAAAAATTCTACATGGGTTTTGCTGCTAATGCTATGCTAAATGAACCCAAATGACCAGATTCTGAAAAAGATGTCGTTTACTGACATGCAAGAGAAAACCTAAGACAAGGATAGAAGAATTTTAGAGACAGAAAATAGAAGTTATATTCTTCCACTGAAAATGACGCCTATGCCTTGAATGAGATTTGAAGAAATCTGGAATGCATGTACTCAAACGATGAAGTCTGGAAAATAATTCCTCTGAACAATCTGGACCTGGCATTGCGAAGAACACTGAAAAATGTCACCTGTAGTGCCTTTAGATCTTGCTTGCATGAGAAAATATGTGTTTGCTTCCACCTGTGATGAGAATAATGGACGCCCAAATGCCTTAATAAATAAAATTTATGAAGGCATCACTTTTGCATGCGAATCCCTAAATTTGGACGCAATAATCTTATTGCACCTCCATTTAGTTAACTGAATGAAAAATAAGCCCTAAAATGCACACCACCTAGCATGCACAGATAAATTTGCCACATGCAAGTAAAAACTAAGTCATTTTGAAGTCGACTCAGAAGTTAAACTGGAGATTTAATATTATTTTAAGTTGAGTTAACAAACTCCTCTATTATAGGGCGAGCAAGTCACTTTAGTTCAAAAGTCAAAGTTTGACTTGGGTGCCAACTCTCCAAACTTAGAAACTTTTTGAAATTTTTCATTTGCAAACATCACCGGAGCCTATGTTCGATAACTGATTCTGATCAACTGACGTATCCAGCAGACTGGCTGACACTTTCATTGAAGAGTAGGATCAAAACTGAAAAGAAGCTTCTTGAGGTTACAAACCCTAATTCTAACTTCTAAGGCCTCAAAATTTTGGGCACCCCTAGCCTCCAGGGACGCTTTTCTTCACTAGACTTAGTCAATTTTTATGCATTTTCATCATTTTGAATATGATTCTGACCTCACTTCATCTTGCATTCGCCGGCACTTCACAAAACTTCAGAGTTGGCTGACAAGTCCATTGTGGAGCTGGCACAATTCTGAACGTGCTCTCTTGCAGAACACTTTTCCTAAAAACATCGTTTGGCAAGTGAAAAACTTGGGTGCCCCTTGTTAGATTTAATGATCAGATTAGAGCACAGAAATTTAATTCAAAATCAACACAATGACATAGCAGATACCCTGGGAAAACCCTCCACTTGAGGGAGAAAAACCCAGCAACAATATATCACTTATATATTGAATCACAAAGAGTCTCCTTTACAATAGAGGCCGATAATGAGGCCAAGAGTATGCACCACAATCTAATGCAATTCAAGTAACACAATGATGTGAATTCACCAATGATAGACTCAGCCTTCAACAATATCGATCTGCACTTGAAAATGAATTCGCACTTTGAGAAACTCGAACTTGTGGCGGATATGAATGAACAAATAATGGATGATACAATGCAATGGATCAATGTGTACATATACAAGTGAATGAGAGACGCATCCCTTCAAGTTGTTCATGTTAGCCTCCAATAAAAGAAGTGAATCTAAGTCTCATGAAGTCGGCTTCTAGAAATCATGTCCCTTCATGAATGGATGTCGGCCTCATTAATAAAACATTTCTTCATTAATTCGAGCCTCTTCATAAATCGTGCCTTTTCATAAATCGAAGTCTCTTATAAATTAAATAGTCGTTGGCTATTATTTAATTTATTCAATAGAGTAAAAAGAGATTGGCTGGAAGTGACAACCGACGCTGTATAATAACATCAACACTCCCTCTCAACTAGGGAGGATACTTCCAGCTGCACAAGACATATCACCTCATCGTGATGTCAACCACAATGGCTACACCCATATGTGGAAAGGAAAGATATCACCTCATTGTGATATCAACCATCATGGCTACACCCATGTATGGTATGTACAAGTGCTCATCACTTAACGTGATGTCACCTCATCGTGACGTTCACCATGGCTCTCCCAGAGGGTGAAACACAAGTACAAGAAAATCATCACGGACTCTCTCACGTGATGTTGTCATGGAGTCACACACATGACATCCACCATGGCTCTCCCAGAGGGTGGAAACAAAGGCTTTCACCTTAAATCTCAAAGAGAAATGCATTAACAAGGCCTTGCACCTCAAATCTCTCTCTAAGAGAAATGCATTAAAGAGGATCACTGATACTGAGACTCCTTAGCTAGGGCTTGATTCTCCACCATACCAAGCTTGTCTCGAAAGTACACAAACTTTATCCTGGAGAGAGGCTTGGTGAGAATGTCTGTCGTCTACTCATCAGTGTTGATATACCTCAATTGAATTGCTTTCCTCAATACCATGTCTCTGATATAGTGGCATTTGATCTCCACATGCTTAGTTTTGTCATGTAACACAGGGTTGACAAAAATCTTCACACAGCTTTGGTTATCACAATGAATGATAGTAGGCTCCATTGATTGCCCAAACAATCCTGCAAGGGAGCTTCAAAGAAACCCTGCTTGCTTCTTGAAATTTTGCTACCTGAAAGCTACAATATACTTTCGGCCTCATTTTCGATTATACGCAGAGCGCCTCTGCTACACCCGAGGATATCATCATAGGCAAAGCTGAGTAGCATCGGAGGTTACTCTTAGATCGGTGACACACCACCTTGTCGAATCCCGATTATAACCATACAGCTTCAAATCCACACAGAAGAATATCTCAACCCATATCCAACTATGCCGGGCAAGTATCTAAGGATATGTTTGCTGCAACTAGATGTGACGCAGCAAGTTTTACATGGGCCCATTAAGTGCACTCACTACATAGCAAATATACAGTCTAGTATTGACTAGATACATCAATGATCAATCAAGCTGCACGTACATGGTAGGATCACCAAATCAGAACTATTTGCAGCCTCTTTCAACTTAGCCAAGTTGGTCTCCATAGGTGTAGACATGGTTGCAATCCATCATACCAAATCTCTTGAATATCAATGGTATACTTCCCTTGACTTAGAATCATCTCCTCACGGCCCGCGCCAAACTACAAGCCAAGGTAATGCATGAGACCAAGATCCTTCATTTCAAATTCAAAGAGAGCGCTCCTTGCGACGATAATGAAGTGTTCTTCTCGATGCAAGAATCAGGATCATCAACATACAAAACCAAAATCAATGCCGCCGCCCATCAATTACCTTGATAGGTTAGAATCAGCATTGTTCTTGGAAGCTAAGCTTTCGGCAGTGTAGCGATCAATTCTTTATTACCAAGCCGCGAGGAGCCTGCCCAAAGACCATACAAGGCCTTCTTCAGCCTGCAAACATGAGACTCCTTCCCATGTACCTCAAATCCATCAGGTTGCTCAATATATACTTCATCCTTGATTACACCATTCAGAAAAGTTGTCTTCACATCCATTTGATGAATCTTCCATCCTCTAGATGCAACAATAGCAATGATTGTCCTAACAATAGTATAACGAGCAACTGGAGCAAATGTTTCTTCATAGTCAACTCCCTCTTTTTTGTAAAAACCCTCTAGCCACGAATCTAGCCTTGTACTTCTCAACGCTCCCATCAGTCGCATGCTTGATCTTGAAGAGCCATTTAGAAGATACCACAGATTTGCCTTCAAGTCTAGGAACGATGTCCCAAACATCATTCTTAAGAATGGACGGATACTCTTCTAACATAGCATCTCTTCAAACCTGTTGACTAGAACCTTCCTCAACACTAGAAGGCTTGAACTCAATAATTTGACTCATCAAGGCTACATAACTGGAAAACTTGTGAGGTCTCTTACTTTCTCTGAAGGTTCCTCTCGGGGCTGCAAACTTTTCTGCCTCTTGCATTGTTTGCCTAGCCCAAAGAGGTATTTTCCATCCAATCACAATATCTGTAGGCCCATCAGTAGGTTCCAAGGGCTCAATTGGATCATCATCTTCTTTAGGTTCAAGAGCCTCCCTCTGAATCTCAGGAGCATGGTCAACTTCCATATCCTAAGGAGACTCTTCATTATCAATCTCCATATGAGTACCCTTGGATCTTTTGAATGCAACATCTTCTTCAAATGTGACATCTCTACTGATCTTGATCAACTTCTGGCCTAGAATGTAGATTTTGTAGGCTTTTGATGTTTCACTGTAACCTACAAATATCCCCTTCTTGCCAGAAGGCTCCAACTTTGTTCTCTTGTCCTTTGGTACATGAACATACACTGGACATCCAAAGATCCTCAAATGACTTACTTCTGGTTTTACTCCTGTGAATGCTTCTTCAGGAGTCATGTGCTCCAAGATTCGGTGAGGGCTTCTATTATGAACATAGACAGCTGTCCTGGATGCTTCAGCCCAAAGGAAGGTTTGCAGATCTTGGTCATGAATCATGGCTTTGGCTGCTTCCACAATAGATTTGTTCTTCCTTTCAGCAACACCATTCTGTTGAGGATTATAAGGGACACAGAACTCCCTCTTAATCCCAAGTTCAATGCAAAAGTTACGAAAGCTGCCAGAAGTGTACTCTCCTTCGTTATCGGCTCTCAAAACTTTGATTTTCTTCCCAGACAGGTTCTCTACCTGAGCTTTGAATTCCTTGAACCTTTCTAATACCTCCTCAAATTCTTTAGATTTCAAGAAATAAATCCAAGTCTTTCTAGAGTAGTCATCAATAAAAATAATGTAATACAAGAAACCACTCGAAGAAGCAACAGACATTAGACCACATAAATCAGAATGAATAAGATCTAGAATACATTTGGATCTACTTTCTCTACTATGAAATGGACCTTTTGTATTCTTACCCAAAGCGCAGCCTCTACAAGTGCCTTCATGCTCCTGGTTAACTTCAGAAGGCCCGTGACCATCTTCTCCATGATAGGTAGAGCTCGAAAGTGAAGGTGAGCCAATCTTTGATGCCAAAGTTCACACAAACTTGAAGAATCATGCACTAGAGCCTGAAGTGGACGAGTGCATAGCCTGTAGAGGCTCTCATGTCTGACTCCAATCACCCGAGCAGTCTTGAAGTTTGAGTTCTTTGACCACACAAGAACTTTGCCTCTTGAGAATGCAACTTGGTACCCCTTGCCTTCCAAGGCTGAAATGGAAACAAAGTTTCGCTTGATGCCTAGAATAAATAGAACATCACTCAATTGCAAGGAAATGTCGGAATCCAAGTGCAGAGTGGAGGTCCCAATTCCTTTCACAGAGTAACTAGCATCATCTCCAATAATGACTTGTTCACTAGAATCTCTCAAATTAGTTAGATGCTCCCTAAACCCGGTGATGTGGCGAGAGGCACCACTATCAATCAACCAAGCGTTGGTGTCAGTAGGTACATTGCTTGACAATGCCAAATAGAATAAGTATTCACATGAATCCTTTTGCGGAGAGACTTCATCAACATCTACAATGGTAGCCTACTGCTTAGGCCTAGTTGGACAATCCTTTGCATAATGACCACACTTGTCACATCTAAAACATTGAACTTTGGAGAGGTCCTCTTCTTCTTGAATGCGGGAGCACCATCAGCTCCTTTATCTCTATTCCTCTTGAAATATCCTTTCTTCCCATCTTTCCCTTTCTTCTTCGAGGATTGAGTGGCAAGAATATGAATGTCTTCATTAGTGGAGCTTTGACCAATACCTCTCACAGCCAATCTAGACTCTTCTTGAATGCAATCCGCCCTCAAACGATCAAACTTGGGAAGTTTCGATCTTGCACTGATTCCTTGAATGTAAGACTCCCAAGATGAAGGAAGACCATTAAGGGCAAGCATGGTCAAGTCCTTGTCATCAACAACATGACCAATAGTAGAGAGAGCTAATCTCTCAATTCGGATATCTTCATGAAGTAAGCAATAACAAATTCTCCTTTTGCCATCTTGACATGATGGAGTTGTTGCTTCAGTGCAAGTGCCCGGCTTGTGTTGTTGATTTCGTACATCTCCTCCAAAGATTTAAACATCTCTCTTGCCGTCTTCAACTTGGAGACGATAGGAACAATATGATCCTTCACGGAATCAACTAACATCTTCTTCGCCTTAATATCTTTCTTCTTCCATTGAACCTTCTCTTCCTCATCCATAGGCTCGGGTACTTTGCTCTCCACGAACTTTACCAATTCATTTTCCTCCAAGGTGAGCATAATTCTGAATCTCCAAGATGTGAAATTTGATGCTCCCTCAAGTCTATCCTCAATCTTGAGACCGTTCACCATCTTGACGAAGAGATAGAAGTAATCAACGATGAGAAAGAGAATAAAGAGTATCGCTGCAATACTAAATCTGATCAAGATCTTCTTCAAACCCACTCTGATACCATGTTAGATTTAATGATCAGATTAGAGCACAGAAATTTAATTCAAAATCAACACAATGACACAGCAGATACCCTAGGAAAACCCTCCACTTGAGGGAGAAAAACCCAACAACAATATATCACTTATATATTG
>VDFB02255900.1:0-63712 GCA_007258455.2 Sequoia sempervirens | reverse complement strand
AAAAGTAAAAGGCAAAAAGGTGGCGTCCTTTTTGGAAGTTGAAGTGATTCAACTTCTTGGAATTTGAAGAGTTCTTGTTGCTTCATTTGCCAACAAAAGCTTATATATTGCTGCTGTTTGAAGAGCTGATTATCTATGAATTTATGCTCATGTTATGCTGTCGAAATGACAACTTGGTTTTTACTTCGAGGGATGCTTATCCGCCTATTCATTTCTAGTTTCAATTCAACACTCCGTCATATGTTAGCACCTCGCCCTCAGTGGGATCTTGAGTGCACATTCTTGACGTTGAGTAGTTTCTTTCAAGTATTTTTCATTTAGCTCCTCCACCATATGACAACACCTATTCCTCATTGGGATTGAGTGTGCATTCTTGGTGTGAGTTCTTTTAAAGTTTGGTTTTCTATTTGGAGCTAACGCTAATCAAGTTGGTTAAGTGCCGGTTATGTTGTGTTACTTCATCGAAAAAATTGGTTAGCATATTTCAGATTTAGCTTCCGCTAAAATTTTGATGTGCATCTCATTATCAAGGTCTCTAACTGTCTTCATCAAGAAGTGATCATTCACCTATTTGAAATCCTGCTCAGCCTTTGAGAACTCTAATTGTGGGAAGTATTCGTGCACATGTTGAACGCCAAGAGTTCCATTGGTTTTCAAAGTTCTAAAATTGCCTTGGAATGCAATTAAGTAGACAAGATAAGAAACCATATGAAACTCGTGGATTTTAAGGAATCTTGTGATTTGTTGGTGAAGAACCTCACTAATCGACATAGCCCAATCAAAGTGTTCCTTATTGTTGATAATATGGGAGATGACATAGAACATCCATGGTCGGAAAACATGAGCTTCCTCTTGACCTGTAACCCGGTTGAGCAAAGTAATCAGGATAGCTATCTCGTCCTTGAACTCTACACGCCCAACCTTCTTTGGCAAGTTGGTTTTTTGTTCTTTTAGCCACCTTTGAGCAACCTTTCTTTGAGATCTCTCCTTGTCTCCCTACCATATCTTGTCGCATTCCTCCATGACTATGACAAAATTATCTAAACGTGGTGGAATGGCGAAGCACTTCTCAATATCTCTCGGCTTGAGGCTGCAAATGACTCACCCATGTATTGATTGGATTTGTCTTGTAGATGAGTCGTAATGCTTAATACATGCAATGACGAACTCAAGATCAAACACCGTGATGGGAATAGAGGTTGCTGCCAGCAATCTTGAGCAATTGAGATGCTTAACTGTCATGCTGTCAATACCTTCCAACGTGCTCAATTTGATCACTAGATAAACGTGACCCAAGTCTGTGTCAAAGGTTTTCAAAAAGTCATGACCTAAGACCGATTTGGTCTTGTATTCGATTGGGTTGAACCGCATTTTGAAAAACTATATTTTTGACTGTAAAGTTGGATATGTTTGGGCAAACTTCAAAAAAAGCTAAAAATGGCTTCTGATGAGGCTAAAAATAGCTAGTTGAGGGGAAATTTTTAGGAAATTTTCTGAAACGTGGATTTTGTAGAGAATGAAATTCTAAGCAAAATCTAGATTGTCAGAAACTCGAAAAAATGAGTTTTACTAAGGCATGCAAAGACTTTTCAGATTAGAACTGCAGGGACTGTAGGGGCACCGAGGGCAATTTTTCTCAAGAAAAACTGACACATGGGTTTTGTAGGCACCAATGAGCTGAACACACCCAAATTCTTCATTTTTCAAAAAGTTGACTTCTTGACCCGCATGCAAAAGAATCTTTGGAAAAAAGCACAGTACTTCAAAATGAGAAGTAATGGGGCAATTTTCTCGAAAAATTCTACATGGGTTTTGCTGCTAATGCTATGCTAAATGAACCCAAATGACCAGATTCTGAAAAAGATGTCGTTTACTGACATGCAAGAGAAAACCTAAGACAAGGATAGAAGAATTTTAGAGACAGAAAATAGAAGTTATATTCTTCCACTGAAAATGACGCCTATGCCTTGAATGAGATTTGAAGAAATCTGGAATGCATGTACTCAAACGATGAAGTCTGGAAAATAATTCCTCTGAACAATCTGGACCTGGCATTGCGAAGAACACTGAAAAATGTCACCTGTAGTGCCTTTAGATCTTGCTTGCATGAGAAAATATGTGTTTGCTTCCACCTGTGATGAGAATAATGGACGCCCAAATGCCTTAATAAATAAAATTTATGAAGGCATCACTTTTGCATGCGAATCCCTAAATTTGGACGCAATAATCTTATTGCACCTCCATTTAGTTAACTGAATGAAAAATAAGCCCTAAAATGCACACCACCTAGCATGCACAGATAAATTTGCCACATGCAAGTAAAAACTAAGTCATTTTGAAGTCGACTCAGAAGTTAAACTGGAGATTTAATATTATTTTAAGTTGAGTTAACAAACTCCTCTATTATAGGGCGAGCAAGTCACTTTAGTTCAAAAGTCAAAGTTTGACTTGGGTGCCAACTCTCCAAACTTAGAAACTTTTTGAAATTTTTCATTTGCAAACATCACCGGAGCCTATGTTCGATAACTGATTCTGATCAACTGACGTATCCAGCAGACTGGCTGACACTTTCATTGAAGAGTAGGATCAAAACTGAAAAGAAGCTTCTTGAGGTTACAAACCCTAATTCTAACTTCTAAGGCCTCAAAATTTTGGGCACCCCTAGCCTCCAGGGACGCTTTTCTTCACTAGACTTAGTCAATTTTTATGCATTTTCATCATTTTGAATATGATTCTGACCTCACTTCATCTTGCATTCGCCGGCACTTCACAAAACTTCAGAGTTGGCTGACAAGTCCATTGTGGAGCTGGCACAATTCTGAACGTGCTCTCTTGCAGAACACTTTTCCTAAAAACATCGTTTGGCAAGTGAAAAACTTGGGTGCCCCTTGTTAGATTTAATGATCAGATTAGAGCACAGAAATTTAATTCAAAATCAACACAATGACATAGCAGATACCCTGGGAAAACCCTCCACTTGAGGGAGAAAAACCCAGCAACAATATATCACTTATATATTGAATCACAAAGAGTCTCCTTTACAATAGAGGCCGATAATGAGGCCAAGAGTATGCACCACAATCTAATGCAATTCAAGTAACACAATGATGTGAATTCACCAATGATAGACTCAGCCTTCAACAATATCGATCTGCACTTGAAAATGAATTCGCACTTTGAGAAACTCGAACTTGTGGCGGATATGAATGAACAAATAATGGATGATACAATGCAATGGATCAATGTGTACATATACAAGTGAATGAGAGACGCATCCCTTCAAGTTGTTCATGTTAGCCTCCAATAAAAGAAGTGAATCTAAGTCTCATGAAGTCGGCTTCTAGAAATCATGTCCCTTCATGAATGGATGTCGGCCTCATTAATAAAACATTTCTTCATTAATTCGAGCCTCTTCATAAATCGTGCCTTTTCATAAATCGAAGTCTCTTATAAATTAAATAGTCGTTGGCTATTATTTAATTTATTCAATAGAGTAAAAAGAGATTGGCTGGAAGTGACAACCGACGCTGTATAATAACATCAACACTCCCTCTCAACTAGGGAGGATACTTCCAGCTGCACAAGACATATCACCTCATCGTGATGTCAACCACAATGGCTACACCCATATGTGGAAAGGAAAGATATCACCTCATTGTGATATCAACCATCATGGCTACACCCATGTATGGTATGTACAAGTGCTCATCACTTAACGTGATGTCACCTCATCGTGACGTTCACCATGGCTCTCCCAGAGGGTGAAACACAAGTACAAGAAAATCATCACGGACTCTCTCACGTGATGTTGTCATGGAGTCACACACATGACATCCACCATGGCTCTCCCAGAGGGTGGAAACAAAGGCTTTCACCTTAAATCTCAAAGAGAAATGCATTAACAAGGCCTTGCACCTCAAATCTCTCTCTAAGAGAAATGCATTAAAGAGGATCACTGATACTGAGACTCCTTAGCTAGGGCTTGATTCTCCACCATACCAAGCTTGTCTCGAAAGTACACAAACTTTATCCTGGAGAGAGGCTTGGTGAGAATGTCTGTCGTCTACTCATCAGTGTTGATATACCTCAATTGAATTGCTTTCCTCAATACCATGTCTCTGATATAGTGGCATTTGATCTCCACATGCTTAGTTTTGTCATGTAACACAGGGTTGACAAAAATCTTCACACAGCTTTGGTTATCACAATGAATGATAGTAGGCTCCATTGATTGCCCAAACAATCCTGCAAGGAGCTTCCAAAGCCACACTGCTTCTTGAGCTGCTACACAAGCTACAATAATATATGAAGCCTGTTGTACTTTCGGTGCCACGGAGAGGCTGCTTCACCGCTACACGGGGATATCGCCATAAACCCCAAAGGCGGAAGCAACATCGGAGGTGCTCTTCCGATCGGTGACACACCGCAGCATTGAGTCGATATAACCATGCAACTTCAAATCCACACACACGAAGAATATCAACCCATATCAAACTGGCGGGGCAGGGAAGTATCTAAGGATATGTTTTGCCTTCTAGATGTATTTGCGCGGATTTCACATGAAGCCTAAAGATACACTCACTACGCAGCAAATATACGGTCTGGCAGTATTGACTAGATGCATCGTGATCAATCATTGCGCTCGGTAGGGGATCCGCAAATCTGAACCGTGCTGACCTCTTTCCAACACTTACAGGTTAGGTCTCCATAAGATGTGGGCGGTTGCAATCAAACCGTACCGGAAATCTCTTGAATATCAATGGTATAGCTTCCGCCGAGCAGAATCATACTCAGAAATACGCCAAACTTCTAAATCCGAGTAATACATGAACCAAGATCCTTCATTTCGTTAAAAGCTATGCGAACATTAATGAAGATTGTTCTTCTCGAGTAAGAATCGGTTATCAACATACAAAACCAAAATCAATGCTTCACCATCAATTACCTTGAAATATAGGTTAGAATCAACATTGTTCTTGGAGAAGCCCAAGCTTGACAGGTAACTATCAATCCTTTTGTACCAAGCACGAGGAACCTGCTTAAGACCATACAAGACGCTTCTTGACTGCAAACATGAGACTCCTTCCATGTACCTCAAATCCATCGGGTTTGCTCATGCATATACTTTATGTGGTGCATTCGAGAAAGAGTTGTCTTCGTAAACGATGAATCTTCCATCCTCTAGATGCAACAATAGCAATGATTGTCCTGACAGAAGTATAACGAGCAACTGGAGCGAATGTTTCTTCATAGTCAACTCCCTCTTTTTTGTAAAAACCCTCTAGCCACGAATCTAGCCTTGTACTTCTCAATGCTCCCATCAGTCGCATGCTTGATCTTGAAGAGCCATTTAGAAGATACCACAGATTTGCCTTCAAGTCTAGGAACGATGTCCCAAACATCATTCTTAAGAATGGACTGATACTCTTCTAACATAGCATCTCTTCAAACCTGTTGACTAGAACCTTCCTCAACACTAGAAGGCTTGAACTCAATAATTTGACTCATCAAGGCTACATAACTGGAAAACTTGTGAGGTCTCTTACTTTCTCTGAAGGTTCCTCTCGGGGCTGCAAACCTTTCTGCCTCTTGCATTGTTTGCCTAGCCCAAAGAGGTATTTTCCTTCCAATCACAATATCTGTAGGCCCATCAGTAGGTTCCAAGGGCTCAATTGGATCATCATCTTCTTTAGGTTCAAGAGCCTCCCTCTGAATCTCAGGAGCATGGTCAACTTCCATATCCTAAGGAGACTCTTCATTATCAATCTCCATATGAGTACCCTTGGATCTTTTGAATGCAACATCTTCTTCAAATGTGACATCTCTACTGATCTTGATCAACTTCTGGCCTAGAATGTAGATTTTGTAGGCTTTTGATGTTTCACTGTAACCTACAAATATCCCCTTCTTGCCAGAAGGCTCCAACTTTGTTCTCTTGTCCTTTGGTACATGAACATACACTGGACATCCAAAGACCCTCAAATGACTTACTTCTGGTTTTACTCCTGTGAATGCTTCTTTAGGAGTCATGTGCTCCAAGATTCGGTGAGGGCTTCTATTATGAACATAGACAGCTGTCCTGGATGCTTCAGCCCAAAGGAAGGTTTGCAAATCTTGGTCATGAATCATGGCTTTTGGGTCGCCACAATAGATTTGTTCTTCCTTTCTGCAATTATTTTGTTGAGGATTATAAGGGACACAGAACTCCCTCTTAATCCCAGGTTCAATGCAAAAGTTACGAAAGCTGCCGGAAGTGTACTCTCCTTCGTTATCAGCTCTCAAACTTTGATTTTCTTCCCAGAATAGGTTCTCTACCTGAGCTTTGAATTCCTTGAACCTTTCTAATACCTCCTCAAATTCTTTAGATTTCAAGAAATAAATCCAAGTCTTTCTAGAGTAGTCATCAATAAAAATAATGTAATACAAGAAACCACTCGAAGAAGCAACAGACATTAGACCACATAAATCAGAATGAATAAGATCTAGAATACATTTGGATCTACTTTCTCTACTATGAAATGGACCTTTTGTATTCTTACCCAAAGCGCAGCCTCTACAAGTGCCTTCATGCTCCTGGTTAACTTCAGAAGGCCCGTGACCATCTTCTCCATGATAGGTAGAGCTCAAAAGTGAAGGTGAGCCAATCTTTGATGCCAAAGTTCACACAAACTTGAAGAATCATGCACTAGAGCCTGAAGTGGACGAGTGTATAGCCTATAGAGGCTCTCATGTTTGACTCCAATCACCCGAGCAGTCTTGAAGTTTGAGTTCTTCGACCACACAAGAACTTTGCCTCTTGAGAATGCAACTTGGTACCCCTTGCCTTCCAAGGCTGAAATGGAAACAAAGTTTCGCTTGATGCCTAGAATAAATGGAACATCACTCAATTGCAAGGAAATGTCGGAATCCAAGTGCAGAGTGGAGGTCCCAATTCCTTTCACAGAGTAACTAGCATCATCTCCAATAATGACTTGTTCACTAGAATCTCTCTCCACCAAATTAGTTAGATGCTCCCTAAACCCGGTGATGTGGCGAGAGGCACCACTATCAATCAACCAAGTGTTGGTGTCAGTAGGTACATTGCTTGACAATGCCAAATAGAATAAGTATTCACATGAATCCTTTTGCGGAGAGACTTCATCAACATCTACAATGGTAGCCTACTGCTTAGGCCTAGTTGGACAATCCTTTGCATAGTGACCACACTTGTCACATCTAAAACATTGAACTTTGGAGAGGTCCTCTTCTTCTTGAATGCGGGAGCACCATCAGCTCCTTTATCTCTATTCCTCTTGAAATATCCTTTCTTCCCATCTTTCCCTTTCTTCTTCGAGGATTGAGTGGCAAGAATATGAATGTCTTCATTAGTGGAGCTTTGACCAATACCTCTCACAGCCAATCTAGACTCTTCTTGAATGCAATCCGCCCTCAAACGATCAAACTTGGGAAGTTTCGATCTTGCACTGATTCCTTGAATGTAAGACTCCCAAGATGAAGGAAGACCATTAAGGGCAAGCATGGTCAAGTCCTTGTCATCAACAACATGACCAATAGTAGAGAGAGCTAATCTCTCAATTCGGATATCTTCATGAAGTAAGCAATAACAAATTCTCCTTTTGCCATCTTGACATGATGGAGTTGTTGCTTCAGTGCAAGTGCCCGGCTTGTGTTGTTGATTTCGTACATCTCCTCCAAAGATTTAAACATCTCTCTTGCCGTCTTCAACTTGGAGACGATAGGAACAATATGATCCTTCACGGAATCAACTAACATCTTCTTCGCCTTAATATCTTTCTTCTTCCATTGAACCTTCTCTTCCTCATCCATAGGCTCGGGTACTTTGCTCTCCACGAACTCTACCAATTCATTTTCCTCCAAGGTGAGCATAATTCTGAATCTCCAAGATGTGAAATTTGATGCTCCCTCAAGTCTATCCTCAATCTTGAGACCGTTCACCATCTTGACGAAGAGATAGAAGTAATCAACGATGAGAAAGAGAATAAAGAGTATCGCTGCAATACTAAATCTGATCAAGATCTTCTTCAAACCCACTCTGATACCATGTTAGATTTAATGATCAGATTAGAGCACAGAAATTTAATTCAAAATCAACACAATGACACAGCAGATACCCTAGGAAAACCCTCCACTTGAGGGAGAAAAACCCAACAACAATATATCACTTATATATTGAATCACAAAGAGAGTCTCCTTTACAATAGAGGTCGATAATGAGGCCAAGAGTATGCACCACAATCTAATGCAATTCACAATAACACAATGATGTGAATTCACCAATGATAGACTCAGCCTTCAACAATATCGATCTGCACTTGAAGATGAATTCGCACTTTGAGAAATTCGAACTTGTGGCGGATATGAATGAACAAATAATGGATGATACAATGCAATGGATCAATGTGTATATATATAAGTGAATGAGAGACGCATTCCTTCAAGTTGTTCATGTCGGCCTCCAATAAAAGACATGCCTCTAAGTCTCATGAAGTCGGTTTCTAGAAATAGCGTCCCTTCATGAATGGATGTCGGCCTCATTAATAAAACATTTCTTCATTAATTTGAGCCTCTTCATAAATCGTGCCTTTTCATAAATCGAAGTCTCTTATAAATTAGTCTTGGCTATTATTTAATTTATTCAATAGAGTAAAAAGAGATCGGCTGGAAGTGACAACCGACACTTTATAATAACATCAACACCCCTACCCTCCAGGGGCGCTTTTTCTCCCAAACTTAGCCATTTTTGCAATGTGCTAATAATCCATTCAATCTCCGGCTGCAGGCTATTGACAAGTCTTCTGACCCAGCTAAGATATGCAATAGAAAGCTGGAAGCATCACAGACAGGATGAGTATTTAAGATAACCCAAACAACTGCATTTGAGGGTCCAAAACCTTGGGCACCCCTGGCCTCCAGGGGTGCTTTTGCTTTGAACTAACATTTTTGACCATGATAAAAACCTCATGTTTAACTCTTGATTCCAACAGTTTGGCAACTCAGATTAACTCGCTAACAGATTCATTGCGAAGCCAGATCAAGTCTGAGACAAACATCCTAGGTGTCATTTGATCAAAAAGTTCCATCTGATACCTCAAAAAATTGGGCACCCTTGGCCTCTAGGGGCGCTTTTCTGCTCCAGTGTCAGTCAAATTTTCACTAATTTCATCTCCCTCGTTCCTCATTCAATCTCCAATTTCAGGTGCTAGACATCTTCTGGACTAGCTGGTAGGCTCATCGCGAGCTGACAGTATTCTGGAGAAGTCTTCTTGGAAGAGACAAATCTCAAAAAGGTAATCTAGGCCTCTGAAATCTAGGGCGCCCCTAGCCTCAAGGGGCTCTTTTATTTCCAGAGAAAAATTTCGATGATTTTCACCTCAACGAAAAATTCCTCCGTGACAAAGCATTATTTTGAATGTATCTCGCCATAGCATCTTCGCTAGAGTGTTTTAAGCGTAGATTTCGACACCTAGTATCTGGCCATCTGCCATTGACGACCTCGAAGGTCCTAACTTTTCTCCTAAAAAAGTGAAAACTACCCACCAGACTTAAACTGACTTTTTTTTTTATTTTGACTTCACCACTGTGATCCTGAAGTGAAATAAGCCAATCAAAATAATTTTCAGTCAATTCTAACAAGATCCAATTTTTAGGGTTTTTTTTCCTAAAAATAGGGGTCCAAAAACCCTAATTTTCAATTTTTCAAATTTTACCAGTATTACCTAGACAGTAAGCCCACAAAAAGCCCATACTTTGTATGCCCAAAAACTAACTTCTAACAACAATTTTACAAGGTTTAGACCATTTTAATCAAAATGCCTTAATGAAGCAAAAAATTTGTTTTGGGTACAACATGATAACTTGTTGATCATGAAACTCAACCACACACATAAGATCTATCATGACTGAAACTGAGAGCAGGTTCTTAGTTAATCAAGGAACATATAGGACATCATGAAGTTCAAGATCACTTGAAGGTGTGTATAAAGAAACAATTGTAGTCCTTGTAATATGATATATAGTATCATTTAACAAACTTTACCTATATACCTACCTTCTACTCAGGTTTGCTGAAAACCTTAATTGGAGGTCATATGTCTTGATATTCCAATGTCCACTTACCACCCTACACTAGAATGGTGTAAGTGGATAAGCATGACACCATGGAGAAAGTTGTCTCAAACCTGGATGAAAGCTCATCAAATACCAAAGTGGCCACTCTTGTGGCATTTGAAACACTTGATACGGCTCAAGTCCTCCTTCCACTACTGAGAAAAATTTGAGTCCTTTCTAACGCTACCCAAGTCCTTTCTTGTCATCTTTTATCATCCTCTCAATGAAGGCCTAGTTCTAACTATATTATATTCTAACTAAAATAAATTCAAGTGTAGTTTGTTTTCAGATGAAATCATCCCAAAGCTTTTCAAGAGTGGGAAGCTTCTCCCGAGCACAAATACCTTGAAAAAAACAGATCCTAGGATGTACAGAACTTATTTAAAGGTATGGGAACCAACTCATCACCATCCACCTTTACCCCTATTCCGAAAAGCTAATCACAAAGTGATGTGATCTTCATTAGGTAAGTAGCTACCATGTCTATCACTCATACATGTGGCACTAAGCTTGTTCTTCAATATCTTACAAGAGATATTTGCACTCTAATATAAAGTGATCAAAGCAGCATACATATCCTTCATTGTCCTCTTCTCTACGATGTTGTTGTACCCAAAATAATTTTTTGGCATTTTGTATAAATTGAGCTAAATCTTGTTAAAATGTTGTCAAAAGTCTGTTTTAGTTCAAACCAAACATAGGGTCTTTGTGAGTTTTTGTCAAGGAACACGTGCAAAATTCTGAAAATTTGAAAATTAAGGTTTTACATCCCTATTTTCAGGGAAACCCCCGAAAATAGGACATTCCCAGAAATGATTGAAAATGATTTTGATAGGATTAAATGACTTCACGATCACACTGGTCAAGTCAAAATCATCAAAAGACAAGTTTTACTCTAGCGGGTCTATTTCTATTTTTCAGGAACAAAGTTAGGAGCTCCACAACCATTAATGGCAGATTGGCCAGTACCAGATGCTGAAAGCTAAGCTTCAAAAGCTTCAACGATGCAACCATGACGAAAAAGATCTAAAAAGATGTTGTT
Organism: Sequoia sempervirens; assembly: GCA_007258455.2. Lineage (NCBI taxonomy): Eukaryota > Viridiplantae > Streptophyta > Pinopsida > Cupressales > Cupressaceae > Sequoia > Sequoia sempervirens. The sequence continues at coordinate 52,542 of VDFB02255900.1, read as the reverse complement.
TGATGAAGGAGATTCGTGAAACCCAAAAAGGTCAAAATTTGACTAACTTTGGAAACGTTGCGAAGGAGAGATCAGTTCACAATGCTAAAAAGAGCCTTTTTCAGACAGGGGCGCCCATGATTCTTAAAGGTCAAATGCAACCTATTTTATCATCCTCGGCGTTCGCATGTTGGCTTGACAACAAAACAAATAGCTAGATCACCTGATGAGTTGATCATAAGCAGTTGTCGACGAAGCGAAAAGAGGCAGTTGACGAAGTATCAAGAAACGGCTATCAAAAGTGAAGATCAAAGCAAAAAAGAGCCTTTTCCAAGGAAAGGCACCCTTCTTTCTGGACCTCTAGATGTTGTCAGATGACTAAAGGCCTCCCAGGACAATCTTCTCAGTCTAGGTAGATCTCAACAACGCAACTGCAAGCACAGGCATCTGATGAAGCAATCAACGAATAATCAGGATCAAATCAGGGCACATTTCAGATAAAAATAACTAAGCAGAAGAACAAAAGCGCCCTTTTCAATGAGGGGCGCCCTTGAAAAAAGGGACCCTAAACTGACTTCTGAGTTTTCCAACTCCAGTCATCTTTGGCGAAATGGAGCTGGCTACCTGACGAGATATCAAACGAGATCATTTGATTCTCCGATCAACGAGAAATCCAGATCAAAGCACGAGAGGTCAATTCAAAAGGCTAAAGAACGAAGATTAAAAATTCACCAAGGCAAAAGCAAAAGCGCCCTTCCTTGAGAAAGGCGCCCTTTCTTTTGAGGCCGCAAACTTAGCTTTTTGCCATCATATCTCCCAGGCACTTCTCTTCAGTTTACCTCCAGCTCGACAATGAATGTACCAGCAACAGCTCAGGGTCAACAGATCAAGCTAGATTCAGGATCAAACTGGGGTCATTCAACAGAGAAAATAATAAAAAACTTGCAAAACTCAAAAGGGACGCCTAGAAAAAGTCAAAGGCCAAATTGTTGACTAAAGTCAAGATATTTTGAGATCACCTTTTTGAACTTCAAATCAAGCCAAAACAACTTTTGGTCATGAGTTAAGTCCCCAAACTTGTGGATCTAAGGCTTGAGTCTATATAATCAAGGTATAGACGTCCTACTTCATTATTTCATTACAGGTTGATGATCAAGAACAGCCATAAGCTCTCAAGGACGCCATTTACAGATTTGGCCAAGGTTTTCATCCGTTCTTCAATATTTCTTGCAGATCTGAAGCAGAAGAAGATTGCTAATCTGAGGTTGGATTCAGAGACAGATTTTCTCATGGAGTCAAATAAAAAACTTCCAATCTATCTTCTATCTACTTCCTCTCTTCTTGTCTTAGGTTTTCTTATTACAAAAAAGCAACAGGCTACATCAGATCTGATCAACAGGGTAGATTCAGCATAATTTTCCAGTGAAACCCATCTCATCAGATTTTCCAGAATCAGCAAACTTGCTGCCCCTATTTTTGGGGGTTTTTCCGAAAAAGTTTCAGAATCAAAATTTTGAGGAACTGGGCTTGTTCAACATTGAAGCACGAACAAAACCCATGTGCCAGACTTTTTCCGAAAAAATACTTCTCGACAGGGCGCTATTTTCAGAGGTTTCCGAAAATTATCAGAACAAGGTCAAGTTTACAGTCAATCTTTAAGTTTTTCAAGATGCGGTACTCTCAGGTACAATACAGGACCAAGACAACCCTATTTCATGATTACTTGAAAACGGTTGACACAAACTTACATCAAGTAAACCCAGTAGTTGATTTAGAACAGCTGGAGGGCATGAATCAGATCACATTGCAGAATATTGAAGAATCCGGGTTGCTACAGGTTGCGTCCATCCCCATCACATTACAAAGCGTGGAGCTTGTAATCGCTTGTGTTAAGCATTACAATCCTACCACTAGAGAAATCAGAGCAGTGGATGGGAGAATTGTTTGCAGTCTAAAGCCTCAAGATATTGAAAAGTGCTTTGATATTCCATCATGTCCTAACAGCAAAGTCATATCAGTGACGGAATGCGAGAAGGCATTCGAGACAGCCAAAGACAAATGTCAAAGGATAATAGCTGAAAAATGGCTAAAAGTGACAAAGGCTAGCTTGCCTAAGTTGGAGGGACGAGGAGAATGTAAAGATGAGTACGCAGTGTTAATCACTCTACTCAATAGAATCACTGGAGAAGAGGATGGAAATCAATTCCAGTCATGGATGTATTATGTCATTGCGAAAATCATTGGCACAAGGGAACATTATGACTAGGCCACTCTGATTAGTGACACACTCCACCAACAGATCACCGGGTATCTAGAAGCTCATAGGTTCCACATGTGTTCTTACCTGGTATACCTGATTGCCTTCCAAGGTGATTTCAGGATATTGAACAATGTGGGAACCTTAGGCATGCAGAAGGTTCATGAGCATTTTTCACGTCTCGAGTTTACTCAAGCAGAGCAACACTTCAAAAGAACAAGTGATCACTTCATTATGCACACAGTACGTGAGCTAGACCATGAGATGCACGTGCATATTTCATAGACAGCCAAAGAGGCAATGGCGGATTGGGCGGATTGGTCCATCCAATTCCCTACATTCTCCTACATACGCGTGTATGGCTACATTGGTCACCCCGCCATGCTACCAAGATACCCTTCAGATAGGGTAGTCTTCATGGAATTCCTGAGACAGTTGTCCAAAGTCCACGTCTACTTGCACTTGAAGAAGAAGACAGCTGCAAACTTTCCCATTGGAATGGGACTCTATAGATGCAGGTTCGCGGCAGATGCTAAGATGAGTCAGGAAACGGTGAGGCTTAATCTCAAGTACCTCATTGAGAGAAGGTCCTATGATCCCAGAGGGCTCTATGTAGCGCATCTCGAGCAACACTCGTCACATAAGTCTTCTATGGAAGATTATTGGATAAATTGTCAAGACAAGTATGAAGTGAAGGAACTATAGCAAGTTCAGGCTGCCGCAAATTGCTGATGTCAACAGACATCGAGGGCTTATCTAACGATGAAGGGGAAGTCATTCTTCCCTCATTCTTCGCAGATTCAGTTGACTCCCAATCGCTCCCAAGAGTGGATTGGTATGCCAAGGAAAACACGTCTATAGAGGAAAGAACAAGTAGAGTGGTTGGAAATAGCCAACTCTATCTCGACAGCAAGAAATCAAGGAAGGTGATACCTCATAGAACAGAGCCGCCACAGGTTCAGTTTACACTACCTTCCACTTCAAGAAAGAAGCCTAGACAGAAGCAGTGGTGCAATCCTCCCCAAGGGATGAGGATGTCGAAGCCTACAAAGCCCAGAACACAAAGGACACCTGTGGAGAAAGCCACACACAGCCCTGAAATAGTCATGGGTATTGCTACCCCAGAGCAAGGAATAGAGACTACTACCCCAGAACCAGCAGAAGTTGTTGTTGAGGAGCCAGCAGCAATAGTTGTTGAAGAGCTAGTAGCAAAACCAGCAACAGAAACAGTGCCTGCTATGGAAATAGAGCCGCCAATATCACCACCATCACAGCAGTCGCAAGTCCTCATTGACTTGGACTCGCCACCGAGAGGCATTGCTCCAGCACAGTCTCACACATCGGGCATTCAAGAGCCCCATATTCCTCCTAGTGAAGTTAGCCGAGATTCCATTTGGCTTGAAGGCTTCCTAGGAAGAAAGAGGGAAAAACCCTCCTATGAAGTTGAAGAAGCAAGTTCACATAGAAAGGAATGCAAAGTGTGAAATTATCATAGAAATTGTTGCCCCACCAGTAGAGAAAAGCATACACGAGGTACAAGTAGAAGACTATACATTGTCTAAACTTAACCTCGGGAAGACTACACGACAAGTGGAGGCAGATCTTCTCAGAATAGCTTCAGTGAGCGCACAAGAAAGAATGGCCAAGGATGGAAAAGAAAAAGCAGCCTTAAAGGCTGAAAATCAGCAACTGAGGTCATACATTTCCAACTTGATGCATGGCACCCCGAACATCTCAGCCTTACCAGCAGGATTGCTAGATCTCCCCGCAGAACAAAATCATCAACAACTGATAACATACGGCAAACACTTGAGAGATCAAGTGGAAGAGTTTGTTCTCAAAGGTAGATGTATACTGGCAAATCTATACCAGTTACGGGATAGAGCACATGGACTTCATGCAGAGATCCAACAATTAGAACAAAGAATTGCAGAGAAGAGGCTAGAAGACAAGAGCACAATTGCAGACTTGCAATTGGCGTATCAATCAGTCTACTTCGAGGAAAACAAGCAACATCTCTTTGCTTAGAAAGAACAGTTGGCGTATCAGGTGAAAGCCTATGATGCCCATTCAGTAAAGTTGATTGACTACAGACGGGTGATCGCCACTATTATCAACTTCGCAAGGATGTTGGTAATATCATTCCCTTGCATGGAATATCAACATGAGGGAGGAGAATACATCGAGATGGTCACTGTACAGAATCAGTTCAAAGACGTCATCCGCAGTACCTTTCTTGATAATCCAAATGGTTGCAAGCTAGCTAAGGTGGCAACTTTATCAACCAAGTTTGAAGAGGCAGCATCTCAGTGTATAGACTTCGGAAATCAACTCACAACAAGTGAGGTAATGATTAGACGCCACGTCATCATTCTACAGAGCATTAACTCCCCTGAGGCTGATGAAGTCAACGAATGGATAGAAACACTGTTGATTAATGGTGAGTTATAAAGGCACCAAAGAAGGACATCCTACACCCTCCAAGGGGCATTTATGATACTTGAGTTTGACTTGATGCTTCTTTCCAAGTCAACTCAAGATGACATTAAATGTAATTGGAGTTAACTTGATGCCCCTTTCCAAGTTAACTCCATATCCCTTAAATCATGCATTGTCAGATCCCACTGATTAAGGATGTCTAATCGGCTTCCATAATTTGTGGATCTTAGATCTCCACTAAATGTGGATGTCTATTTTGGAGGGATACTTACATTAAAGTTCACCTTTTGTTTACTTTCAGTCAACTAAAGTAGTTTCCAATTGACTCTTTGTTTACTTTCAGTTAACTAAAGTAGTCTTCCAATTAACTGCTTGTTCCCCCTTTTTAGGAATAAATCTTGCTAATTGATTGGCAAGAACTCATTGTTAACTCAAGGAGATTTTGGGGTTGCCCACTCCTTTGAGTTCTATAAATAAGAGCCTTGGGCTCATTGTTTGTTTTAACCTTTACTTGCTATGCAAAATTGCTGCGCCATTGTTGCCAACAGCTTTGAAAGCGAATATTTGTTCACTCTTGGATGAGAGTTCGTTGGTTGATTGTATTGTGCATGATTTCGTGCCTTTGCTATCCCAACCTTTGTAATTCGTTGATGAAGCTTGAAGAAGAATATCAGAAGGCGCTTGCATTTTGATCTACATATTTGAGTTCTTTCTACGTCTTGTATCAAATAGCTTGTTATTTCATTTCCCTCCTCCGATAGGAGTTCCTCTTCCTTGGATATTTGTCATTAGCAGTTATCGTTTGTTGTTGTTTAATGTATTGTCCTTCAACCTATACTTCGGATAGGGGTTCCTCCTCCTTAGCAAGTTTCTAGGCCAAGACATCATAACTTGTTTCTTGTAAGCCGTTTCCTAGCCCATACCTCGGATAGGGGTTCCTCCTCCTTGGTAGGTCTCAGATCCAGCTTACTGTAAAGAGTGTTTGCTTGTACCAACCTTATCCCAGCATATATCCGAGAGTTCAAAGCCTCGGCTATATTCTCAAGAGACGGCGAATTTAGGTGATCCAACCAATCCATTCCCGCTCCTATACCCTCATGCTCTATTTACCTTGAAGGTATTGGATAGATTAAAAGCTAGAATAGTCGTAGTTAAGATCTGCATAAACCAAAGAAAAAGCTTAGCTACGGCGCATTGTGTTTGTGCACCCTTGTGTCCTACCGCTGAAGTACAAAAAGATAGGAACCTTAGTTTACCATTCCCTTCCTTACGCATTGCTTTCAGCAAAGAGAGACTTTTCCTCTTTAAATAATGAAGAAGTGTTGCAAAACATTTGAAATAGCTGAACGTTTACAATCAGCACTCCAGAGGTGCTAATTTAAACGCCAACAAATGTCAAGGATCAAATCATCCTTCACTAAATCTAAGATAATTTGCTTTGTTGTGACCATATTTTTGTTATGTTCAACCTACTAAACAAGATCAGCAGAAGGTGCAACCTTGGAGTCCACATAGACCCACAGATCAACTACTTCCATCTAGGAGTTCGCACTCTCTCAGACTGAGATTAATCATGTTTGCAACTACTCGAATGCATTGAAACTAAACAAATCAGCTGAAAATAAATCAAATTAGTTCATAGGTGCAGATCAGTACTCCAATCACTAGAGCAATTAGGGCATCATACACTACAACCTCTCACAAGTCCAAATTATTTCAATCACTAAAGGGCACTCAAAAATTTCAGCATCTCCCTCTCACAAGTAGCAGCACATTCCATTGATGGACCTAGAAGATTTCAGTTATTGTGTTCTAATACCATGGTAAGTAGATTTTGCACGAAGAAAAATAATCTTAACTACAAACTGAAAATTCAATCAAAATTATAGACCTAAATATGATTGCAAACACACTGCTGAAAATACAAACAACAAACACTTCAAAAAATGTCATTTATTAAACTGAAACTGAATTTGTAATGAAATAACTTGTACAATAGAAGAATATGATAAGAAATATGTTGCAAATACTTGATAATAACTGAGAATAACAAGCCACTTCGAGGGGGCAAACCTCCAAATATCTCCAATGAGAACACAATTCGCAATTTGATGATGAAATAAGACTCCTTACCTCCTATATATACCTTATTTATACCTAGTAAATCACCCAAGCCGACTGAGATAGCCCTATATAAGCCTTAGGCCGACCTAAATAACTAAATAACAATATAATAATGAAAATATGACTTAATTAAGAGTTAAGATAGCCACAAGCCGACTATTCATAACCCTCTGTACACTAATATTAAGGGCATAGCAGAATTGCATTCTTTTTGGGAAAAAAGATATCAATTTTGTGACTGTGATTTGCACAAATAAGAAGTGTGCTAACAGTTGGGTACCATCTGCCATTTAAATTACTGTCATTAAAGCATGATAGTGGTTTCCTTATGATTGTTGGTTGTTGTTGATACATTACATCATAGATGCAGTACTGGAAAGGTTTTATACAGCTAGTCACTAGGTTCCATGAGTAAAGTACATCAGTTTTTCCAGGTAGTGCTGCAAGTTGGGGCATAACTCAGATATATGGTGGATCAATATGGTATATGCAGCTCTTTTACCACTGTTGTAATAACAATCTGAGTCTGGATCATGGTGCACAGCCCTTTAAATCAATGTCACAGCAAAGACATTGATCATTGTGGCAACTTCATTATTGGTCCAGAAAATGCCAAAAAGGAGGGCATAAATCAGAAAATACCAAAAACTTAGAAAGTTATAAAAAATTTGAATTGGGAGCATTACAATACACAACAACTTCAAAACTACCACAAGAATCCGCAGCAAAAGCAAAATTGTTGCGTACACAAACCAGCAACTTTGTCCTGACATGTATAATCCAGAATTAAAAATGAACAATCTTTCTTTGCCCAATACAATTCCACTTCTAGGTCATTCTTGTGCAGAAGGGGGATGTTTCAGTGTCTATTTAAAGGGATGAGGAGGTTGGGTTGCATCATCGGAAGCTTGTCTGAGTGTTGTAATATACCCAATCGGACAATCTTAGGAAGTACATGATTTTTCAAGCATGTGCAAGCTGAAATAATGAATTAATATCAAATATAGGTGCCAAACCCTCCTGAAATTAATGTTACTGTCAAACCCTAACACCCATAATGATAAACAGCGATACGATAAACTACTGGTACAGTCAGAAATGACAGATAATGAACATCAATATACTATTTAGCTGCTAATACTAATCAGAAACAGCAAATAGAATATCACTGCCAAATTGACTTCTTCAATATGCTGAAGTAAAAATATGCCTGATGTAAACAGCAATAATTATTCAAGCCTATTAACAATACTCAAATTATTTTTTCAAACCTAAGTAGCAACCGAAATCTAAACTGGTCACTATGCTGCTGCAGAGATATAGCTGAAGCAGAGGCAATATCCCTGAATCTACAGCCAATTAGCACACTGAAACAATGTGACTCAAGGTCCACCAATTCACTGAAATCAACAATCCCTGCTGGTGAATATAGTATGAAACTGATATCAAATAAAAGGCTAACAGTATATGCTTATATAGAAGTATATCTTGCCACTGTTCTGTTGTTACTGAAATGCATATAACAATCAAACCCTATGCCAATCAATGTAACTGATGCAAACAGCAAACCAAAATACCACCCTGAATGAGGATGCCTGAGAGGTACAGCCGCTGCAAAAAGGAGTTCGGCAGCAATAATAGGGTGCAATTAGGACCTGATCTGATACAGCAGCAATATAATCTCCTACTAATATGAATCAGAAAATTATGTGAACAGCAGTATGAATGATAAATATATTATTGAACACATCAATACGGAAGATCAGCAGCACCATATGTATTCATAAAATAATATTAAGATATGTACAAGAGGTGGCTGCACCACTAGCTGGAATGATGAAATCCACACAACACACAAACTATTGAAAACAATCTGAAACACTCACACAAAACCGAAAAAGCTTCACACTAAATTGCATCCTGAAAACACACTTCAAAATTAGCAAATCTGACCCTTTCACACTGTACCAGCACTGTATCAACTAAAAATGGCTTCAAATCCTCGATCAATCTTTAACAAATCAGCACAATTGTCATTCCAAGTGGAATCACCTCTAAGGAATGAATAGGGTTTTCGTTCACAAATCCAACTATGAAAAGTCAAGAGGGTTTTCATCCTCCGCATCTCCAACACCAAGGGCTCTCATCCTTGAATGCTTCAAACTCCAAATTGGAAGGACTAACAAAATAATCAAAATCAAATCCTTTGGTGTAAGCCTTGACCTCTTTTATAGGTGCCTACTTTGGGCCCTCTATTTTTATTTTTTATTTTGTTTAATAAAGTTGCTTTCCCTTTAAGTATTTAAAAATACTTTTAAATTGCATACAAAGGCCCTTTCTGAATTACATTTTGAATAAGTGCTAAAAACACATTTAAATATTACATAGGCCCTATACAAATATTGAAGTTGCCTTTTCCAAAATAAAGTGTTTGGGCCCACCTAAAATATTATTATTATTTCCATTATTTTACTCCTTAGCCTATAGGAAATAAAATAGGTTATGGGTCTTCAATTAGTTCTTTTTTATTTTGAGAAGGGGACATGACAGCTGTAGTGATCAAAATTACGAAAACTTTGCGACAAAAGTTTTTTGGAGCTTGACAATGAGCCATTGGAGCAGCTATCAGTTGTATCTACTCTTTGTACCTGTTCTTTGGTGATTAATAACATCTAGATAGAGGTCCAATTGAAGATACAAGCATGTAGTAAAGTAGCTAATTTTCATGTTCTAGTCATTTCTACTATTTTAGTTTGAGTAATTATGGATCATTCCACCACTCCATTATGTTGAGGAACGTTGTTAATTGTCTCAAAATGCCTTTCTTCTCTAGTAATCATGAAATCGCTTTGAAGTGAAGTCACCCTTATTCTTGATCACCTACCTTTCTAATTTTCAACCAATGCTTTTAACTTGATGAAGGTTTCAAAGCAATCAAACTTTTTTTTCAGAAAGTATACCCACATTTTTATTAAATCATCAACCAAAAACAAAAAGTGTCTCACACCAAGGACTGTTGATGACTTCCAAGACGACTCACATAGATTTGCATGAACGAGATTTAAATCCCCCTTTGCACACCATGCCCTTTCAGTAAGAAACAACTTTTGTTCCTACTTACCAACCAAACACCCTACACATACATTCTACTACTAGATAGATGGAAATATGTGAATTATATTGGTTTTGTTCAATTTGACTAAATACTAAAAATCCAAATGTCCACATCTCTTATTCCACAAAATGTCGTTGTTGTCCTCATAGCTAAGGGATGCAAATTCACTATGACAAGATCAACTAGCATGTACAAATGACCTTATTAATGCCTAGAGCAACTATTTTGTCCTCCATAACATCAATCATAATACATCTCTTTTCAAAAAAATTCATCGTAATGTTAGGAACAAACCTCACATTCGTCACTATGAAAACAAACTAATAGACAATAGATTTTTGTTCATATTTGGAACAAACCTTACATCCGTCACTATGAATTTCACTGCATCACTAAGAACAATCCAAACAAACCCTCATCGTAATGTTAACAAACTAATAGACAATAGATTTTTGGTCATATTTGGAACAAACCTTACATCCGTCACTATGAATTTCATTGCATCACTAAGAACAATCCAAACAAACCCTCATCGTAATGTTAACAAACTAATAGACAATAGATTTTTGTTCATATTTGGAACAAACCTTACATCCGTCACTATGAATTTCATTGCATCACTAAGAACAATCCAAACAAACCCTCTCCCTTCTACTACATGTGTTCTACGATCATCCAAAGAAATAGAATCTATAAAACTAGAAGCAATAATAAATTTGACATACCAATATCTATGGCAAGTGAAATGTCAAGATGCACAAGAATCAAAAAACCAATAATTGATTGCATCATTATTGTCTCAAGTCAAATGCACCAAAATCAAAGAACAAAAACAACTAATTGCATCATTGTTGTCTCAAGAATACATCATAAAAGCAAACTCTTCCTCCCTAGGGTCTTGCTCCTTGCCACACATTAGCTCAATCTTATGGCTTCTTATGAGATAGATCATATTGTCGTTTTTGGCATTCTTTTCTATTATGCCAAACTTATGATAATAATAACACTTCACTTTGTGTTTGGATTGTGAATTACAAGTTCAGGTTTTATTTGCTTTGCTCTTATTCTATGCAACAATTGCACTTTAGAATTGTCTAGCATTGGACTCAACCATTTGAATTTGTATCTGTTATTTGTGCAACAAATAACTGACATTTTCAAAGGTGAAAGTTTGAATCTCCACTAACAGATGCAAAGACTTCACAAAAGCTTCAAATGACAGTGGAAAACCATTGATGACTAAAGCAACCATATCATCGTTATCTACTTGTTTATTGAGTGTAGAGAGTTGGTCTCTTAGGTCTTTCATCCTAACTAGATTATCTAACAATGGCCCACTCTCACCCAGCTTTTTGGGAAACAATAGATTTTTCACATACAAAACTTTACTTTTTCATATTTTTGAATTTTGATATTTGTTTTTCAGACTTTCCTAATGATTGCCAACAGAAGTGGTATTCTAAACTTCTAGAATCAAATCATCAAAAATGGATAATTTTAACAAGGCTTCTTTATGAAAGTTATTAAAATCTGCAAGATTTGAAGCTTTCATAGTTTCTATTTTTTTTATAATTCTAATACAATTCCTATACTCAGGAACGGTGAGTATTTTGTGATTCCAAAGTTCCAAACAATTAAAGTTTTGGCATGTCAACTGTTGGACTTTGGGTAAAACAAGATTTTGTATATTTGCCATGGCTATACAACCTAGGGTTTACCGGAAACCTCCAAACCAAAAAAATTCAGACTAATGTAGGATTTTCACAAAATAATAGTTCAAAATTTGTACATTCATAGAAACGAATTGCAAAGGGTTTCAAAAAACTCAATATCTGAGCACTTCCTTGTGAAAAACTTTAGAAAACGTATTGTTAGTAGTCCCTTTACAGTAGATCCTTGGCAACAGTTGTCTTCTTCGTCAATTGTGCTTTGATAGCAAAAATCAGCCCTTAACAGCAGTCTTTAACTAAATTGCAGTCAGCCTTAGCAGGATAACAAGTTGGCCTTAACAGCAGATCAGTCCTAACAGAATAGCAGGTCGGCATCTTACATTTTAAAGAGCATCCTAAAATACCACCTTCAACAACATATTCAACCGTACCTTCAATAGGATCAGCCCTGGTATTTATGACAGTTGGCTGTGGCAGAAGTATTTATAACAATCGGCCCTATACATCAATTTATTCCTCTCTTAGTCAGCCTTATGATAGTCATCACTCTTCTTAAGTCAGCCCTCTGCAAGTCAGCCCAAATAGGTAAAATCAGATGTCAATCCTGCAAGTCGGCTATTAACATAAGGCAAACACAAGATATGATGATATCCATAGGAAAATGACCGTGGCTAAGAGGAGCTAGCAGGACAATCCTTGGAGCAAGCAGGGTTCTCCCATTACAACTTCTCCTAATGTCCATATCTTATAATGACCCTCATGAAATCTAGTGATCTTTCTCAACTCACAATTTTAGAACTATAACCTCAACTCATCAAGGGAAATCCTAAAGCTATGTGACAGATAATGTTAGAAATAACAGCAATGGATAATGGTATTGTCACAATCAACAAGAAATGTATGGCATAGAAATCCTTCCTAGGACCGAGAGTGTTATTGTATTTCTTGGAAATAAAGACAAAAAAATCAATAAAACATCAAACCACTTTGAGGAGGTGACCTCCAAAAATAGAAATATGAGAATATGAATTTAATCTTACAACTTATGATGGTTTGGAAAAGCCTTTCTCTTCCTCATTTATATACATAATTAGGTAGGGACATACCCCTTCACTCTAATTAGGTCAGCCTAAGGAATTAACTAACGCTAATAAATGAAAATATTAATGTTAAGTAAGCCACAAGTGCTTAACTTTAACACACTTTGGATGATGAATATTAGAGGCATAACATGTCCATCCCCTTCAAAAAATTGTTGTCCTCAATGCTTAACAGCTCCGGATCCTTCTATATGAATTGCTCATCTTCCCATGTTGCATCTTCAATTGGTAGATTCTTCCACTTTATTAGGAATTTGATAATGGCTTGGTTTCACTACTAGACTCCTTTCTCTGTGCTACCTCAAGTTTAAAAATAAACCTCCCTTCATCTAACTCAAGCAATTCTGACTGGATTAGAAGCTTGTTACCTATTAATTTCTTCAAGTAGGAGACATGAAATATAAGATGAACTTTGGAGGGTGGAAGTTCCAACTTATTAGCTACACTACCGATCCGTTGGAGAACCTTATAGGGACCATAAAATTTGGGTGTGAGCTTGATGTTCTTATGCTACTTAAGTGAAATTTGTTTGTAAGGTTGCAATTGAAGGAATACCCAATCTCCCTCCTCAAAATACCTCACTGAGTGTCAATCTGCTTGCTATTTCATCCTATTCTAAGCCACAATTAAACTCTCCTTAAGGATTTTAAGTATTTCTTGTTGGTGTTGAATATGATACTCTACTACACAAGCTTTGGTATGACCTTGTAAACAAAAAGTAGTAGATGGTAGGGGATATCCATAAAAAGCCTCAAATGGAATCATCTTTGTTGATGAGTGAAATGATCTATTATACCACCACTCTACCAATGAAAGCCATTTGGACTATTGCACTTGTTCGTTGAAGGAAAAGCAATGTAGATATCCTTCCAAACATTTATTCACAATTTCTGTTTGGCCATCTGATTGCAGATGATGAGATGAGTTATGTGCTTGTTTTGTGCCCCATGTTGCAAATAATCTAGTCCAAAAGATGTTAGTGAAAATAGGATCACAATCACTCACAAGGATTTTGGAAATACCATGGAATTTTTTTAACTTTTCCATGAATACTTCTACCATAGTACTAGCTTCAAATAGATTAGAGAGTCCATACAAATATGCATTCTTAGTGAGTCCATCCACAACCACCAAAACCACATCAAGGTTGCATAACTTTGGCAACCCAATAATGAAGTCCTTTGATATTTCCTCCCAATATTATGCCGATATGCCTAATAGTTGTAAGAGACCATAGGTCTTTACTGTTTCACCTTTATTTTGTTGGCATATCAAATATTTGGCCACAAACCTCTTTACATCCCCTTAAGAACTTCCCAGATGAAATATTTCTTTATATGGTGATAGGTCTTTAAGAACCTTGAGTGTCCTCCTATTGGTGAGTCATGCATTTGAATCAATATACTAGTTTTCAACTAAGAATTTTTGCATAAAAAAGCCTATCTTTGTACCATAAGGAGTCTCCTTTCAAAACATACTTATGTAAAGAAGATGGTTCATGTTGAAGGTCTTAAATAAGCTTCTTTGTTAGAGGGTCATGTTGCCACTCTTCTCATGCAACTTCTACCCATTCAAGTTGTGATAAAGAAATGGCATAAATTGTTGCTTCCTCTTTCTCCTATCAAGAAAGGGTATCAGTTGCACTATTCTCCTTGCCTTTTTTTGTAAATAATTTCAAAGTCATATCCTAGCATCTTGATGACCCATTTCTCCTGCTCCTCTAAAGACAATCATTGCTCCAAAAAACATTTTAGACTCTCATGATCTGACTTGACTTTGAAATATCTTCCCATTAGATATTGGTGTCATTCTTTGAATACATGAATTATCACTAACATTTCTTTCTCATATGTGGGCCTTACCAAGTCCTTTCCTTTGAGTCATTGACTCTCAAATGCCAATGGATACCCTTCTTGAATTAGTATTGCCCTAATGCCATGTCTAAAAGCATCACATTCTCCTACAAATGTCTTAGAGAAGTCTGGGGTAGCCAACACAAGAGTGGAAATAAAAGCTTCTTTTAGTTGTTGAGATGTTTGGGTGGCTCTCTTTGACCATGAAAAAAATATTCTTCAACAATGTTTTGAAGGGTACTACTACGCAAGCATAGTTGCAAACAAACTTTCTACACTATCTTATTAGACCTAAGAATTTCTCAAACCTTGATATTTTTAGGTTTTGGCCACTATTTTACTACTGCAATCTTCTTAGGGTCCACCTTAACACCTTCATATGACACCACATGTCCTAAGTATTCCATTGCTTTCACCCCAAAGACACATTTGGATTTTTTTTGCATAGAGTTGATTATCTTCCAATACATGTAATACCTTCTCTACATTTTCCAAATGTCCTTCCCATGTTTTACTATAGATGGATATGTCATCAAAGAATACCAACACAAATTTTCAAAGAAATAGGTGGAAAACTAAATTCGTGAGGCTTTGAAAAGTTGATGGAACATTAGCAAGACCAAATGACATAGCTAAGAATTTATAATGACCCTCATGTGTTCTAAAAGCAGTCATATGTACATCCTCCTCCTTCGGTCAAATTTGATGATAACCTAAATGTGAATCTAACTTAGTAAAGAAAAATGCATCATTCAATTCATCTAATAATTCAGTAATAACAAGAACAAGAAACTTATCTTTGAGAGTGAGCTCATCGAGATCCCTACAATATGGGCACATTTTGTATAACTCATCCTTTTTAACCATGACCACTAGAGATGAATAAGCACTTATTGCTAGGACAAAGTACAAACAATTCCTTAATCCAACATTTCCTTGATCAATTTTTCAATTTCTAGCTTCTATTCATATGGATAGCAATAAGGTCTGATGTTAGGAGGAATACTTCCTAGTATTAATTCAATGGCACAATCATGGTCTCTATCTAGAGGTAGACCCTTGTGTTCTTGTAAAACCTATCAATGGTGTTGAATGGTCTCTTGAAGCTCTAGAAGATCGTGTGTTTTCATGTCTTGTGCTTCTAAAAATTGTATGTGCCACTACACCATAAGATCCTTTCTTAAGTGATTTCTTTGTCCTATGGGAGCTAATAATTTGGCTTGGTGGTGATTGCATCCCTAAAAGTTTAATATTTTTGTCCATTTGTATTGAAAACCATGAATAGGTCTCGAATATTGAAGAAAATTGTTCCCAACTATCTAAGCCATTGCACACCCAAAACCACATCTACTCCCCCAATTAGGATCACAAATAGTTATGAACCTAGTTGATATTCACACATTGAAAATTTTATATGATAGCATTTACCACTACAAGATTGTTGTTTCCCATCAAATCTTCAATCAATGAACTTGTGTGTACAACCTATATTAACCAACACTATCACCTTTCATTTGTTGATGTAACCAACCACTTTAAGTGTTTGTGGTGTGTTATCAAATATCCCACCAACCACTTTAAGTGTTTGTGGTGTGTTATCAAATATCCCATTCAATGCATGTAGGGAGATAGTAGAGCTTTTTTCCTTGGAATTTACATGGCTAAAATTCAATTTTGTATTCTTCTATGGCTACTTCTCCCTCTTCTTCAACCTTATTCTCAATAATCATTAGTATGTTCTCACTATTGGCACACTTATGACCTCTAGACCATTTGTTATCACAATGCCAACATTGACCTTTTTCTCTTTTCTCTACCTCTTGTTGAGAAGAGAGCTTAGTAATTTGTCTTGGGTTTAAGAAGTTTGCCACATTTTTGTCAACACGATTAGTCACATTTCTATCTCTCCATCTTGTGTTTTGACCTTGCATGGATCTTCTAGTGGCAAAGCTTTGCTGCTCAATATGTAATGCTTACTACATAGCTTTCCTAATTATACAAGGTTCCAAAAAACAAACACCATGCTTAATTTGATCATTAAGTCCATTAATGTAGAATTGTAGCCTCTAATAAAGTGTTGCATCCTATGTTAGAATTTGTCAATTGAGTGAAATAGCTTTCCTTCCATGGTTGCTCATAGTGGGTTGCTAAGTCGTTAGTAAATTATTTTCAACTAACTACCCTTGCTTGTCACTCATCATCCATTGGTACCATTAATAAGATTCGGATTCTAAATGTAGTGAAGCTATGTCAACCATTGCATTCTTTGGTATATTATGAAGCTTAAAATATTGTTCCATAAGACATATAAATTAAATTGCATTTCTAACATAAAACTTACGAATGTCTATTTTGGGTAGGTTCAATTTTGAACCTTAAAAAGGTTTACCTATTCCTTGATTTTGTTTCATGGATTCTACCTGCCAAGATTGTTTGATTGGGGTTTCAATTCCGACAATAGTTCTTGTTTAAACCTATCCAAACCCTCAATTACAAATGTTGCAAATGGGTCAAACAAACTATCCTTGATAAAATTTACCACTGTTTCACATCCTAGGGGAATTTTTCCTCGTCTTTAGGTGGTGGATAATAAAGAGAGTCACTAGACTTAGTATTTGTAGAAAAGTTTTGTAATCCAAAAAATGACATGGATTCTGATATGTTTGTTTTCTGAACTCTAGATATTTTACTAGATAGGGGAGGTAAGTATCTAGTGTAAGTTGTAACCATAAAACTTAAAACATAAACTATAACTCAATCTTATGTCCCTCCTTTGACCAAATTTGACCACTAAATTCCATAATGTATTTTGCCTCTAATTAGAAACTATAAAGAACTGACCCTACCTAATTTTTTATGAGCTTTCCAAAAATGTAAAAAAACTCCTAAAAGTGCAGCTTGTAGAGCAAATTAATGAAAAAACCTAAAATGGCAATAACTCACTCAAAAATGATCACTACAAGCTAAAAATATAATATAGTTTCCTAGGATATATTACTCAAATTTGCCATGGTTTGAAAGCTATAGCAAAACAAAATTATTGGTCCAAATCACCACTCTAATACAATTTGTTAGGATCTTTCTTGGAAATAAAAAGAAAAATCAATAAAATGCCAAACCACTTCAAGGGGGTGACCTCCAAAAATAAAATATGAGAATAAGAATTTAATCTTACAAATTATGATGGTTCAAAAGAGCCTTCATCTTCCTTATTTATAAACATAATCAAGTAGAGACACACCCCTTCATCCTAATTTGGTTGGCCTCAGGAATTAACTAGAGCTAATAAATGAAAATATTAAGCATGCCACAAGTGCTTAACCCCACTATACTTAGGAAGACGAATACTAGGGGTATAATAGAGAGACTATAGGGTGAAGATTGAGAGACATAAATAAACTATTGATATACATCCTCCTTGACAAACCTATCGATCGAGCACCTATTGTGAAAAATGGTGAGGACAAGAGACTAAGGAGTTTCTATATGGAGGAAACAAATCTATGGAGATGTTAATAGATTGAAGACAAACTATCTCCAAATACCAATATCATTATCTTCTAGGGAAAACAATGGAAGAAACCCTCTCTAAAGAACGATGGTATAAATATGGATATATCTCCTAAACATAGACTAAATCACCTATGGACCTGATTTTGTGAAAACAAAAGAATGAACCTACAGACATTCTCAAGATAAAGGCATTGGGCACCATATTAACGCATATTAACGCATATTTGCACTCTATTGCAATTCGGACTTGCCAAGTTCCTTGATTATAGGCATAGATCTATTATCCCTTAAAGGTAGCAATTTATGTAGTGGTTCTTAAGTAAAGTTATAGCTGGAACGCTTAGGTACACCCTTTATGTACCTGGGTTCCAAAATCATCGTCCTACACAATGGCATGATACATGAACCTAGCCTGACTTTTTTTAATAAAAGGTCGACCTGAGATATAGTCACCATAAGTGTATGCATTCACATTGTACAAACAACTGAGGAAATTGCCCTATCTGTTACTAATTAATCCATACACCAAAGTGATAATCGGTACTCCCCTTGTATTACTCTATCTGTTTTGTCACTGCAAGTTATTGTGAATGCTTATTTTTTTATGCTAGGGGGTGCTAATGGAATAGAGTAGTTGAAGATCTTGTCTCAATAGTCTTCAAGAGAGTTGAGTAGATCTTCTAGGGATAATTTTGCATGTTCTGATACAATGGTTTTTGTTTGGACCATGCATTGAGGAACCATTTGTTTCTAACAATCATATGCTGAATCATGATAGTGTTTACCCTATATATACTCAAGCACTCAAGAGACCCTGAACTAGGACACCAAACCTCTGACCCATAAAGAACTGTCAACTAAATGAGTATCTTGGAAAGGCCCCATCTTGGAACATATATATTGGAGAAGTCCATGAAAGCATTGATTCTCGAAAATGGAAAAAGGCATATCCCCCTACAAATTCGTAATTAAGAAACAAGTTTTAGATTGAGAAATGGACCTGAAAACTAGTACACATTGTCATAAACTCCATCGTCTCCTCTTTGTAGGAAAGTCGAAGCCTAAAGAGAGCATCCCTAGCGATATCGATTTTAATTACCTTAACTTTGCCAAATTTAACCACTACCTAGCAACACTTGTAAGATAAGAACTCGTAGGAAAAGCATAAAAACACAGTTTTACATCATGAAACACCAACAGCAACGGCGTAAATTACAGTGTTTGCAAATGCATTTTTAAAGGCACGCCATTTTAACTTCCTGAACAACTCAACAACGAGAAACGAAATATAAAATAGGCGTAACGAAGTTTGATAATATTGAAAAGAAAAAGCAAGTACAGTTCTTACAGGAGCCGTAAAACCAACAGAAATAACTGGCCGACTCACATACATGCCCCCGGAAGATTTTAAGCTCTATTTCTCCCTTGTGTCTTCGTTGCTGGGCATTTCAAGGGAACAGTGTGAGAAGGTTTTAAAATCAAACATCGTGGATTCCAAAATGAGCGAAATTAATATCTGAGCGCGAATTGACGGTTTTAGTTGGGTTTTGATTTTTTGGTTGTGTTATGTCCAAAGCTGCAGAAGACTCGAACTGGGCACATAAAAGCGTGCATTTTACAATCAATATACAAATTAATATAGAATAAAATATAATAGAAGTTTAAGGTTTAAGAATTAAAATAGTTTATGGTACAATAGATTTGTCATTTTGGCTGTTTTGGTATAAAAAATTTCAGTCTAGTTGATTAGAGCAAGTTTTTCCATTCAATTATGTACGTTTTTAAAAAAAAATTGAATTCTTTGTTTATTTTATTAAAATTTAAAGCGAAATATATTAAATAAAAAATAATATATTTCACTTTAAATTTTGATAAAATAAACAAAATATATATATATATATATATATATATATATATATATTCAATCTATTTAGTTATTTATTTGTGTATTTGTAGTAATTTAAATTAATAAATAATAAATATATGAAGTAAATAATGTGTTTTGTTTTCATTTAACTTTTTCAAAATTATAGAAAAATAGTTCTTCAAGTAAAAATAGATTAATTGGAAAAATAATTTGATTTAAAAAATAAAATTATTTATGTCCATAAAATTTTGACACTAGTATATAAGTATGTATTAACATATAGAATAAAATATATCTTAAATACATCTATATAAAAAAGTATTTAAAATATTAATATCAATTTTAGCAAGAGCTGCGACATGAAACAAATAGTCTTTTCTTCAACTTGAACTCCTTGCTCCATACCACAAAACAACAAACTAATCAACCAATAAACACATTTTAATTATATGAAAATTTGTCAGACAAGGCAAATGTAATCATTGTTCATTTGAAGGAACTTCTTTATGTGAAGCTCAATTTGAACCATTATAGCAAATAGTTCCTCATTGAATGATGAAAATACTTTCAAGTCTTTTACCAATATTTCTATTGCCCTAGCTCTAGCTGACCTAAAATCACAAGAATATGAAAAAATAAAAAAATGAATCTTTGAAGTATATTCACTGCACATTCATACTTTAGTTTATTAACAATGGATTTGTAGAGGGAATGGGACTATAGGGCTGGGCTTAAATGTCACACACTAAGCGTGGGCCCTGCTAATTGCAATCTTATTTTCCATCCATCCATGCATCATGCCATTAACCGTTATGTGAGATGTAAAGTACCCATGTTTGTGAGACCTAAAGGAATATAGGAACTTTATCTAGCCTCCCCAAAAAATAAAATTTAACATGCAATATTTTTAACTTAGGTATATTGTTTTACTTATTCTTTATTACGCAACTCTATTTTTAATTATATAATATAATATATTATATAGTTTTATCTTATATTGCATATTATATAATGTGTGCACAATAGTTATATGTGTTAAATTCAAATTAAAACTATTTAATTTAATATTTTTTTTTGTAATTAAAATATTTTATAAAATTTATATGCTTTATTCCAATAAAATAAAAAATTTAAAATAATTTTGAATAATTTGATTAGTTGATTTTTTTTAATGCATTAAAAATATTATATTATATATTATGAATAGTATGTTGTTATATTACATATAAATATTATAATATGATATTTAAAATATTATATTATATATAATATTGTTATAATATAAAATAAAATAATGATATGTTATATTATATATTATATTATATAATATATAAATGTTATAATATAATATTATAAATATTATATTGTTATATTAGATATAAATATTATAATATAATAGTTTAAATATATAATATATTAAATTATGTTTGTATTATATATATTATATGTATAAGTATTATTTATTATACTAAAACTATAGTATTATATATAATTATATTAAATTATATTATTTATAATATTATAATATATGATATGATATATTATAAGATAATAATATAATAATATAATATAAATCATAATAAAATATATAAACATTATATAATATAATATAAAAATATAATATTATCATAATATTATAAAAAAACTTATTTTCATCTTCTTTTATTGAGGATTAAGCTATCATCAACCTTATAAGTTTGATGTATTTAATTACTCATAATATTATTTGCAAATTATTCATAAGGGATTAAGAACTCCAACACTCCAAAATACTTAGATTAATTTTGATGAAGGATTTGGTGGGGTTTCAAATCTTTGAGGTGGATGGAAAGATGTAACCAAGTAACAATTAAAATTCTTGTAAAATAATCACATAGACCTTCCAATAGTTTTTAGGATTTGTGGATTGGGGATGCCAAAGAAGGCTTGAATGTATGGGAAATCCCAATAACATAAAAATCTAGAAAACTTAACACACTGTGGATTTCACAAGGATTCTAGGTGAGGTTTCAAGAGTTGAGATTAGGTATTGTACACCTTATATAAAAAAATATATTATAATATTGTAGATTAAATAAATATTTAGTGTGGTGCATCTAGGAGGTGTGTTTAGCCACATTAGATATTTAAATTAAATAAGATTAAATCATTTGTACAAATAAAATAAAATAACAATACCACTACTTGCCTTTGAGATAATATAAAATTAAAAAATTCCGTAAGTTGCAATTAACCATAAAAATTTAAAATTTCAATCCAAAATTTTCCCTCATATCTTTCTTTTACCATAGTACTCTATCTTTTCTATAAGAATACACAGGATGAGATAGTTAACAATTATATTGTTAATACTTTGTCTTTTGGTTAAAATTTAGATTTATAACCACATGTTTATGAATATAAATGTTTGTTATTATTTTTTTGAGACACTTTGAAATAAATATTAATAATTTTATTAAATAATTTTAAGTACATTAGTTTCACTTTATATTAGTGTGGGTTTAAGGCTTGAATTTTTTCCCCTATATATTATGTCATTTAGTCTTCATATTATTATAAAAATATATTATAAGGTATCAACTTTTAATGCATTCTTAGAAATTTAATACCTAATAGAATTAAATACTTGGTGGCTATAGATCCACTTGTCCATTTATCTATGTGATGAATATCTAATTTTTTGACCTTTTATGATCAAACACTCTATTCATGATTAATGATATTTTTTGAAACTTTTTACATAAGAATTTTATTTAATTTTCTTTCAATTTACATAAAGTAAGAATAAACGTCAAATAAATTAACTACCAACTTATTCAAACTTAGAGTTAAATAACATAATCTAAGACTAACAAATATTTCTTCTAATTTTTTTAATAATTAACCATAAAAATATAAAATCTCAATCTAAGATTCTTATGCACTTAAGAATTAAATAACACAATTTAAATTTTATTTTATTTATTTACTTTAAATAATTCTTATTTCTTCTTCACTTAAGAATACAACTAGCATACCTATATTTAAAAAATATATATGTAAAGTACGCTGATTGATTTATCAAAAAAAAGAATGTAGCAATGATGAACTCTTTTAATATTTTCTTGTTTTGTCAAGATTTTAACGAAAAATTTAAACATTATATTAAATTGTGCTAATTTTTTATTTTGTATATACTTTTTAATAAACTTTCAATTTTCAAAATTAATTGCTCAATCAATAGACCTCTTTATATCACAATATTCTAATATTAAATTGATATATAGAAACACACTTTTTTTAACTTGATTTTTTAAACCCAAAATTCATAAAGAATTATTTGTTAACTAATTTAATTATAATATCATGAATTCTATGAAATTATAAAAAACTGGTAGCTTTTATTCTTGTAACTACATTGTCCAGTATAAAAATCATTAAATTATATGATGCATTCTATACAAACAAACACTTATTTATCTTAAATCAATTAAAGATTTTAAGAAATTAAATTTAGAAGATTTACATTTGAAATCTTCTTTAAAATTTTAATTATTAGGGGAGAGGACCTAGTAGTTGTGCACCCTAACTTTCGTTTCAGGGCCACATCATCAAATATTATGCCACATCAACATGCTTTTTGTTAAGATGTCCAAAAAGGCCCAAAAAAAAAAGTGCTAGCAAAACTTGTGCATTCACATCATGGGTAGTTGAACGCTAATGTGGCATCACACCTAACTTTGCGCTTCTAATTATCCTACATGAAAATTGCAAATCACTATAACTTTCATTTCAAGGCCACATCATCAAATATGATGCCACACCAGCATGCTTTTTGTCAAGATGTCCAAAAAGGCCCAAAACAAAGTGCTAGCAAAACTTGTGCATTCACATCATGGGTAGTTGAGCGTTGATGTTGCATCACATGATTGGTTGCTTTTTAGGTCAAAGGAATATATTTTGTTTACGCTAGGGTAGTCATGTCACAACTATTGGGCATTATAAACACAACTACTATCACAACTATTGGGCATTATATAAGCAACTACTATCACAACTATTGAAACATGCTCTAATTGTTAGATATTCGACATGTAATTGCCATGCATAATTTGTTTGAGATTTATGAACAATTCACAAAAATAACATATATTTAATTAGCTAGTTATATTTATATATATTAACATATTTTTTTATGTAATTAATAGCACGATTATTTAATGTCTAATTTGTTCCATATTTATAAACAATTCACAACAAAACAAATTTTTGAAATATATATTAAAAAATATTAATGCTTTTCCGTGGTGAGCCTACAATGAAAGTTTCCACCAGTGGATGAGAATAGATTTCTATTAAAACTGTTTCCAAATTGTTCACTCTAATAAGCAGACTGTTGATGCTGCATCTGATCCCTCTATCTAACTTTTCATAGTTGAGATTATGGAATAGTTGAAAAACTCATATCAACTGTTCTACAGCAGATGATTAAATGACTTCAATTCTTTTAAAATTGCTTTAAAATAACTGTACTACCAAATTCCAACTACCATTTAAACCTGCAATTAAACACTTTTCATTTCAAGATCTATGGACTCCCAAAATTCTCTTGATATTTAAAAAAAAAAAACTAATGATGCCCTCACAAAATCAACAGATCTGCAAGAAATCCATAGACATTCAATTTCAGTGTAAATTACACTATGAACAAACTTTCACTTAAATCTAAAATTAGAAAAAACTTCCCTTGAAACCTTCAAATTACTTCCAATTTTTAATTAAAGAAATGCAAAAGGAATTTTTAATTAAAGAAATGCAAAAGGAATTTTTACCGAGAAAACTTTGAATTCTTCCAATTTTTTAAATAAATAACAGGAAAACAAATTTTTCCTTGAAAACCTTCAAATTCTTCCAATTATCTAAATAAATAACAGGAAAACAAATTCTCCCATAGAAACCTACAAACCTTGAAAAGTTCCCCTAGTTTTAACATGACTAATAGGAATACAAATTATGCCTACAAGAAACATAGAAACTTTAAATTCCTCCTAATTTTCTACTTGCAATAACAAATACAGGGCATAAAAAGAAACAGAACTCCAGCCATGAACTCCAAGGGATCCATAAGAGCAAGACAGACAGGGTTACAGATAAGGTCTGCTTAAGAAGGGTAATTGCATCATGCGAATACTTCTAAAAGAATGTAAAGTGAGCACAACAGGGATTTTAAATATTGCAATTCATCATTCTGTTCAATTTTGACCTGAAAGAATAAATATTATTTAATTCATTTTTTTGTCCTGGGACTAAACAGGGTCTAAAACCACTCTTTTCCCCTTCTTGCTATACTTTCTACAATGTCTCAGGCTGATTACTCTGATTCATTACATCACAAGGTCTACTAGAATATCATTTCTTAAATGCATAGCGCTTACAAATTGTAATGGATTTCAGCGGCAAAAGTTTAAACTTTGTTATGCCCAAAGTGAAAGGAGGTCCAAATAGCACCAAGTTAATGCAGAGTAATTTAGATGGGCATCATGTAGATAAGAGATACTTAAAAAACATGAAAGCAAATTATTAAATTTTAGAAATGTTCCATCTTCAAAGAAACAATTAATCTAAATCGAGTAAAAAGCAAAAACCAATATGATGTTAATTTGTATTTTTATCTTTCAACAAATTGGTTGTTGAAAGAAACAAAATGGTTGGAGTAAACAAAAACAAAATACAAATTAACATTTTTCTGAATGGATTTACAATGAATTACTTTTTCTACACATTTTACAGTGTCCTACAAACCAATTTAATCATAAGTCCACAAATCGAAACCTTATGGAAAGGATTTCAGAATAAAACAACAAGTTGTTAACTATTTGAATTGGATAAAACAACAATCCTACCATTCTCCAGGAGACATACCTGTTTGTGCATGTATATAATTAATGTAAATTCTGACACAAAATTTACCTAGAGCGAGCTTAAAAATAAGAGGCAAAGAACTGAAAGCGAACCCTGTTATGGTTAGCTAGGAGGGAAATCTAGTTGCCCATTCTGCCATAGCCGGGCCGTGTGGCTAAACTGAACTTCACGGGAGGAAGAGAAGAAACAACAGGTGGCGGAAGAAGAAGAGTATCAGCAGCAGCGTCCTTTGTTGGTGTTGGAGGATGCTCCATTTTTTTTTCAAATTATCAAAATTCGAATCTGCGACCTCTCTACACAAATTTAAGCGCTCAAAAAGACAGCAAATCCTGAAGTTAGTTTTTTACACCAGCAAGCATTGAACCCTCAACCTAGAAATCAATGGCTATCAAGAAAATAGAAATCATAAAAAAAGAAAACGTAATTGATGAGAACCTGCTATTTCGAAGTCATAGAAGAAGAAATCAATGGCTATCTCCAACGGTGTCTCTGGTCTCAAAAGAACCTTCAATGACAGTTTTGGATAACTACTGCACATCCCATCTTCCCGTTCAAATATGCATGCATCAGAAATAAAATACACATGCATCAGAAATAAAATACAAAGTAATATATTTATACGATGGGAGCAAAAGCTGCACATGACTTTCACGTGCCTATCATTTTCAATGCAGCTTCAAAAACTTTACGAGAATATTTCTTGAATGATTTCACTGTATAATGCCTCTTGACGTAATCAGTATTCAACCGAAAGCCCTCTTCTTAAAAAGCAGCATTCAAGCACACCAAACAAAATGCCCTTAAAAAATCACAAAGAACAAATGTCCATTTTTTCCTATGTCAATTTTCTCAGAAAACCCCATCTACTGCTTAGCATAGTAAATTAAAGATTTTAGTAAAAAATGTAGATGATAACCAAATTATAAACTATATAGGAAGAATAGAAAAGGAACCTGTTACACCTAATTTAGTTAAAATGAACTACACCTAATTTTATAAAGGAAAAGTGCCAATTCATGTATCATTTATTTATGCTCTTGAACCGGAGATTAGTCTCGATGAAATTTTGGGCTCATTGAATTTGGGACTGAGGTAGCATTTGGGATCGCTAAAGAATTTGACATATTTTTCTGCTTTGGCATCCGCAAGATCAGTGGTCTCCAGTATCTTTTTCTCAAATGCCTTGGAAATCATCTCCATTGAGCTTATGCCCTGCATTAACTGCACATGGAATATTGCACTTGAGGTAAAATAAAATAAAATAAATACTGTAATGCCTGCTATTATACGATATGTTAACAGTTAATCATATTACCTTGTGAGCATCATGAGTATCAATCCTAGGAATGGCTGTTAACACTTGAATGCAAGCCTCCACACTTTCAACGAATCTCTGCCACTTCAAAAGTCGGACGGGATCAGGGTTTGTAAATAAATTTATACAAATACAATCATGTAAACTTATTCACCTCGGTTTGGATCTTTGTAACCACATCATGTCGTTTAAGTTTCGAATCAAAGAACACAAATAATAGTTAAAGAGATGATCATGAAAATCCAAAGCGAAAAGAAACACAAGGGAATCAAATAAGCGTGTTGCCTCCGTGAACATCTACTAATTGCATTTGCTTGAAGTTTCTGCAGCCGGAGAAGGTTAGAATAAATCGGATGCATTGAGTGGAGTAAATAGAATGCAGCCACAGACAAACAGTTAGAATAACGGTTTTATTTAATCTGTGCAATTTTTTAACTTCCAGTTACTAACGCTTTAATTATTTTTTAAAAATAACTAATTTATTTATGAGTCCAGAACTCCCACCTGCCTGTCATTTTCAATGCAGGCCTCTGGGCGTAATTAAAGAAGGATAAAACAACTAACTATTAGATTTTTTTTTTTAATGTTTTCTATGTTTTCTATGGTTAAAATATATATTGCATTATTTTTATTGGACAATTTTAAGTGCATTAGTTTTACTAACAAGTGGGGTTTGATGGCCTATATAATTTATCTAGGTGTTGTGTTCAATCATATTATAAAAAAATATTGTAAAATATGAGATGCAAATTAATAATTAATAAGATTAAATACTTGATGGTTATAGATGAATTGTCAATTTAATAAAGATAATAATTAAAAAAAAAATACATTAACTAATCAAATTACTCAAAATTATTTTTAAAAATTTATTTTATTAAAATAAGTCATAATTTTTATAAAATATAAATATTTACTTTACATTAAAAATACAAACCATATAATTTATTTATAAAAACACTTAGTAAAAACCACATAAACAATTTTAATTACAAGTAATCTACTTAGTAAAAATAAATATTTATTTAGATAATTTTAGTTTCAATTTAACACATATAACAGAAAAAATAATATAAAATTATATATTATATTATATTATACAATTAAAAATAGAGTTACCTAATAAAGAACAAGTAAAACAATATAAGTTAAAAACATTAACTTATATTATGGGGGACGAGGTAAAGTTCTTGACAGTCCTCCACGTTTGACAAACACCAACACACTAACAAATGCTATGGACCCATCATATAATGGTTAATGGCATGATGCACGGTAGATGGTCGTGCATTTGGCAATTAACATAACGGGAAAAGAAAAATGGGGTTGCAAATAGGAGGGCCCCACACTAAGCATCAAAGCTTAGTGTATGACATTTAAGCCTAACAGATTATAGCAACAACTTTAATTAAAAAACCCCTACAATTTATTTTTAAAAATTATAAAACAGTAATGTTCTTTCAAATGCTCATATGAACTATGGAAATATCATTATCTTTATTAATTTTCTTCCCTTCAAATGATATATATCTATTGAATAATTCAACCAAATGGCATCAGTACAAATGTAGAGAAAAATAAAAGATAGCAATAATTATAATATTTATAGGGAAAAGTTGTTGATTAAATAAAATAATCTTTTTGAAAAATTCTAAGATTACCATATAAGGAGGATTAACTAATTAATTAAATAACAAGAAGTTTAAAATAGTAATAATTACCATATTTTTTTAGTATAATTTCTTGAAGAAAGAAAAATTGTAGATTTTAAAAAGGGAGTATATTGTTTAAAACTAATAAGTAAAAAATTATGTACAAAGATTTTACAAAAGATCAATTAAGAGAAGAGATAAAGATCAATTTCTCATTAAATTCAATGCAAAGAATACTTCTAAACCTTATTATCCATACACTCAATAATACCAATTTTATATACTCTACAATTACATGCAAAAAAGAACCATACACAGATTTTTCTAAAACTTGTTTCTTAGATTGTCCAACTTTTGTAAGCTCAACTTCCAAAAGAGAATTTACAATAATACTAAATTGTATTTCGTAAAAAATAAAATTAAAATATATATACACATTCAAATGTGTAATGAAGAGAATTACCATCTTTTCCAAGGAAGTTGCCAACAAAGAGTTCATCAATCAAGCCCTTGCGTGCCCCCACGGTTATGTTTAAATTGTCCGTTTCTTGCCCTAATCTATATAAGTAATCTTTCCCTTTGTTGTTTTTAGTGTCCCATGAAGATTGACTCAAATTTTATAAAGTTCAGAGAATTCACAAAGAAGGACATATTCAATGAGACCCCATTATCTTAAAAGAAAAAGGAATAAAATATTCCCAACAATAAACATGTAGCTGGCTTTAACTTGTCGATCCTCACATTCTAATACCAAGGAAAATACAGCTAGTAGAATCTGCAAAATCAAAAGAATATTATAATACATTTTATAAACTTTTAAGATATAAATTACAAGACAATTATTAGGAATGAAATAGAAACTACTCACAAAGCAATTCTTCCTCCTCCTCATAAAATAAGATGAAGAAAATTCTACCCCATTTACATTCCAAAAAGAAAAGAATTCACATAAAACTTGAAATCTTCAGAGTTTAGATGGTCCTATGAATTATCAAGAACTAAGAAAAAAATACTTATGCTTGATATGTGATGTCTCTTATCTTGAATCGGCAACAATTCCAGTGGAAGGAGGAGAATCCTCCAATTTTTCTCCCTAAAATCATATATAAATTGAATTGGTATTGGTATTGATATTGATATTGATATGCACGAGGCCCAAGAAAACCTTTAACTAACTGAGGCACTGGTCTGCTATCCTTGGCAGGAACTAAAAAATATTTAGTTGTTTGATTAGCTATCTACTGGTAAAAAGCTTGATATGAATTCTCTTGATTTGGAATAAACCGAGTGCGAAGGTATTTGTGTAGTCTAAAATGTCACAATAAATTTAGTGCTCAACAATAAAATCATAATGAAAGACATTCTACAATGACAACAAAAGATGAAGTATTGATCTAAGTTAACTCTTATTTTTGTTTTAAATATAGTCATTTACAAGTCAAAAAAGACTTTTATAATATATTTGAATTTGTTCAAATTTATCTCCATTAAAGAGTTGTGTCATAGTCTACCTAAATTAGATTTTTCTTTGTTTATTTTATCACAATTACAAGTTAAGATTTAAATTGACATATATTGTTTTTTATTTTATATATTGTAAAATAATATATTTATTATCTTTTTCCATCTATTTAGTTATTTATTTGTATATTTGTAATAATTTAAATTAATAAATAATAAACATATGAAGTAACTAATTTGTTTTGTTTTCATTTAACTTTTTTAAAATTATAGAAAAATAATTCTTCAAGTAAAAATAGATTAATTGGAAAAACTGTTTGATTTAAAAAATAAAATAAAATAATAAATAAAATTATTATAATAATTTGTTTTCATAAAATTTGGGCACTAGTGAAAAAGTATGTATTAAAATATGGAATAAAATGTATCTTAAATACATCTATATAAAAAAAAATTAAAATATCAATACCAATTTTAAATACATTTATATTTTAAATGCAAGGACATAATGTAAATGATCATAATGATCTAAGAGAAATTGAACCTTGACGACTACAACAACAATACCACAATTTTATTTACTTAAAATTGTTTTAATTTATTTAAAAATTATTCTTTAAAATTGTTTTAAAATTATTTTACTTTATTTACATTGTTCACTTTAAAAGAAATTTTTATTTTATTTTCTTAGAAATTATTTTATTATACTTCAAAACTATTTAAGAATTATTTTCTTTTATTTATTTATGAATTAGTTTATAGTTTATATTTTATTATGACTACATAAGGCTCCCTTGACACTATAGAACCTCTCTCAACTAATTAATAAAGCTTGGAAAGTGAGTTATCCAAGTTTATATGATTTGTATTGAATAAAGTTACTCCCCTACAAGACTACAAAAGTATTTTTATGGATAAATATATAACATTGACGAATATATTTGGGGTTAATAAATTAATTTAAATTTGTTTCTTAAGTAGATTAAGGAGTTGAGTAAAATTAATTGAGATTGTAAATAAACACTTGATAAAAATAGAAATGAAATGGATATAACATTTACTTCAAAAATCAATACAATGTAAATTTTGATGGTTGTGATGTTATGATGGAGAAATAGAAGGTGGAATCTAATATTGAATTTGAGGTCAAAAATTTAATGTGAGTAAAATCATAGAGTTTAAAAGTGTAGGATGTAATCATAGTCATGATTATCTCTAGGTGGCATGATTCTATTTAGATGGCATGATTATGTCCTAAATAAAACTAGACCTTCAGAACCTACATAAGAGATCCACTAGATACATATTTGTGGTAAGAAAAGTTGGATGGTGCTAAGAAGTATTATTGGGATCAACTATAATAATGGAGAAAAGTGGTTGATTTTCTTAATGCTAATTAAGCACCAGGATTGAGTCAATAGTGATGAAATAAAATATTTCATGGTGTTAGAAGCTAACATGGACAAAGTTATTCATTTGTTGAACTTGCAAAGTGTTAGATACAAATGTGCAAATATGTTGTCATTCTTTTCTCCATTAATTTCATCATGATAAAATAACCTAGGATGATTCTTTTAAATACAATTTATCAAACATAATTCATACTTTGTAGCATGCAAGTCAATAAGTAATAATCATTACCAAGATTATCAACCTTGGACAAAGAGAATTTGAATTTTTGAAGCAAAGGACGAGATTGTAGATGTGATCTTTCCTAAAGGAAAAAATTATAGGAGTGATCTATTTGATAGGCAATGTTCTAAGAAGTGGATTGTAGGTATTATGAGTAGAGAGATGTGGTATAAAATAGTTCTAGATTAGGTATTGGGTTAATGAGTGTACCTAAATATTCTAAAAGTGTGCTAAAATCATACTTTATACTCATCCACACAAAGTGATGTAAAACAAGTCAAGATAAATATAACGGTGTAATTTTTTTCATCTATATTTTACCAAATCTTGGGTGTGTGTGCAAATGTAAATAAGCATGCATGCCAAAGTAGAATAAGTAAACTAGTAGTGACATAAAGGATATGAATCTTTAGAAAACTAAGTCACTCAAACAAGTGCATGCTCCCATCTTGTGAAAACTATGCATGAACTATAAATAAAATTAATAATAATATACCTCCTTGAATTGTGTGTATTAAGGACACTGCACAAATTAAGGAGAGAAAAAGTGCAATTAAAACTTTAACTAAAAATTGAGCAAGAAAAATATAAAATTAAGTAAATAAAATATATATATCATGCTTTACCTCTCTATGTGATCAATGTGAATGAAGCGGGTGCATGAAAAGATGCCCCCAAGTTATTTCCTCAATGAGCAAGCATAAAGACATAAAACCTTCAACAAGAAATAGTACCTCCTCCTAAGTGGAAAGATAAAGAGAATGGTATAGAAAATTACTTAAATTATACAATGTGTGACATGTAGTGAAAATATACATGAGAATACATTAACCAATAAAGTTAATCAAATCAAGTGTATATAGATTTATCTCAATGGTATCAAAAGAACTGTTATTTAAATCAATGCCTCGTGGTATTATCCTTAATAATACCATGTTGCATAAATGACATGTGTAGCCATAGATTTTATCTATATGAACAAAAAAATTATATAAACATGTCAATTGTGATGCAAATTCTTTGAAATAACTAACCTGGATATTATGTCTTAAAGCTTGCATGTTCTTTCTCTTGAGATTCTTTTGTGGGTATTTGCTCACAATATTTTTAATTTTGATCATGTGTGGTAACTTCATTTGTAACATCAATTTATGATGTGTTAGATGTATCATTACAAATATCATCAAAAATAATATACCTATGATCACTAGCACTGTAAGAATCCTCATTATTTATTTCCATTTGATTAGAGTTATCATGTGGAGGTGCTAAAGATACATTTTCATGATCATGAATGTCATGTGCATGTATCACATTTTTTTCAATAATATTTTGAACATAATTCTTAAGTACAATGCACTTACCCATGTTATGACCACACATCTAATAAAAATCACAAAAATATAGTCCTAAAATGTGTTGGGACACCTCTAGACGTATCAATTAACTTAACTAGACGTAAAGTTATGATTTTTTGTAAAAAAAATCTAAATAGTATATGTAGAGCACCCTCTTGTTACAAGTATGAGCAAATTGGTGTTGCCATTAATGTCAACAAACTTGTGTTTCCATTGATGAGTAGAATTTTTTTCAAGAGTATGCTAGTGTTATCCATACTTTGATTAGTTGTATTATGTTATCATTAGTAAGCATTGATGTCAACCTCTAGTGTTTCTTTAATAAGCTTTTGTCTATGGATATATGTTTGAGTTGCTATGCTACAATTGGCTTGGTGGTGATGAGGAATTCCTAGAGGTGATAAGGATGTGCCTCTGATGCTTGGTTTTCAAGTGCTTTTGAGAAAAAATAATAAAAAGAGGAAACAATGTGTTGTAGTGTTGCTTTGGGTTGCAAAGTAGTGTTCTAGTGTTGCTCCACATTTCTTCTAGGTTGAAGATCTACCTATGTATTTCAAATATGTTGATCAGAGGTGTCCAAAGGCATTGTATTCAAAACTTGGTGTGTTGGATCATTGTGCAGAAGAACTGTTCACCAATGTGTGAATGGTGTATTGCAAAGGTGTTTGGGATAAATGTTTTTTCTTCATGTTTCTCCATAATTTAGTTTCAAGTCTTGTGGATCTGAAGGGGTGTTGACAGTGTTGGTATCTGTAGACACCTAAAAATGTCTCAATGGATCACATTGGCTAACTAACATCATTTCGTCCTCAAACCCATCCTTTTTTCGCTTGTTTAATTAAATAAGCCTAATTATTTAATTAAATGCCTTATTTTCACCTATTAATTTAATTGACCTAATTGGGTTAATTCACCCCCTCTCACACTGATATTTCATCCAATTTAATTAAATAATGAAAATTATTTAATTTTAACCCTAAGTCCTCTTATTTAATTAAATAACCTAAACTATTTAATTAAATATCATATTTGTATCTTTTTTTTCATTAAATAAATCAAAATTTAATGAATATCTTCACATTCCTCATCTTGCACATTCAAATTTAGTTTTAATTAACTAAATTGCTAATTTCCCTCTCATCCACTTGCATAGAGAATATTTCAAAGGAATATTATCCTATTTTCCTCAAAAAAAGGTAATGATTACTCCAAACAAACTTTGAAACAACTTTTTAAAGTTGTTGCAAAGTGTGTTTGTTTGCATGATTGTGAGCCCTTGATCTTTTCTTGATCCATGTGATCTTTGATTCTCATCCATTGATGAGAATCTTTAATCCATGTTTCATCCTCCTATCATTTGTGACCATTGATAGATCAAATCAATCTCATCCATTGCTTTTTCATTTGATCTCCATTAAATCAATTATTTAATGAATATCATATAATTGCCCTAATTTGCATAATTCAAACTTTGTTTTAATTATCAAATTACTAATTCTTCCACTTGCAAGGGAATATTCCTCCTTTGCACATTCCTCCAGAAGGGGAATATTACCATGGAATATTCCTTCCCCTTTTTCACAATTAAACTTTATTTTAATTTGCAAAATATATATTTCCTCACCCATTAGAATATTCCAAAGAATATTATTTCTCCTCACTCATTTGAAAAAGGGCATATTCTTATAAAACTTCATGTGTAAGTTGTCAACACCAAACCTGCAACAAGCTAACACAAGAACATCAATTAATAGTTAATCATGTTAGAAATCCAAATCTAGCATTCCCTATGAAATTCTTAGCTAAATCAAAAAGAAAACATGAAAATGAGAGCATAATAAACCAAAGATAACATGTAATAAAATTGAAATAGCTAAACCTTCATCCGATAGGGGGATTGGTGATCCTTTGATGTGGAAAAAAGCCCTTTCCCAATCCCTTTGATAAGTTTTGTTGATGTTGATGATACAAAGTGCATGAATTGACTCCAAATGATGATAAAACTTAGCTAAAATGATGAAAATGATGAAATTCTATGAATTGAAATGCCTATAGTAAAAATGCTTGAAGTTGTGGATCCATATTGTGAAGAGAAGGCTTCTATTTATAAAACTCAAGGGTTGATAAATGAGAGAAATTAGTGAATGTGGGATAAAAAGGGAGCCAATAGGAATGTGACACTTTTCACAATTCTATTGGGTGAGGGTGGAGCTCATTTTGGGGAATGTGTTGAGTAAAGGAGGATGTAAGAGGAATAAATGAGAACGGTTGAGGATTTGAAAGGTTGTAAGAAGAATTGAATGAATGTGGTTGAGATTTGAAAGGATGTAAGAGGAGTTAATGAAGATGTAAGAGAAGTTAATGAATGTGTGAGAGGCTTTTTGAAATCTTTGGAGGGAAATTGAATGAAGAGGTGGTTGGGAGAAATATTCCTTGGAATATGTCATTGTGAGGATAAATAGAGGAATTATATAATTAATAGAAATTATTTTCATGCACAACCTGGTTAGTTGACCATGGGTTGATTTAACTCTTGAGGAGTTAAGAGCTGGAGGATTTGTTAATGTTGATTAGAAAGTGATTTAAGGTTAATTAATTCATAATTAATTAACTTGAATGGGTTAGGGGATTATGACATTTGATTTGATTTATTTAATCAAATGAGAGGACTTAGGGGGATTTAATTAAATGATTTGATTTAATTAAATATTATGAACATTAGTAGGAAAAAGGGTGAATTAATCTAATAAATTTAATTATTTGATTAATTGTTGATTCTAACTAAATAATGTTGATTATTTAATTAATTGGTTAGTTCGAGGTGATTTAGGAAGAAATGGTGTTAATTAATCAGAATCAGATGCATAGTATCAATCAGTATTTTTTAAGTGTCTACATTTTGCCCCTCTTTGAAGCGAGGTACCTGTTGTGTTGGCTCAAAGAATAACACTAATGATAATAAAATTCAAAAAAATTATAATTTTTTGGATGCCCCACTACTGCCCTAGTGGAAGAAATTACGCTGCTACACTACCCCCTCGAGAGATCGGGCGAAAAATGCAAAATTTAGGTTGAGCTCACGAAAAAAGGTTCAACAAGGATTCAAGCACAAAAATTAGCCCACTGGATGTGAAAACAGGCTTACGACAATGAAAACAGGTCAAAACGGGCTTCATTCAACAAAAAATTGATTAATGGGCTCAAAAACCCAAAAAATACCACTAAAAACCCTAAAAAAATGCATGAATAGGGTTGAATGGGTCATTTTCAAATCATTTGCACACTCAACCTTCCAGATTTCTTGAGATTTTACTCTGAGGTGTTGACGGAATGGCGGCTCATGAGCTTCCCAAACATCGGATGGAGCAGGTTCAAGAGTTCCAGAGGCCCCAGGATGCAGGACCCCCAATACACATTTCGAAAATTTTCTTGTTTTTTGCATTTTAGGTACATTTATTAGGGTCCAAATAGGTTGGCCAAAAGCAACTCTGTAGGGCATCGCAATTGTTACGGTCAGTGTCACTTTTGTCGATGTCGACCCACCTTTGCAGAATAGTGACGCATGGTGTTGGAAGGTAGCAGGGTCGCGCAAAAAATGCTAGCCCGCTCTTGAATGATAGCATTGTGCGAGCCCAAAAGAGTCTAGGGTCGCCTAGAAATGTCGATTTGCCTTTACGATATGGCTTCGCCTTCATTTATAGCGTCACTTTTGTGAAAACACACAGAGCGTTGCCTTTGCAAATATCCGCCCGCCTTTGCTTTTGAGGGATTTTTTTATTTTTAAAAACACACAAGGTCGATTAAATTTGACGTCGTGGGCATTTTGGATGCAAGAGGTCCTTTGAGTGCTCAACTCAAAGGAGCACATAGCCCAGATACTGCACTGAGTGAGGCACTTATTAGATTCAGACATGTGGCGCAGATGCCCGAGGTTAGGATGCACTTAGCAATGATGACAACATTGGTGGAGAGATGGCGGAGTGAGACTTCATCATTCTATCTACCGATTAAAGAGGCCACAATGACCTTGGAGGACGTATGGTGGATCCCCATACACGGTGAGCGCATTATATATGATGTCAAGGTCGGTGGCGATGCCATATTCCAGTTGTTCAGAGTTGATCAGTACGAGGTGGGCAGCAGGTAGCTCGACCTTGCTCGATATGAGGGGATTGCCCCAAATTTGACCTTATTTGTTAGTGCACTAATTTCAGGAGTCCTCATTCCCGATAGACAACCCAAAGGCTACAGCGTTGGATGGGGTATAGTTTGGTCGAGGATGATGGAGGAGATGACCATCTATGCTTGGGGGCCAGTTGTCCTGGCTTCGTTATATCATGATATGCACCAAGTTGTGTACTGCGAGGCCCGTAGCATTGGAGTGGGAGTGACACTTCTCCACATATGGGATTATGAGCACATAGTTGTATTGAGGCCCACCATTACAGATGTGTAGATAGATCATGATGATCTAGCAGTCTACAAATATGGGGGTATGACTACCCTCCACTACACAGGTATTATAGGCATCCTACACTGGAGGTGGGTGATCGATGAGATGACAGTTTTTCGATGGAGGCCCTAGCTCCATTTTCATAAATGGCATGATGATGACGAGCAGTTATTTTATTGATGTCAGACCATATATATGTAGGGCCACAAACACCATATGATAGACCGATACCTTCCTGACAGGGTTGCTCGGTAATTCAGGGAGGTGCAGGATGCACCTGACCTTGCACATAGAGCCATTTTTGTACGCAGGTCATGAGAGATAGCCTGAGGACAGCGGATCCAGCCCCAACTGGCTATTGATGACTTTATGAAGTTGGAGATGTAGCCTTGGGTGTACTTCAATGGTCTCACAAATGTGGGCACTACACAGGCATTTGATGCATACTAGAAGGCTCACGCTCCGATTAGATTGACATTGCCAATTGTTCCTACAACAGGTAGAGGTCGGGTTAGATGACCTCAAATAGGATAGGTGCCACAACAACCACCTCAACAGCCTTAGGATGGGTAGGGTAGACAGGACAAAAATGTGGGGCATGATGGATAGGAACCACCTTTAGTTCAGCTAGTTGCACAAAGGGCACCACAACAGCCTCAATAGCCACCACCAAGTCTCGATCCTAGGGACGAACAAATAGGAGCATTGCAGGCGTAGGTACAAGCACTAACAGGGCAGATACAACAGGCACAAGCCTAGATTCAGATCCTGATCCAGGTGAGATAGGAGGTGGTGCAGGAGCACCAACAAAGACAGGATGTCGATCGCCCAAGAGACAGGACAAAGACAACAGCTAGAGGCAGTAGTGCAACAAGCACAAGGACAAGCTATAGTCCTGGTAGAGATGTATGGTTAGGTGATGCAGGAGGCACATATTACAGGTTGCTTTATTACATAGCCTGCCCATAGGAGTGTCGAGAGCCATATTTTTCCCACATCAGCTAGGTTGCTTTGAGTAGGTCTCGCATAGGGCCATCAAGAAGACCATCAAGGTCTCACCATCAGAGTCGAGGCAGCCACCGTAGCGATAGCCAGGGCAAGAGGAGCTCAAGGAAAAAATAGTTCCTTAGACACTTTTTAGATGTACAACCTGATTTATGATGTGTATACATTCATTGGCTAAGTTTTGATTAGCCTCTTGTATACTATGATGATTACATTATATATCTGATTCTGCTTGTATCATGACATTCAAATTTTTTGATATATATATATATGAGATGGCTTCGATGCGATTGATTATGTGATGTTATTTTATTTTACTTTATGTGTTATGGATGCATATGATATGGATGGATGTTATAATGCTTTATTCTTCATGGTGTAATGTGATATTATCGATGTATGTAATGAATACATATGTATGATGGATCTATATGGATGTACTTTTATGTGATGGATACAAATTTATATTATGTTCTGATGGATGATGTATGCAATGCAATGAAATGTTTAACTTATTTTTCAGTATCTTTTCTATGTACGATATGATAATGCAAGATGCATGATGTAAAATGTGATGATTTTGATGATGCTTATATGGTTATGCGATGGATGATACTAAAAATGTGTTGTTTATGGGATTCTTAGAATAACAAATCTATATTATGCTAAACACCTTAAATGATTAATGCAATGATGGATGATGTTTCCTATTATATATGATATGCAATATGCTAACGGTTTGTGGATGTAGGACATATGCAAATAGTTTTTTTTATTTTGAATTTTATGATACCATGTTAGTATGTGGAGAAGATAGAAGGAGGGATCAACCCTTGAGTTTGAGACAATGTAGAAGTCCAACAAGTCTACGAGTCATTGAGATTTTATTAGATATGATGATGAGTGATGATGATAGATATCTTATCCAAGGATTGGGGATGTAAAGAGCATTATTTTCCTTATGTTTGATAACACACATAGGTACAATGCATCAAGGTATGGAGAACCAAGATGGCATTGTACCTAGTGAGATGGACTTTGAACCAATAATCAGATAGGAGTATCCTTGTTCACACCTGGCATACAAAACTTTATTAGGATGTACTTCAGACATTTCGAACATCTCAGACCAAAACTTCCTAATGTAATAGTTGACAAGATGTCCAAAACATCCTCCCTATGCACCAAAAAAAATTAGCAAGACCAAGGTTATATTACAAGATTATCCAACAAGCACAATAGA
The DNA here is from genome assembly GCA_007258455.2 of Sequoia sempervirens. NCBI lineage: Eukaryota > Viridiplantae > Streptophyta > Pinopsida > Cupressales > Cupressaceae > Sequoia > Sequoia sempervirens. The sequence continues at coordinate 12,605 of VDFB02255900.1, read as the reverse complement.
CAAAAGATAATAATCAATTCCCCATTCCTTTCTCTCTAAATCGTTTTGATTAGACATCATCGAGAGGTCATTGGAATGAGCGCGATAAGATAAATCAAAAGAAAATATCAAGTAAACAAACAAGCTAATGTTCTTCATACCTTTGGCCAAGACTAAACTACGGTGATGTCTGATGTTGATGTCCATTGTAGGAAGGATGCATCCTAGGACATGATGTTATCAGATGATTTTGGGATTAACAGGATGATAGGCTATTGATACCAAGAGTTGACCAGCTTGTTTACCTATTGACCTATACTTAGGATTTTGACGTTTGAGTTCACACTTTTAAATTTGTTATACTTGTTTTCGATTGCTTTTCCAAAGGTTAGAGATGACGATCATTTATTGTGAGTGGGTATTTATTGCGGGTGAAAGTGAAATGGGATGGATGACTGGGTTTTTTTTAATGTTTTTGGTATTTTTGAAATGTTTTGAGGCTATTATGGGATTTTCGAGGTGTTTTACAAATGTTTTGATTTTCCAAATTTTTAATGTTTTTTGTGTTTTCTAAGATTTTGACCAAGAACCTAACCTAAGGATCTATCCTAGGGTCCTTGAGGGTTGATTAAAGATTAGCCTTGCCTACGTTATACATGCAGAGACCACATAGTTCGACTGACACAAACTCGTTTATTGATGAGATATGAACAATGTTGGATTGTTGGCTTATTATGATGGACACCTAAAGGGCCTATCATAGGGGCCTCGGGGGCTGATCAAAGATTAGCCTTGCTTACGTTATACATGCATAAGCCTCGTAGTTTGACATGACTATTTTTTTGGATTTTTTTTGTTTTCGACCTGTTGGATTTTTGACATGTTTTGGATTTTTTGGATTTTTTGGTTTTATGGATTTTGATTTTCTGAAGGTCAAGGAATATTTCAAGAATATACAAAAATCTAATCCAATGCAGGTATAAGAACATGCCCCCAATTTGATGTGATAGACTACCTCAATATAGGCAAGACAAACTAGCCTTAGGAATGTGCCAAGTAGTTCTAGGATGGAACATGATACCAACACATGATCAAGCTATGATGCATATGTGGATGTGTGATGGAAGGATCAATGAAATGTGATGGGTGATGGAAAGCGATGGAAGGTTATTTAGAACAAGTTGCTTGATTGCCACGTTTTCTCCAAGGTACTTGCCCAAAGCACAACCGAAGTGGTTTTCACTAGAGGACGATTTTTTTTCTTTTTTGTTTTCAATCCTTTTTCTAATTTTTTATGGATTTTTTTATTTTTTATTTTTTGTATTTTTGATTTATACCTTGCATAGCTTAGGCATAAAACTTTTTGAGATTGGAGTTATTGATGGGCACCTATAGAGGTTCCCCTTTAGGTATGGACAACTGATATGCTCCTAAATTGTAACTTGCAATGACGACAAAAAGTCCCAACCAGTTGGGTTCAAACTTGCCCTTATTGTCTAGATTGGGCACATTCTTCTGATTTTCTTTCAATATGAGCTCTCCAACTTGGAATGACTAACTCTTGATCTTCTTATTATAACTCCTTTTGAGATGGTTCTGATAGACCTATAGGTGGTTCAAAGTATCCATGCGTTGCTCATCCAATAATTCTAGCTTGTTCAACTGTGACACCCGATACTCCTCATTAGTAATAAGATTCTGCAGTGATATTCTCAGGGATGGGAGCTCGATCTTAATGATAAGGATGGCTTCTAATCCATAGACTAGGGAGAAAGGGGTTGCACCTGTAGGCATGCAAATACTCATTCGGTAGACCCATAAGATGGGATTTAGTTGTAGGTGCTAGTCATGACCAACTTCATTGATTGTTTTCTTGAGGATTTTTAGGATAGTTTTATTAGAATCCTTATCCTAGTTGTTACCCTAGGGTAGTATGGAGTGGAGAAGCAATGTTGGATATTGAATTTTTGGCATAGCTCACCAACATCCTGATTTTTAAAAGGTGTTCCATTATCAGAGATAAGGGCTTGATGAACACCATAACGGAAAATGAGGTAATTCAAGATAAATTTTGAGATCTGCTTCCCTATGATATAGGTCATGGGGATGGCTTCTACCCACTTTGTGAAGTACTTTGCGGCGGTGATAATGAACTTGTGTCCATTAGATGAGGTGGGCATGATTTTTCCAATGAGGTCGAGTCCCCACTATGAAAAGGACCAAGGTGTTATAATTGGTTGGAGCTCTTCAGGTGGTACATGAATGAGGTCTCCATACTATTGGAATTGTATATATTTTTAGACATAGTCGTGAGCTTCTTTCTCCATCATAGGCCAGTAGTACCCAGTCCTCAGCAGTTTCTTGGCCAAGGTCATACCACTAGAAATGCAAACCACAAATACTGTCGTATACCTCAGTTAAAGTAGTCAAAGCTTCCTCAAGGTTAAGGCATCTCAAGAGGGTTCCTTTGATACTCCTATGGTAAAGGGTGTCTCCTAAGATGATGAAACAGGATGACTTCTTAATAAAGGTTCTTTTGAGATTTGGGGTGATGTCAGCGAGGAGGAGTCCTATTTTTAGGTATGTGAATATGTGATGGTACCAAGGATCACTGATACCAATGATTTCACACACGAACTCAAATTCTAGTACCTCAAAAGCTGGTATGAAAAGCTGCTTTACCAAGAATTCATGTTTATGGACGTTGCATAAGATATCTAACAATATTCTGATTGTAGCCATAGATATTTTCAGGTAGGTGAATATGTGATGGTACCAAGGATCACCGATACCAACGATTTCACACACGAACTCAAATTCTAGTACCTCAAAAGCTGGTATGAAAAGTTGCTTTACCAAGAATTCATGTTTATGGACGTTGTGTAAGATATCTAACAATATTTTGATTGTAGCCATAGCATCAGCTACTTTGTTGTTTACTCCTTGTATTTGCTCAAATGTTATGTCGATGAAGAACTCCTTGAGATCTTCCACTAGTTTGTTGTACAAGGTGAGTTTGTCATCCTTCATTTGATATTCATCATTGACCTAGTTGATAATTAGCTACGAGTCCCCATAAACCTTGAGTGCCATGATTTTCCATTGTACTATAATCCAGAGTCCTATTACAAGAGCTTCGTACTCAACAATGTTGTTGGTGCACGAGAAAGACAACCTATATGATTTAGGGATACAATCCCCTTGCGGTGTGATGAAGAGGACTCTTGCTCCCAATCCATGTTGTGTGTATGATTTTTCAAAATATACCTTCCAATGGTTTGCTACACTAAGGTTGAAAATGGACTCATCTAGAAATTATGATACTAGTGGGTTCTCTGAATATATAGGTACCTCCACCAATTGATCTATAATTAACTATCCCTTGATGGATTTCCATTCCACATATTCAATGTCATATTCTATTAAGATCATGACCCACTTAGCCATTCGCCCTGTGAGTGTTGCTTTAGAAAGCAAATATTTAAGGGGGTCTATCTTGGTGACAAGCTTGATCTGATGAGCCAACATGTAGTAGCTAATTTAATTTTAGGCAAACACTATTGCAAGGCAAGCCTTCTCAATGAATGTGTAGTTTATCTCATGTCCTGCCAAGGTTCTACTGATATAATAAATGGCTCTTTCCTTCCCTATTTCATCATGTTGAGCTAGGAGAGCCCCAAGTGCTACCATCATAACTGATATGTAGAGTATTGATGGTTTGTTCTAGATTGGTGGCATGAGGATTGGCGGTGTCAACAAGTATTTCTTGATTTGATTGAATGCCTAATCACATTTCTCATCCCATTTGTATGCTACCCCCTTGTGGGGTAGATGAGAATATGGGTTGGTTTTATTTGCTAACTGTGCTATGAATCTGCAAATGGATTGAAGCCTTCCCTGCAGACCCCTCAATTGTTTTAGTATTCGTGGTGCTTCCATGTCTAGAATTGCTTTGACTTTGGTAGGGTCTATCTCAATTCCCCTCACTGATACAATATACCCTAGGAGTTTTCCCGATTGCACACCGAAGACACATTTCTTAGGATTGAGTCTTACCTTATATTCTTCCAGTTTTTCAAAGATTGGGCCCAATGTTGCTATGTGGTCTTGACACTTTCTTGATTTGGCTAATATGTCATCCACATATTCCTCTACAAATTTGTGGATCATGTCATGGAAAATCATATTCATAGTCCTTTGGTGTGTAGCTCCTACATTCTTTAACCCGAACAACATCATGTTCAAATAGTAAGTGCCCCATGGACAAGTGAATGCTATCTTATGTTGGTCATCTTTTGTGATCATAATCTGGTTGTATCCTAAAAAGCCATCCATCAATGATAGCATTTCATGCCCTGCTGCCAAATCTACAATCATGTCTATGCTAGGAAGAGGGGAATCATCCTTAGCACATGCTTTGTTCAAGTCACTAAAGTCAGTGCAGATTTAGATGCCCCTAGTGGGCTTGGAAATAGGTACAAGGTTGGAAACCCATTTAGGGTAATCGATGGGTCGTATAAATCTAGCATCAAGGAGTTTCTGCAACTCCAATTTGACCAATAATACGATCTGTGGATACATCTTTCTCAATTTTTGTCTTACCAGTTTCGCCTCTGGATAGATGACTAGATGATGGACTACTACCTCTGGATCAAGGCCTAGCATGTCAGCATAGGTCCACACAAAATTCAATTTCCTTTCTTTCATAAATGTCACCAAATTTTCTTATTGCTTGGTCAAAAGTGACTCGACATAGAAAGTGATGTGCGGGTTTTCTTCAGTTCCCAAATTCACTGGGTTGCATTTTTTTGCTAGTACTATTGATTTTTCCTGATGGATGGCACTAAGGGGAAGATTGAATCCCTCATTCTTTGTCACCTTAGAGAGGTTTTCACCATTGGATACATCCTTTCTTTTTACTATTTTTGGGTCAGAAAATGCTACAATGTGGTTTTCACTTAGAGACCTATACGTTACTCTTGGATTTTTTATTTTGTGACTAAGAGATTCAATCGTTTCCCTATAGTACGCATGTGTGTCCAACTCAATATCAAACCCTAATTTGTCGTCACCATACGATAGGGAATCCCTTAGTCCCATGAATTCCAAGAGAGCCTCATCATTTTTGAATGTGTCTAAGATAGATGGTCCACGTTGGTCACAGTCTATTAATTGGGGGTAAACAAGCTTTAGTTCAGTGGTTTGGTTACTTGACTCGAAGAACATGGTGGTGATCATAAAAAGGGAGGAGTCCTCAAATAACATGGGCAGGTCAGAGAGGAGATCCTCAAAAGGATAACTAATCAATACGGGTACCAACGGGGAAGCTTTGACTATTTTAATCATAGAACCCTTGCCAAGTATGGTGAGCTTTGTAGGGGTACATCCAAGGCCAAGATTCTTTAGGCACTTTTTAGGAATGATAGGTTCTAATAGGCTGTTGTTTTTTTTCCTGAGCTTCTCATTTTGTTGTAGCCCCAATTAAACATTAGCTATAGTTCTTTGTTATCATCTTCCATGGGGAGTTTTGGTATAGGTCTTTCATCTTGATACAACAGTCTTGATACATCTTTCTCGTCTACCACCTCTTTGCTTAAGTCTCCCTACTTTTTGAAGGTGGTGGCTTCTTCTTTGAAGTTCTGAGATGTTGTGTCAATTGGTTGTGGTCTCCTATGAGATATAGGAGATTAAGGTAACTCTCCTATCACAAAGGCACTCTTTTTCATTTTATAGTCCCCACACCCATTATCTTGGATTAAAGCCTTTACATCTAGGATATTTTGAATGGTAGGTGGCTTTGTCTCAGAAGTGGAGGCTAGAGTGGATGGGTCAATATATAGAGATGTGGGTCCTTTATTATTTTTTGGGACTTGGGGAATCTTATAATACTTGGCCTCCAGATTTTTGCAATAATAGAACGATTCGGGATCGCCATGAATCGTGACTTCTTGATTCTGGTAAGGGAATTTAACACATTGGTGGAAAGTGGATGCGACAACTTATGTCCCATGGATCCATGGGCTCCCTAGGAGAATATTATAGGGGAGTTCAAGATCAAGGACCTAGCAAGTGGTCTCCATGATTGCTAGCCCCACTTGAATAGGGAGTTGAATGGTGCCTTGGGACACCCGTTCTTGATCATCATAGGCTTTGATTGTGATAACTTTGCCCTTTTTAATGACATCTTTTGAAAATCTTAGATTCTTTATCAATTGTAGAGTATAAATATTCAAACCCGCACTTCCATCCGCCAAGACTCCTTTGACCTTATTCTTGTGGACTAGGGCTTCAATATGGAGTGCACAGTTATGAGATGGTTGGGTCAGAAGATCATGCTCAAAAAATGTGAGGAGATGCGGTGTAGCGATATGTCCGACCATAGCTTGAAATTGGTCTGCATCAAGATTTCTGGGGATGGAGAATGCAACCAATGCTTTTTCTAGGATGTCCCTATGTGCGGGCGAGATTTTTAGCAACTCCATGATGGAGATTTGGGCGGGGGTCCTTTTCAATTATTCTAGGACATTGTAACCATTATGGATTGAATTTGAATTAGCGTTCAGTGCCTTGGGTGGTGGTGAAGGTCCTAGGATGGAAATTTTTCTGCTACATGTGGTGACTCCACACTCAGCTCTAGGTCCTTTGATATTTGAAACTTTTACCCATTCATCTAAAGAGGTGACAACATGGTCATAGATATGGTTCACATTGTTGCAACTCTTTCCTTTACCATTGTTGTTTCCTTTATCATGGTTCAACATTGGATTTGTGTATATCTTAAGATATTGATTCTTGGCTAGTTGTTCAATGGTTATGATCTTATCATTAATGAGATCTTGGATCATATTCTTGAGTCTCATACAACTAGTTGTCATGTGTCCCTTTATTTTGTGAAAGTCACAAGGGTGCTTCTCATTGTACCATGGTGGTTTAAGTTGAGGCTCTTGGTAATTTTCATAAAATGGGATTTTGATTAGATTTGCTTGTACCAAATGTCACATGACAGATTTGATTGGTTCCCCAAGTGGTGTGTATTTTTGTTTAGGGGGATATTTGTTCTTTACAGTGGTCCCTCTTAAGCATTTACATTGTTGACCATCTAATTGTTGGGTTGTTGTTGTGATGTGTTGGTTTGTAGGGTGTTTTGTGTGTTGTTTTACAGTTGTATGTATGTTTGTTGTTGCACATTTGGCTTTGGTGCACTAATCACAACTTTGGTGTCAATGACACCATCATTGGTGAAATTATTGTTCTTATCCCATGTGCAAGGTTTGTCACTATAACTTGTTAATGGTCAATTATCTTGGTACATAGATGTGCCCCCTTGTGTTATGAGGGGTCTTTCGATGTTGAGCGCTTTGGGGATGAGCTAGTCATAGGTTGTGATACATTGAATTTTGAGATGGAAGGACAAGCTCCCTTCAAGGTTAGAGATAATGGTCCCAATTTGTTGTTCTTCGAGCATGGACCATTTGCTCTTGCTAGCTCTAGATCTCCATCATTGTCAGAAAGTCGCAAATGTCTCTCATTTAGCTTGTTTAAGGCTAGATAGTTCTTCCAGGCTTACCTCCATGTCTAGGTTGAAAGAGTAGTTTTCAATGAATAAATCTATGATTTCCTAGAACTTTTTGATTCCAAGAGGTAAGCGAGAGAACTATTCTAGTGCAGGACCATCCAAGCTTCACGGGAAAATTCACATCAGATAAGAATCATCATATGCCACTTCCATACAATGTACATGGAATTCCCTTATGTGATCTTCAGGATTTCCTTTCCCTTGGTATTTATCAAATTTTAATATTTCAAAGCTTGGTGGAAATGGAGCCATTACAATGCCTGTATGAAATGGGGGCACAAATTTCCTTGTGTGTGTATTTTTTAACCTTTCCAGATTGGATGTCCTGTATCTATTGTGAAAGCAATTTGACCTGTGTGGAGAGGTCATTTTTCATATTTGATGGTGGGATGTAAGTTTTTTGGGATTGTATGGCTAGTTGAATGATAGATGGGGTGGCTTGTGTGTTAGGATTTAAGGAATTTTGTTGCATGTTTGTGAAAGGTTGTTGGAAGCTTTGTTGCATAAGCATTGCTTGTTGGTATGCTTGTTGTTGTTGTTGTGCCAACAATGCTTGTTGTCGAGATTTCTTTTGTTGATGTTGTTGTTGGGCCAATAATGCCTGTTGTTGGGCCTATTGTTTTGTTGCTTGTTGTTGTTGTGCTATCAACGCTTGTTGTTGCAAGGCTTGATAATAGGCTTGTTGTTGTAACAAGGCTTGTGCTTGGGCTTGTTGTTCTTATGCTTGAGCTTGAGCTTATGTGGCTTGTTGTTGTAGCAAAGCTTGCACCTACACTTGTGCTTGTTCTTGTGCTTTGGCTTGAGCTTGTTGTGCTTGAAATTGTTGCAAGGCTTTTTGGTAAGCTTGCTATGCTACTTGTAATGTGATACTGTTTTGGTTTTCCATATTTGGATTTGGTGGTGGACGTGGGGGATATTTTGGGATGGTGTGAGATGGTGTGATGAGAGATTGTTGGGGTGGTTGTTGAGGTGTTTGTTGAGTGACGACAAGGGGTTGTGTGGTAGATGGTATAATTGATTTGCTTGGTCCATGGGAGACCATGTTTTGGGATGTTTGAGGTGTTGTAGATGATGTGAGGATTGGTTGAGATGTTTGGATTGGTGCCACTTGGTGTTACGATATCAGTGGCATGCTCAGAGGATTTGGTATGATAGACGTGCTGATTTGATTTGTGATTGGGGGATTGATTTGATTTGATTGGTTTTGGATTGATGTGTTGGATAAAGGGAGTTTCCCTATATCTTGGATTGGTTTGGATGTTGATTTCAAAAAAGGGAATGATGGGAATATTTGAGGTGTGTTCCCTTGTGAGGTGGAAGCATTGAAAGTACCCACTTGTCCAAATAAATCCACTTGTCCTTGTGACATAATGGGGAGAGAGACTTGTGTATCAATAGGGTATGTCGGTGTTGTGGAAAAGGTGGAGGGGTTGTTTGTATCATGGAAAATAAGTGGCACATATGGATGTTTTGGATCTTGTGGCATGGTGTTAGGCATACCCAAGATTGTGTTAGCCTCTAAATTTTGGTTGTTAACAAGCGGATGCCCTTGAAGGGCTTGGAGTAACGAGCTTCCCTTGGTAATCATAGGTTGACTTGGAGCATGAAAAGACATTGGTTGTATGATGGGTTGGATGATGCTTGGGAATGATGTTGGCAGCATGTTCCCAAGAGGTTGTTCAACAATAGTGCTTACATCAAAATCAGAAGGGAGTTTAGCCCCTTCCTTTTCCAATGCCAACATGTATTGTGTGGGATTGAGCCTCATGACCATGTTGACAATCTTGTGTGTTTCAGGATTTTGGACTAGTTCAATTATTTCATCTTAGGTAATCCCTTGGAAGTCATTGGTGACATTCTCCACTTGGAAACCTCCCTCTTGAAGAGGGTTGATAGATTCTCTAGGGTTGAATTATGATGCAATTTGTCTTAAATCACTTGAAGTGGATGTTTCTTTATTTTTCTCCATGATCTTCTTGTGTTGTGATCTTGTTTGGACCATAAAATAAGGATCAAATTTTAGGAATATAGGAGGTAAACCTCTAACTCCTTTGGTTGGTCTAAACTTTAGGTACAAAAAATAAAATCTAGGATGTCAAGGATCAATTGATGGTAATGTGATAAATGAGGGATGAATGATATGGATGTTTGAACTTTTGAGAACTTTGGAGGAATACTATACTTTAGGATTTAGGATTTTGATTTTGATTTGGTTTGATTTGGACAATGGAATTGTAGATCCCAAGATGTTAGATGTTGTCTTGGGGTAAACTTGTCCAAAAGGGGATGATAATTTAACTAAATGGGAGAGAAAGGATTCATCCCCACATACTTAGCCAAACAAAGTGATTTTGATTTTGATTGAAAGATTTACCAAAAGTCTAGCATAAATGATTTTTCCAAGGTTCTAAAAGTTGTTTGTGAGATGGGATTTGATGGATGGTGTGACAAATGAAAGTGTTGGTTTGATCCTAGATGAACCTAGAAATACTTTTTTTACAAGACCAAGGTGTTGAAGAGCATGCTATACCCATAAAGCTTTCAACTCTATGTGAGAAATTCAAAACATTGGAAAAGATAGGATTTTGATAGTAATAGAAGGAATACAAGTTTGGATTGTTTCTTGAAGCACGTTTGTAAAAGTTGTATACCAACCTATCTTTAGTTTCGTGAAGTGCTAAAAGGTGCTTCTTGAGAGCCTTTGGAATAAGATGCTTATGACGATTGGTGGACCTTGGTTTTGGAATTTTGACTTTGTGGGAAATCATGGGAACAAACACATATGTGGGGTTCAATTGTCTTTTATCTTTATTGATTGGATTCTTTTTTACCACATCAACACCTCTTACTTAATTTCCAAATTGAATGTCTATGTCTTAACTCCTTTTCATTCCACAAGGTCCATTATGTGAAAATAAAAAAATCAAGGCCATAGTTTTCCTAGGTTGACTTTGGAGAGAATAAATTGAGATATGGGCCCAAATATTTAGAAGCCTCTAAGGATAAAATCCCTAGGAACAACCGGTAATAATTGGACTCTTCAAGGATATTTGCTCTTTCCAAAGGGTTTGAAATTTTGATGACTTGTTGAATGTTTGTTTCAAAGTTTGAGATCCAAGCAATGTATTTGATTGACTCACAAATTGCACAACCCTAGGTTAGAAATGGCTATACTTGTTAAGTCCTCACTCAAATTTCTCCAAACACTGAGAAAAAATGATCAATTAGAGATTTGGTGACACTGGATCCCCTCCACGACACACTTCTCGGGACCACCAAATCTCAAAATCCTAAAGATCCAAAGACCTTAAGGATTTTTTCTGTTTCTACTTTGAATAATACAAATGTGGGTGGCTTCAGAATGACCATTCTTGCACCAAAGAGTATTAATAATTTTGTTCTTTTAAACAAAGGGTTGTAGTTAGGACATCCAGTTCAAGGGATACTATGAAAAACTTCCTCAAGAGGTCTCCCAACCCTTAAAACAAGGGCTTTACTTATCATAAGGATACTAAGGGAGAGCTATCATGTATCACTTCTTGTTGACTATGATTTTTTGTTGCAACCACACATTTATATAACAGTTCGAAAGAGCTTGGATTTAGCTCATTACCGCTTGGGTCATTCCCTCCTTTCAAAGTGGGGGGGGGGGTAGGCCCTCTAAAGATAAACAAAAGTGAAGAAGTACATTTGTAGTTCGACCGCCTAGATTGAGTAAAGCACTAGGAGGGAACACACACAATGCCTTTCCTTCACACTAGCATGAGGGTTCAATTTTAGATCCAAATTGAAATGTGTGGGTGACTTTAGACAACCAATGTCAATGGAATGCTTTTGATTCTCAAGATCACCGAGTGGCACGAGAGAACTGCATACGCATTCAAGTGACAAGGATTGCAAAAAGTCACAAAATAATGAAAACACAAGTTCTTTTTAAACCCAAAGTAAAGATGAATTCATTTTAAAGCATCAAGCTAAATGTGAGTTTATCTTGTTCAATTTTAGCCCAAAATTAAAGTCTAGTAAGTTTCTAATATTCAATTTTAGTCCAACTTTGACAAAGCTTGAGTTTATTGTTAATTTTAAGTCCAAAGTAATTCTAGTTGGTCCTAAAACAAAAAAAAACAAACTGAATTGGAAAGCGTAAGCTATTACAATGAGCATTAAAAAATGCTTTTAGGTCTCCAAGTCAATTTTCCTCCTTTTTCCTGCAAAGGCGATGCTTAGTAACTGACAAATGTAGTGTTGAAAGCGGAAGCAATGCTTTGGTGAAATGTAAAGGCGATGCTCTATGAAAAATAGAGAGCACAAATGTGACACAACAAAAACAAAAGCGACGCAATATCAAAGGTGACAGTCTGTCAGAAACTAGGAAGAAGAGAGAAAAGTCGAGAGCACAAAGGTAACGCTCCTGCAATGGTGACGTGACAAAAGTGAGCAAAGGTGACACGACATGGAAGAAGCAGCACTGGAGACGAAGGAAACACTCTGTGCACAAGCCAACGCAACGCTATATGCAAAGGCAATGTTATATCAAACAGAAGCGATGTCGGTCCCCTGTAGCTGCAAAAAATGGTGTTTTCAAGCAAAATTAGCAAAATAAAATGGGTTAGCCCTCCCTCTAACACCAAAATGTGAACACCAAACCTACAAAAAGCTAACATAAGAAAATCAAACAATAGTTAATCATGTTATAAATCCAAATCTAGCATTCCCTATGAAATTCTTAGCTAAATCAAAAAGAAAACATGAAAATGGGAGCATAATAAACCAAAGATAGAATGTAATCAAATTGAAATAACTAAACCTTCATCCCATAGGGGGATTGGTGCTCCTTTGATATGGAAAGAAGCCCTTTCCCAATCCCTTTGATAAGTTTTGTTGATGTTGATGATCCAAAGTGCATGAATTGACTCCAAATGATGATAAAACTTAGCTAAAATGATAAAAATGATGAAATGTTATGAATTGAAATTCCTATAGTAAGAATGCTTGAAGTTGTGGATCCATATTGTGAAGAGAAGGCCTCTATTTATAGAACTCAAGGGTT
>VDFB02255899.1:275113-496694 GCA_007258455.2 Sequoia sempervirens | reverse complement strand
TTTCAGCTTACATTGAAGTGTGTAGATGTATGTTGAGAAAGAGTTTATTGAAGCACTTTGTCAAAGAATCAACCTTGTTCATTTCTAGTTTCTCTTGCTCTGCTTAAGTTAGTTGTAGTTGAAGTTCTTAAATCAGAAAATCTCAGCTGCAACGTTTGTGTTTAATAAACCTTGTGCTCTAGCTGATCAAAAAGATAGGCAACTTAGTTTTTAGTTTACTTTCTTTCAACACCATCAGCAAGAGGGAGCTTCCCCTCCTAATCTGAAGAGCAGTTTTACTGTGCATAGCTGTCCGTTTCAAATATGCATTCCAGAGGTGTGAATTTAAACGCCAACATATTTCAACAAAATAATATTCTAAGTTTGTTGGAGAAGGTCAAGATGTTACAAGACATCTCTTAATCGACTTTGGTAGTTGAGAAATCTTGAAAAAAGAGGTTTCTAGCTTATAGGTTTTGCATACATAGTAAATTTGCAACTATCAGGATGGTTTTGTTAAAAGTAGTGGTTTTGACAATGGTGGTATTGGAGTAGCATTGTCCAAATCCTTCAATTCAACCATTTTGTTGTATTGCTTAGATTTGATTCAAATTTGTGCAAGCTTGTATATCTATTTCATTTTCCATGAAGGATAGAATGAGGAGAGAATACACAAGGGAGAGCATTGGAGGAAGACAATTGTGCATCGAAGATCCTTTAGATGTCTTGGAAAATCTAGAGGTCATGGAGTTTATGGAAGCTCCTATGTGAGCCCAAGGAATAGGACAAGAAGATTCAAGAATATCCATTAATATGAGATGCTCCATGGACTTGTTTAGAGGCCATTTGTATGAGATGCCTAGTTGTGATAGTTTGAATATGTTTTCATTTTTGTAGAGATTGTAGAGTAGAGGAGAGTGTGTTTGAGCTAGTGTTGGGTCTAAGGGCTTGAACTTATTGTTGTATAGGCTAGATGTATACCTTTTACAAGGTTTAAGATGTAACTTCAGTTATGGAGATAGTGGATGAGGAGGCCATTAGATCTCATTCTTGTTGGAGATTTTACCATACATGGGTTTTTGTAGGTTAAATCTACCATCTTCATGTTGATGGCTTGTTTTGATGCTTTCATGTTCATATTTTCCCTCTTCCAAGTTAAAATGTAATGTTGATGAACTGCGGTATGGAATATCCATCCTAGTTTTTATGGATAAAGCCATCTATTTTTGTAGGACTAATAAATGACACACAACTCTTGACTTGGTTACTGTGCTAAAATGGCCTATATGCTTGCTTGAAGCTTGATGCCTTTGAAGTTTGAGCATGCATCAAGTCACCTTTGAATAAAAAAAGACTCTCTCTTCCTCTCATCATTCAAGTCAACTTCATTGCAACCAATAACTAATGATGATATTGTGAGTGAGTTTCTTTTGGGAAAAAAAGATAAAACAATAGTCCCCATGAGGTAATTCCCTCAAAAAAAAAGATGAAAAAGGAGTTGAGCCTAAGTTAAATTTTAACTCACATAAGTTTTGTGACTAGCACTACACCCAAGGCCACTCCATTGAAGTGTCCATAGCTTGTTAATTCAATCTAAAGAAGCAAGATATGGATGTGGGTACTTTGAGAACTCTCAATTTGTACCTCCTAATAAAAAGTTAGATCTTTTCAAAGAACCTCTTCCAAAAAATGATGGTGAATCCCAAGAAAATAAGATCAAATGAGAAAGGAGAAGAAGAGATCTTGTACTCGCTTCTCTTTGGATTCTTTTGACAAATCAGATGAAGAATTTCATTGTGGTGTAAACATTAATGGTTTAGTCAATCTAGATCATTATAAAACTAATGCTACGACTTGCTTAGGTGACACTATCGATCCTTTTAAAGACGCTAGTGAAACAAAGGTAATCTCAATCTAGACCACTCCTAGGCACATCTAATTGGAAAGCTTGCATTGATTTATAGTGGAATATTACACTATGTGCCAAATCCTTCCAATATTTAGTGGTTGAAGAATTGTGTGGTCTTTGTTGAAATTTTCCTTTTAATTCTCTTATCTTCTTTCTAGTAAAAGAGCTCTCATCCTTAATGAGCACATCATTTCTTAGAACAATCTAGTAACTGATTGCAACTGTAATCCACTAACTACAGAGAGAAATGTAGAGCCAAGTTGGAATTCAATACAAATTGTAGAGTAAACACAATAGATCTTTATTCATCGAATATTACATACTGTTTCTACAGGGCTAGATATGCATCAGCAAACAACTTTTGAATATGATGAGGTACCAAAAACTATGGTATGGATATGTCCGTTCAGGCTCGGGAAGTAGACGTTTAGATAAATAGGAGGATGCCAGTTGTTGCTGTGAGGATCCAATCTGGCTATACTGTGTAAACTTGTAGACTACCAACAATTTCACTCCTCCCGTGATGATATGCTTTGGGCCTCTTGGTGAATGCGATGGATGTTTGTGTGATTGATACTTTTAGATTTCCTATGTGACTACTCATAGTTGGAAAACTCGCCAATTGCAAGTACTTGGCAAGCCCGAAAAACTCGGTTCGGAAAAACTCAGTTCGGAAAAAACTTGGCAAAAAACTCAACAACTTAAAAAATTGCTTAAATTTCACTAAAAATGCATTTTTTTTGCAAAATTCAATGATAAGATGCATCCAATGAGTCAATAATTGAGTACATAAAAGAAACAAGCTGAGTCTAGTTGTTTTTGATTGATTTGAAAGCAAATTGGGTACAAAAAGGCATCCCCATGTGGAATGCACTAATGTTGATATTCTGAAACAAAATGAAAATAGCAAATTGTTTTTGTAAAAATGAAAGTAAATACTACATTAATATATTTTACAAATTTACATCTTCCTCTTTCCCATGTCTAGTGAAAATTAGGGGAGAGGTAGAACTAGACGATATTATAGATGAAGACTTGTACTCATACTTGGAAACTTGGACTTGGTGGGTACCTAGAAAATCAAATGAATTCAATGGGAGTTTGAGGGCAATGCCCCCAACGGGGTCGAGGGGCAGCATTCCTTGTGGGGGTCTAGGGGCAATGCCCTTAGTGGGGTTGAGGGGCAGTGCCCCCTTGTGGGGGTCTAGGGGCAACACCCCTAGTGGGGTTGAGGGGCAGTGCCCCTCGTGGGGATCTAGGGGCAATGCCCCCATTGGGGTTGAAGGGCAGCGCCCCCATTGGGGTTGTGGGGGTCTAGGGGCAACACCCCTAGTGGGGTTGAGGGGCAGTGCCCCTCATGGGGATCTAGGGGCAATGCCCTCATTGGGATCGAGGGGCAGCACCCCTTGTGGGGGTTTGGGGGCAGCACCCCTAGTGAGGTCGAGGGGTAGAGCCTGGGGCAGCACCCCTTGTGGGGGTTTGGGGGCAGCACCCCTAGTGAGGTCGAGGAGTAGAGCCTCTAGTGGGGTTTGGGGGCAGTGCCCTTGGTGCGCTCCTTGCCACGGTCCAGGGCGGGGTCGAGGGGCAACGCCCCCGCTGCCAACACCAAGTTAAGGCTTCCGAAACCATACAAAACTCCATGGTGCACCTCATTGAGTGGCAAAAAATAATGTTGACAAAGCCCAAATTAAGGCCTTCAAAACCACACAAACTGCAAAAAATGAATCAAAATTGCCTTTATTCCAGCTGCAGGTTTCTTTTTGCTAAGATACCGAGTTTTTCTAAAAAACTTGCCAAAAAAACGGCGAGTACTTTCCGTTAAAACTCATTTCACAAAAAAACTTGCGAGTTTTTGGTGAGTAGTCCAACTATGTGACTACTCACTTAGAAATGATCTAGATCACGGGATTTGAGTAGTTTGAAGCAAGGGGATAAGCCAGGCGACACTGATTGGTTATTCGATTCCAGTCCTGAGGAAATGAATATTCTTGATTTCTGCCCTCCCCTTGTCCTGTAGCTTGTGTTGCCTCCAAGTAATCAATCTCTCAATTCGTTTCTCTGTCCAGTCTTGGTCGCTACAAGTGAGATGAGCTCTTGTGATATGGTGGATGCATGATATTCAAAGGTAGCCAGCGTGAGGGGGTCGTCCCACCTAGTCGTCACCTTGCAGAGATTTTTGTCTCTATAGAAGCCAATAATAATCGTTTCCAAAATCGTGATGTCTCTCCACCAAACTTGAGCTCATATAAATAACTGATTAGGATCGCCTTCCCAAATGGGTCGGCCAATAGGTCTTGACTCAGATTCTTAAATTTAAATGTTATTTTATAATAATTTAAATTTATTAAATACTTATAATAGTTTTTTATTATTATTTTAAAATTTGTCATAGTGTTAAAAAACACTATTCCCGCCATATTAAATTTGGGACCCTCTTATGGATCGGGGACATGACAATTTTGAAGAAGTTTGCAACTAATGCTTAAGAGATAGAGCACTCAGAAGGAGTAGATATCTTGTTATTCTTCAATGTTGGTGATTTATATCTTTATTATGATGGACACACAAGTGAAGAGAAAAATACAGGTTCAAAATTCTCAATGGAGAATTGGGTACATTAGTTGCTTGTAAATGAAAGGCATGAAGTAGAAGTAGTGATTGACTCTTGAGTAATCAAGAAGACAAGGGGGAAGAATTGCCTTGAATATTTAGTGAAATGGAAGAACAAAACAATTTTTTTTTGAATTGAAGATTTATTACAAAAAGCAAAAACCAGGATACAATATATGCATGTCATGAAGACCACATCTGCCCATATCTGAGAAAAATATTAAAAAAAAAGTCAGATCCAATCAGGATCAACATCTTGGAAACATTACCAAAAATCTACTAAACCTTTGAGATAGTATCGACTGGTATTTGATCAATCATCCATTACATTCAAGTATTTGATAAGCATAGATTCCAAAAATAAGAGGGATAACAAACTGATGATATATTTTATTCCCAGCAACATTGCCTATTGGTACTTTCCTTGAATGCATCAATCGCAAATGTTCTAATAGGGGGAGAGATAGTCTCTCTTCCAGCACTATTTTCAAAACTCTGTTTAATAAACTCATAGTCCATAACAACTATTAGAATTATACTTAGTTGCTATTTTAATGCTCATCTCTGTAATGGCACTTGTTTTGCCTATTTGTTTGCTTCCGTTTCTATACATGTTAGCCTATAATCACGTCTCCGTGATTATTGCGCCTCCTGCATTGTATTCTATTTATTCAGTCTTTCATATTAATAGAATCATTCGATTATTTCCAATCTATTGTGCTCTGCTTGTTTCTATAATAACAACATCATTGGTAGCTGTTACTCGTGCATTTTGTAGTACTGTTCCTAGAATTCCATATATTCTTTGACAAACTTTTAATCTGCTTTTCTATAGTTGTGTGCCAGAATTGTGCAAATTTTATTTTTGATTTTTACATACTAGCTGATCCTTTGTCTACAATCTTCACAAACCTGTCCTTGGGCAACTCCACAGTCATTGTAACCTGTGACACAATGTTAAAGAGTGTGAGTCTATTGGAAGACTTTGTACGGTGCATTATCTTGTCCTAGAACAATTTCTCATTTCTCTTTTTCCAAATAAACTACAAAATTTCAGATGAGAGTACAAGCAAAAAAAAATCAGTTTCAGACTTAAACCATCAACATAACTAGAAGGAATTTCCTGCCAAGTGAAGTTCTTCCTAATATCCCACCTACAAATATTACCTGTAAATAGTTTCTAAATATCTTTAGCAAAAATCCAATAAAAAAGGTGATCAAAGCTTTTAGAGACATCACAGACTTTACAAACGATAGGCTTAGAAAAAATAGCAAAACCAACAGCCAACATTTTAAAAAATAAAAACCATCTAAAGTAGGACTTCTTAAGCTCATGTAATGTCCCCATTTTGCGAGCATCAGAGTTTGGTGGATTTAGCCTATTCCTGACCCTTGTAGGCTAATATGTCTGGATAGAGGGTCTCGTGTGGCAGTTACTCAGTGATTTGGGACATTGCTCCTCAGCTTGATTCAAGTTTGGGCCTTTGCAGATGCCTACAAAGTGTTATTCAAGCACTTACTATTTATAGTAAGTTAGGTTATTAGGGTTACTATTTCCGGCAGGGCACCTGGCTCAGTTGGATATCTCAGTTTCGACCCAGTTTGGCAATTTGTTGAGCAAACGGAGAATAATGGAGCATTTAATAATAATTAAATAATTATTATTATGACTTTATATTATAAAGTCAATTAAAGGAAATATTAATTAATTAAATGGCTTATTATAAAGTATTTTATAACTTTATAATATAAGAGAGATATTATTATTAAATGAGTATTTATTACTCATTTAAAAAGAGACGCCATTTATTAATTAATGAGCCTAAGTTGAAAAGGGCGAATTAAATAATATTAAATGCATTTTAAGTTGTTTTTTTGAGAAAGGGTCGAACTTTTGAGGAAAAGATATATATTTCTCTTCAAGGCAAATTGAACTCATTATTGATGATCATTTGAATTTGTCTTTTCTCTCTGAGAACTTTTGGAGTTGGAGAAACAAGGGTTTCTGCAAACAGATTGTGGAGAACGTCACTTCTTCATGATCAGGCATAATGAGGCTGTGAAAGATTTAGCTGAAGCTTGTCAACAAGTGGCTTCATCCAGAAGTCATATTCGTGCTTACAAAGAAAGATTCAATAAGGGTTTTGAAGACTATTACTTGCAGATCAGATTTAGTGTTGGCTGCTACAGTACATGTGAATAGTGCCGCGCTACAGTAGATGCTACAGTGCACGTGAATAGTAACGCTCTACAGTATATGCTACAGTGCACGTGAATAGTACGCTACAGTACATTTGTGCTTACAGAGGAAAAAATCAGAAAGGGTTTGAGAAGAACGAATTTACCAAGGCCAGGAATCGATTTATATCTTGTTGTTCCAGTATTCTGGCATCTTTTTATCTCAACCGTATGGCCTCTTTGCTTGCTGCCATAGCCGTACTGTTTCAGCTGGAAGGCGTGTGGATTTAAAACTTGAAACGCCTTGCTTTTTGTTGAATATTCACTTCCATTGGGGTTGCACAATTCCTTGGATGCATCTGTGATCAATTTGGAGCTGAATATCTTTGTCTTCTGTGCACATTGAATGCTACAGCTGGTTATCAGATCGCTGCAATAAAATACCAGGTTTTCTTACTCATTTAATAGTTGCTTTTTTTCCCTATGCATGCTTGCCTTTTGGCTCACACATCATAGATCTATTATTGTAATCGATTTGCAAGATTAATAGAGTCTTTTGGCACCAACTTATGAGTACATTTACTTCATATTCGCATTCTAGAATTTATCATAATTTTTAGAAGCATTTAATGCAAAATCGTACCATCTCCTTTATTTGCAAAAATCAAAAACTACAAACAAAACAAAAACGCATTCATCAGTCAAAAGATGTGGGTTGAGAGACACTCGGTCTCTTACAGTGGTATCAGAGCACAGTTTTCCTGCCATCCTGTTGGGTGAGTCATTGAAATTTAGAACGAAGAAATTATGGCTTTTGACAGATCCACGTATGAAGTGATGCAACAATTGTATGGTTTGATGAGTGATCCTGAATTTAAAAAAGGATATCTAATGAGGTTTGAAAAATATAAACGAAAGGAAAAGGAGGAACAAGAGGTCTCTACAAGCGAAGTATCTAGAAACCTCTACAATGAGTTTTCATCAATTGGTGACCAGCACAACAAAAATCAGACCTTAGAAAACAAAACAGAAAATTCATCTATTGGCAGTGAATCCCAGGATCGTGCGATGCATGCACTTGCAGTGACTTTGGCAGCAGAAGTGTGTGAAGATATTGTCATAACAGCAGCTTCTACCTTGCTAGCCGAGCCATCTTGGGAGGTACATAGCAGCAGTACCTTTGATGATATTGTGTGCGAAGTCGATAGCACACACGATGCTGCTTATCAGTTTGTTGAGCCAATTCAGGAGTACGAGTCAATTTATTGTTCCAGGGATTCTGAGATGGGTGATTCAGATCAGCATGGAGTGATTGTGAAGTTTGTGAATAATCCATTATTCGAGTTTGATGGTGGATTAGTCTATGATAATCCACTCTTCGAGAGTTATACAACAAAGCTTGTGCCAACACCAATTAATTAAGTGGGACTAGGACTAGCTAATAAAATCAACATTCTAGCACTTAATATGATCAATCACCTCTTGGGAGTAGGTCAACATACTATAGATTTTGGAGGAGTTGATATTTGAAAAAGGTACCATCATTCCATTTGATATTTTCCAAAATCTCAATATTGAAAGTGTAATGACACCCCTTTTTTGCCAATAAGTGTGCTCAAAATAAACAATTCCACAAGATATCACCCTTTTTTAAAAATGCTATTCAATTAGACAAGTTGTTACAATATATCAAAGGAGTACCTCAATTTTAGGAGCTGGGATGATCATGGTAAGTCAAGAAATCATGGCACAAGCTACAGGGTGAAATGTGACAGGTCTGAGAATGATTGATAAAGTAGTTGCAGATCTAATATATCTTGTTGCAAACAATTGGCGATGGAAAACTTTAAAGAACAACCTCCAAAGCTACTTAGAATACCTTCCAGAGCTGTCCAACAACTTCACACACACTCGACTTAACCAAACAGTCTTCAATGTCAAGGAAATGTCAACTTCCAGGTCTGGTATGACTGTGCAAGTGGCAGCAGGTCTGCTGCTCAGAGGGTGTGGGTCAAACAACAATGGAGAGGCCCTCAAACACCCTCCAATCACACCTAGAACACCTCCAAGGATTACCAAATAGTATTACACTTACCCAGCAACATTCAAACACCTGAAATGCAAGGCAATGATCAGCTACCTATCTGATTTACACCTTCCAGTTGTAACCAGCACCAACCAAAACTATCCAATCCCTTATAATGATGAAGGGAACTCTGGAATAGGTCTTTAACGCCCAAAAGGCGCATTGTAACAGCCTTAAGAATGAGATTAAATGAGTGTTACAAGACTGAAAAAGCATGAAAGGATGATTACAGGTCTGCTGTTCATAAATTGCAGGTCTGAAGGAGCAGAAAATATTCTTAATAGAGTTGCCCTGTTACGAGAATCACCATATGAACAGCTTCAAATGATTTTAGACCTTGTCAACAACCTTCCCAAAAAGATATGAGTGGTACAACCCAGCTAGGGCATCATTCCAAACCTCAAATCGTACGACCAATGAATATCAATCTATAGATATCACAAATACTCACCAAAACTCAGAAAATATTAGCAAATAATCGCCCAGAAATCTGCACCTCAAAATGCTTTGAATATTTTCATTTCTTGAAACCCCAAACTGTGAAAACTTTGATATCCAAGGTGATTACTGTGTGAAATCGCTCCAACCAGCTAGGGAGCGTCTCTGAAATCCGAAACCAGTGATTTGATGAGGGTTTTCGTCCTCGATCAATCCTTGGAAGAACTTCTTTGTTCACTCCAGCAACATCCTGTTATGTGTGCAAAGTTAAATAATGCAAATGAGAGCCTCCACACCTCCTTTTATAGCTTTTCCGTTGCTTTTTTCGAAAAATGCTTTTTGCTTTTTAATGGTTTTTTCGGAAAAACACTTTTTTGCTTTTTGTTGCTTTTTGAAAAAGCACTTTTTTGCTTCTTTTTTCAAAAAAAACTTTTTTTTAAATAACTTTAAGTCCCCTTTTCCCCTAGGCATCCAACGTGGGGAAATAACCTTTTCACTTTATAATATTTAACACTAAAGTAATATTAAAACATTACTTTATAACTATAGTGTAAATATTAAAATAATTCCAACCATCTTATAGAAAACACCGTCGAGACATTCAAATTGGAAACTAGTCGCACTAGGAAGCTACTAATGACAAGGGAAGATGCCGGATGCCAAAACGGGCACTTATTAAAAATAGACGTGTTCTCCAAGAAATGTGGAGAACAACCCAGATGGCAAAAAATGAAACAAAGAACATCACCACCATCTTAAGGGTCAATTAAACACCAACACACCACTGGATGCTAAGAAAACCTACCAAAGAGCTCTCCAAGAACCTTGGAGTACCCTAACCACCTTTAATTAGCCTACGAGAACTTTGGAATAGGCTAACTGATGCAACAACTGACTAGGCTTGAGAAGGCAACATTATAGAAAGTCAAATCATTGAATAAAGATTTTTTAATGACTGAGAGGGCTTTTCTTTGAGAATTAGGTAGATAAAACTTTGTCTTGAAATACTCCCAGTCCCTAACATACCCAAAATAAAAAATATTGCCAAAATTAACAATCCCTTTATTGTGCCAAATATTAACAAAACACATCTGAGACAGAGCAAAGGGTTTATTTTTCCAATATAGATTCCACCAAGTAGATCTATAGCTAAAATTTTTCTCTTCATCTCTGCATTTGCAAAACACATTAGAACTTGAGGGTTTAACAACAAGAAATACTAAACCAAAAGCTATGAAGATGGAGCTCCTTCCAATGCTTGGCCTTTTCTGAGACAACACATTGAATATTATTCCTGATACGCAGTTTCCAAAGGTCGTTGCCCTCTAAAGTTTTAAAGATCCATTTTGTGGCCAAAGCCACAAGTTGGATTTTAATTTTTTTTAAACCCATACCACTATTTTTCTTACTCAGGCAACACCTATCCCACTTGATTGCATGCCTTTTCTTGTTTCCTTTTACATCAGACCGAAGGAAGTTACTATAAAGCATATGAATCTTTTCAATTTGATAGCTTCCAAATATCCAAATAGAAGCATAATAAATACCTTAAGAATTTCTTTTTTTTTGTGACAAACTTGGATTTTACCAGCCAAAGGCAAACATATTATATTCCATTTCAGAATATTCTTCTCAATCTTACAGTACATCCAATCCCACATGTTTTTAAGGGAAGGATTCACAATGAAAGGAATTCCAAGATATCTAATTTGTTTATTAGGGCCACTCCACTACCATTTAGAATCAATAAGCCAAACAAGAGGAGACTCATTCCAATTGAGCACAACTGATTTGTTTTCAAAACTTTTAGCTCCAGAAGCCAAACAATAGACATTAAGTTTGTTATTTAGATTACCAAAATTCTCTTAGTCCAATTCAGAAAATAGAGCGATGCCATCAACAAATTGCATATTTAAAAGTATCTCATTTTTTGGTAAAGAGATACCCTTAACCATGGTACCAAAACACCCAATTCTCAAATTGTAATGTCCCCATTTTAGGGTTCTCTTTCTCAGCGGTCCGAGATGTTTTTTTGGGTTTGTGTTTGCATGATTAGAAGGATAATCTGAGGTTACTTGTGAGTTCAGAGGGTGTAGAGGAGTTCTATGATGCTCTTAGATGTTATTTTCGGCTTTCGGTTTGGGCACCAAGATTCTTGGAGAGAGTGTCTATTTATAGTAAGTCACCCGGTCAGCTCCGTTCATCTATATTTTTCATCAGGATCACTCTTGTGCAGTTAGTTTCCAATTTCAATGCATTCTAGCAGTTTCTACAAATTGAGTGTAGTAATGGTTATAGCTCGTTGGAATCGGGATGAGATGCTTTAAATCATGGATGCATTAAAATAGGGACTTGCGTGTCAAAATATGATTATTTTAATGAAAAGGTCATTTTTGGAGTTAAAAGGGTGTTTTAATTAAAAAAAAGAATTTTAAATTATAAGCCTCTAGAGAGTTTGACGGGAAAAGTATATAAGGAGGTTTTAAGAGCTCATTTGGTTATGTTGGATTATTCTATTTCTCTTTTCGAAACCCTTTGTGGTTCAAGAGATTGAACCCGGTTTATCTCAAACTTTTGGAGGATGAAACCCCTCTTGGAGAATATCATCCACGATGGTGAAAGATCCTCTCGAGGTGATTGCCAATAGATTCATTCGGAGTCTATGCTTGTGCTTCATTGGCATATAATCGATTAACATTCTTGGCAAAGTGAAGGTTGAGTTTGTTATTCAGTTCCAAGTGATGCTATGAATCCCATACTTTTAGTTGTCAGATGAAATATAATGTAGTAGTGATTTGGGGTATATCAATTCTTATCCTCCCTTATAGCTGGGTGATGGTATTCATATGTTTAAACAAGTTTTTAAGGGCATATTAGAATTGAGTGCTGGAGCCGTGCTTTCCTCTGAGCCATACACCATGTTAGAGGTTGCATTTGTAATTTGCGGCAGTTACTGGATATGGGTAATGGTTTAATAAAAATGCATAAGCTGATTATTCATATCTGAGCAGAGGAGATAGTGCTTAATGTAGTGTTGAAATTACCTAAGCTTGCTGTGCATTTTCTGGAAGCCGTACAAGAAGCTGGACACCATATTTATGCTGGTAATTCTGGTTAATGAGCAAATATGGTTCTGGGTTCTTTTCCATTGGTTTTTACTGATCGGACAATAATATTTATGCATTGAAAACTGTATTAAAACAGACCAGCCTTTAATTTGAGAGAGCCGTACATTCCATGCTACCCATACAGCTCTGCTTGGGCCGTACAACTTAATTGCATGTATCTGCTGAGTGGAAGATTAATAGATTTTGGGTATTTGTTCAATGAATTTCTGATAATCTGATAACCATTTCCTGAGCATTGAAAATAGATCTGCTGTGGTTAACTTAATTCTTGATGCAGCCGTACATGTCTAGCTGTCTGTACTAAGAACCTGGCCAACTCCATGAATTATTGTTAATTACTAATGGAAAACAAATGTGGTTATGGGTATCATGCTTTAATATCACAAACAGCACATGAGTTTGAAAAGGGTGCAAGTTTTTAGTGTGGTGGCACAAGGTGTTATTGGCTGGACATGAAGAAACCTGAGTGTTTCCTTAGCGCTGGGCATGACTTCTTGCTACTGTAGTGTTTTCTGTGTTGGTGCAATCTATAACGGTCACTGTTGAAGGCTTAGAGTATTTATATAAGGCAATAGCAGGTGTTCAAAGGCTACCATGGTCCATTCACAATCATTTCCAGGTCTGAGATGTTGCCTCATTGTATTGTCATTTGATGTTAGCTCAGACTATGAATAAATTATGTAATACTCCTTGCTGTAATAGATTTCTGAGTAACATTTCTAGCATATTGCTCATCTTATGATATAGTTTGGGTCTGTATAAGACAGTAGATGTATATCAGCAATCATATCTTGGTAGGACAGTACAGAATGAAGAGATGAATTTATGTAGCCTGCTTATCGAATGTGTCTTTGTTTTTCATTTGAGAAATATCATATATATATGCAATGGAATGAGACTAGTTTGAAAAAAAATGGAACATATATCAAACTGAGAATATCGAGCAAAATCGGGAGTCCGATCTTAGATCAGGGTTGGCCATTACATAAAATATAATGAAAAGCATCAAAAGCAATGACAAACAAAACATGAGGTAAAGGTCATCCTTGTCAAATGGATCTTTGTAGTATAAAGGGATTTGTTAGAGAACCATTAATATCAATTTTAGTGTATGCATCATTAAATATGAAATAATTATTGATATTCATGATTCTATATATTCAAGTGGAGAGAAGATCTCCTTATAAGGAAAAATACAAGACGATGTTTCTAAAAGAAACAATCGTTAATTGACAAAAAAGCTAAAAAACAGAAAGTCAAAAATCACTAACTAAAAGAAAACAGACGACTAACTAAAGCTGAATAAAAGCAAAGATGACCATTGATATTACATTTAATATTTTAATACCCTCCCTTAATGGTCATTGTACAAACAAAAACTAAGTCTACCCATATTGTGATGGTCATCAAAATGCATAGTATGCAGACTCCTTCTACTTAGTTTGCTCTGACATGTGAGCACTTTGCCGAGACGCTTCCTGGTTGGGCTTCTCATCAACCAACCGCTTTTTGCAAACCTCTGTATATGACCAATCTTCCCACAGTAATGGCAAGTAATAGACTTCTTGGAGCCCTCCTCTGAACCACCTTGTCCTTTCTACTGAGTGGACTTGCCTTTGCCAATGTCCGTGGCAGTAAAAGCTTGTTCAACACTAGGAGACTCACTGTTGCTCCCAAACTGCTTCCTCCACCTATCTTGCTGCAATAGGTTGTTACACAACTCATCAAACTTCAAGTCAATAGTGGTGGATGTAATGTTGAGCGTTTCGATGAAGTGCTCGTAGGAACGTGGCAAACTCTTCAAAGTGATCACCACCATATCCTCCTCTTCCATCTTATGACCAATGGCCTCCAGTTGATTGCGAATATTTTTGATTTTCATCAAGTGCTCTTGCAAAGACACTTGGTCATCCATCATAATAGAGAAAAGCATATTCTTCAGAAAGAAAGCCCTTACCTTGTCTGAGTTCTCATGAAGATCTTTCAAATGCTCCCAGATCTCCACATCAGATTTACCAGATGGTATTTCTGGTAACATCTCATTGGCAATAGATAATTTAAGAAGCATGACTACCTCCCTATTACCTCCATCATACTTATCTTGATCCTTTCCAACAGAAGTGGGACGAGTTTCTGTACCTAGGACAAGCGCATCTAGACACCGGTACTCAAAGATAGTAAGCATCCTTTGCTTTGACGTGTTGTAATTCTTTCCATTGAACCTCAGTGAACTTTCCAACATAACATTGGACAAAGATGCCATCCCTCCCGTTTTCCAAAGCACGAAAAATGAGGCAACTCTATGATCAGCTGGCAAAACACTTGGACAATTAGCTGGCACATCACTAAATTTTTCAAAAAATCGTCTAAAAAGAGGCTCAAAAATTGTAAGATTTTTTTAGAAAAACCCTCGAAAACTCTGAAAGTAAGATTTTTTTTAGAAAAAAATCCTCGAAAAACTTCGAAAGACAACAAAATTTTTATAGAATTTTTTTCAAAAGATAAATTTTTAAGAATTTTTTTTCGAAAACTCTTTACAATTTTTTTGTTTTCCTAGAAAAAATTGTCAAAACTGTCTCAAATTTTTTTTTCTTCAAGTTGCCATGAAATCTCAAAAATTCACCTCAAACCCAAAACAAATTTCGGTGGCCCAGAAAAGAGAATTTGTCCACAAAAAAAAAGACGCCTAGAAAATCTGCAGTCATGCGGCCAAACAAACTTAGAATACCCACGTCACAAATCCAGGTCATGCGGGAAAGATACAAAGCAAGAAAATACTAGTCGTGCGCCTCTTTTCTGCCACGATTTTGCACTTTAGGGAGTCGCGCGGCTTCAAAATACTAGGAAAACAAACGCTTGAAGGAAGACGCAAAAATCCGCACACAAAATGAGCGACTGGAAAGAAGACAAGCGTGTCAAAAATGTAGGTCGTGTGGAATAAACCTGATCTATAAAAACAGGAGATTGATGGGAAGACGCAACTTTACACAAGATCGCATGCCTTCAAATCGATGCCAAAGGCTAGAGTGTGCGTGCTCCAGAAACAACCCTAAATGCGGCAAAACAAAGACACACTATTTCTCTTGACACAAAAATATGCTAGAAATAAACCCACGAATTATCTTTGCAAAGAAACCACGAAATTTGCTGAAAATAGGTTCAGAAGCCCTCATGAAAAATCTCACGATTTTTCTCTACAATTTCGCCCCACAAAGATTCTTCCTAAAAAAAAAAATTTCAGCTAACCAGGGTCAAGCTGCTTTGATACCATGAAATAATTATTGATATTCATGATTCTGTATATTCAAATGGAGAGAAGATCTCCTTATAAGGAAAAATACAAGATGATGTTCTAAAATAAACAATCGTTAATTGATGAAAAAGCTAAAAAACAAGAAGTCAAAAATCACTAACAAAAAGAAAACAGATGACTAACTAAAGCTGAATAAAAGCAAAGATGACCATTAATATTGCATTTAATATTTTAATAAAATAGGGCCATGATCATATTGCAAAAATGTTTAGGAAAACCAAAAGCTTCCAAGACTAGCATAACAAAAGATCATTCCATTCTATTCTAAGCCTTTCTCAAGACCAAGCAACATCATCCCAACATTTTGGTTAACTTCTTTTAGTCTAGTCAAGAGCTTCCCAGTCAGTCATAAGATTCTCAAGAATATATCTACCTTCTGTGAATCTAGTTTGAGTATTATTTATGATCCTTTGTAAGATATCCTCTAACCTTAAAGCCAAAACTTGAACAAATATTTTATAAGAAACATTGAGAAAAGTTATCGGTCTCCAATTCTTAATATTAATCATGTCTCCATCTTTAAGCAAAAGCTTAACAATACCTCTATTGATGTCATTACCTAGAGAGCCTTTTTGGATAGCTTTTTTTTATACTGTCAATATATCATCTACAACCCACACAATATTAGCTTTATAGAATTCAATTGATAGAATATCAACACAAAGAGATTTTTGAAAGATTTTATAGCATCCACAAATTCATTCTTGTCAATCTCTTTATCAAGTATGGAGGACTCATCAATATTAATCTTAATAGGGATAATCTTTTTGCACATGTCTTGGGTATTTTTATATCTTGCATTATTATCATTAGCTGTAAAAGGATCTTTGTAGAACTCTAAACGTATTTTTTTATTTCTTCAATCTTACTAGTTTGAACATTATCGTCCAAAATAGGCCCCACAAATTCATTACTAGTCTTATCTTTTAAAATATTGAAGAAATACTTATAACCCCTATTAACCAATTTATTGTTGATCTAATTCTAACTCCCTGATATTTCTTATTTTGCAGACATCTGAGCTTTAGTTTTACTTCACCTAGTGAAGCAATAAGAGTCTCATTATTAAGCTAATTTTGAAGAATAATTTCTTTATTCAATTGATTAGCCTGTAAGAAATTTTCATATCTCCTGTTATAAAGAGCAATTTTTTTACCAATAGTTCTAAAAAGAGTTCTACAATAGCTAATCGAGCTATTCCAATAGTCAGTGTCTGATCCATATGAGAATGACTATTTGAAAATCCTTCTCAAGGATGTAATCCTATTCAAACAATCTTGATTCATTAACAGCTCAATATTCAATTTATAAAGATTTCCTTTTCTTAAAGTATCATCATTCTCATTGTCTTTAATCAAAATATTAGTTTCTATAGGATAGTGATAAGACATAGTGCAAGGTGGAACAAAAACACAATTGTTGTCTTTAACCTCCTCAAAGTAAATTTATTCTCTTGCACATAAAACCTGTCAAGTCTAGAGTAAATTCTTCTACCCCTTTTTTGACTGTTGAACCATGTAAACCAGATACTTTTGGTATATTTCTTATTATATTCTGAAGGATCAAACAACTTTAAAATATTCTTTGCCCTCGACCAAAATTATTTCTTATTTCGTTGTCAATTCAATGGGATTCCACTAGATTTGTATTCATTTTGCTCTATCGTATTAAAGTCACCACCAATAATCCAAGGGAGCTTAAGTGGTGAAGAGACAAGCCATTTCCAATCTCAATTCTTTCTTTATACTCATTTGCAACATTAATTGAGCAGATGCCGAATTTCAAACTATTGTTTTTTCCAAACATAACCATATCCCCTTGTTATAAAGAGAACAACTAGAGTCAATAATATAGGTGTTCCACTTTTTATTTACTAGAATAGTAGTACCTTCTCAACCCTTTTCATGTTTTGAGGAGTATAACTCTAAATTATTCCAAAGAAATTTTAAAATATTCTCAAGTTGAAAGCTAATAGCTTTGGTTTCTTGCAAATGCAAGAAATCAAGGTTCTTTTTATTATTACAGAAGCATCTTAGGATGCATTTTCTATTAGGGGATTGAAGTCTCTTTATATTCTACCTAATGCAGTTTATCTTTATTAAACTTACAATGGGGTAGTAGGAGACCTTTGATTTCTATATAATATTGTAATGGAGTGAATTTGCACCTCTTGCAAATTCCCCATTTGCATCCCCTCACCTTTAAAAAAATTAAACCCGATGATGCTTTTCCACTTCACCCATTCCGCTTCCACCCACTTGGCGGCTATCTATAGTGTTGGTGGGGGAATTTTTGTCGGGGACGCTAGCATGGTGCGGACGTTTGCACGGCGCGCTGCCATCTTGACAGGATTCCCACATATGGAATTTGCAGAGGCTTTACACTTCTCCATTGGCAAAGAAGAGTAATGCCCTTTCTCCCTTGACTGACCTCAAACGACTCTTTTGGGCTGCTATCTATCTTAAAACATCTCATTCTTCATTCAATTGGATCCTCTACACACTTCTTCAGGCTTCTACACTCTCACTTCACGTTTCTACACAATTTTTGAGCCTTTTCACATCACTCTCCACAATTGTTGAAGCTCTAAAGTGTTACTTTGTTGGATTTGACTCTCGTTGTTGCAGCAACGATAACACTTTCAAGCTTGCGAGCTCGCATCTCCCTTCACGTGCTTGAGGGCACCTTGTTTGGGAGGTGATATCCATTTCATTTAGCATTGTTATTTTGATTTACATAGCATATAGTTGTTAGCATTGCGTGGCATTGCATTCTTTCCATTCCTTTCTTTATTGCATTTTCTATCTCGTGGCTATTTTGGCAGTCCATGGAGGTGGGAACACCAAAACGGGGGTTTGACTATGGCAAACCTCGAAATAGCCCCAACATTTTTCCCCGTTCTGCTGTGTGTAGGTTTTGTGTTCATGTGGAGCTTGCGGGAGGCTGGACCATTCGTAAGTTGTATTTGTATCACCTTTTTATTCTTGTCAACCTCTCCTTTTAAGTTAAAGTATTCTTCTTGTTGTTCTAGTTATTTAGTTTTTACAATTTTGTGTTATTGCTTAAGATCGCGTTTACCAAATAGACTAGCTAAATCTCTGTCAGTCTTATCTGTATTCCATACTCTCTGTTCGTACGAACGCCACCACGCCGCGCTATCGTTCATCTTTTGCACTGGGGTCCATTGGCAGAGAGCTGTCGGGGTCTCGGTTTTGACTGAGGAATTAGCTCATTTGGTTCCCTAAACCTCTCAGGTTTTGGAGAAGGATAATGGCAGGACAATAGCCCTTCCTTTTCACTCATGTACAACACTAAATTTGCCTTAAACAATCCTTAGCATGAGGTAGATCAAGGCAGTTGATCGTTCTAGACCCTCCGTGACTTGGGGTCTTGAGTGTTCAGTCTCCGTCCTCTACAAATATGTCAAAGCGTTTAGGAATCTTCTCTTCCTTTCCATTTTTACTAGTTTTTTGGGAGCTTTCATCCTTGCTTAATTGCTTCCTTTTTTTCCTTTCATCTTTCTCCACACTTTCTTCCATTACCCCATCCCGAAGGAGAGGTTTTATTACTCCTTTATAAAATCCTCACTATTTGTTTTTACAACAATCTTTTCAATTATTCCCTTAGATTCTATTGTGTTACTAATCTTGGAATTTCAGTCCATGATTTCATGAAAGGTCCATAAGCATGAGCTAATGGTTTATTTCATTTATTTGACATGTATGATGCAAGAGCATTCGGGTCCATGCACGATCTTACATCAGAAAAAAAAAGAGAGGTTATATACAAATAGAATTTTAGCCTTCATTATTTCTAGTTACTTTTGTTTGTTAGATTTACCATCAAACTTGTATATTTGGAAGGTTGCTACAACTTGCTATAGATTGAGTATATGTTACATATAGATGTTCTCTTAGGACATTGACCTACCTTTAACTAAGGTACATGTTAGGTTCAAGTCACTTATAAGTGAACAAGAAGTTGTTATAAGTGTGAAGTCTTGCACCTAAATGTTAAGAGGTCTCTTTAGGAGTGTTTTTCAACTTCCTTCTATTATTTGGTGGTGGACTTTCTTCTTTAGGATTGGCTTTTGAATCATTTTCGTTACTTTTAGCATTATGGTAGTTTCTACTTCTTTTTAGCACAATTTGATTTTTCAAAAGGGGCCATGCTCTATGATTTCCCTATTTTGGTGGCATTAGGGCATCAAATCATTATGTTTTGGTGGTTGCTCATTTATTCTTTCCGTGATTGTTAATTTCCCTTGGTGTGACATCTTATTTTATTTGTCTTGGGCAACATTTTGCTATGGGAATTGATTACTAGCAGCTGTGGGATTTAGATGGAGGGATATTTGGAATTCTAGATGACACTTGGTTTGTTGGATAATTGATTTCATGATTGATTGATTAATCTCAAATTGATGAACTTCTTTGTTACTGTCCAAGAAAGAGTTTAGAGGAGGTTCAATCAAGAAAGGTGTGTAATGGCTAGGTGGAGTGTGGAACTTTGAAGATAGATCATTTGTCAAAAAGTGGAGTTTGAGTAGCAAAAGAGGATTGCTAGGGGAAAATAGAGAAGAACATGGAAGAATAGAAAAGAGAGGAAAGTGGCTTGTTATGCATCCATCCAAGAATTGAACAAGTCATTTTTCCTTTATTCTTGGTAATTTAAATTTTTTTTAATGCAAGTAGTATTGCTTTGCTTTCATTTATGGCCTAGGTAGTTGTTGGTAAATGTGATGTTTGTAAATTTAGTTTCTTATTCATTGGACCTCCTTGCCTAGACCACATTAGTTAAGTATTAGGTTGATGGAAAACATGTATTCTTATAGAGTTAATATTTATATAATCACATTAGTAAGAAATCACATTTAGTTGTCATTTATGTATAAGTTCAATTGTTTTAATTAAAAAGAATGTGTATATTTATCATAAAAACAAAAATATCTAATTATACGTCACTATGGCAACACAATCATGTCTTCCACAAGGATGCTGTTCTACCCTTGAAAAGAAAAAATCCCAAACACTAATCTCTAGCCACCTTGAGGAGGGAGGTCACTATGATTACTTGGCCTATTTGCATGTTTTGTGGCTATGATTGGTGACTTATTGCCCTTTGTATGTTATTTGCACTCTAGGTGTTTTTCTTTGAGCTTAATCTCAAGTGATGCTATGCAACATCACCTCTCCAAGTTATGCATTGCTCTAGTAGTCTTCTAGGTTGATACACTACAAACTTACCTTGTAGCTAGGCTATGGTTGTGCCATCACTTTATGTTCACTCCCCTACCATGTAATGGTTTGCTTTGTAAATTTTAGCTTCCTAATATGTTTGTCTAACTCTATATTGTGTGCATGATTGTAATGAAATAGATAATATTGGTGTATGAACCATAAGCTTGTTCGTGCTCATTGTCAGGTCATTGGTGCTCAAGCAATGCTAAGAAATGACCCGACTGATGCTCTCAATCATATTGGCAGGTTTGAGGGTGATTGCTCTCGTCTAGAAAAAATGTATAGTTAGGCTCCATGACAACAAGTATTCCTCTCTCTCTCTCTCTCTGACTCTCTCTCTCGATTACATATTGACAGTTATGGCTTTGCTGTTTTATGAGCTTATATGGCCCTCTTGATGTGCGACCATTACTTGTTGATGCACTCATGTTATGGTATTTATTACACTAAAGCTTTATTAGTTGTTGTATTCAAGATGGTCATAGTGGGATTCTTGCTTGACTTATCCTTGGTTTTGGTTCTTTTTGGGATTTCTCATCATTTTGTCTTGTTACAATTGAAAATGGGTAGATATAATGGCATTGGATCCTCATTAGCTTAATGTGGCCTTGGATCCTC
The DNA here is from genome assembly GCA_007258455.2 of Sequoia sempervirens. Taxonomy (NCBI): domain Eukaryota; kingdom Viridiplantae; phylum Streptophyta; class Pinopsida; order Cupressales; family Cupressaceae; genus Sequoia; species Sequoia sempervirens. Next base: position 475,195 of record VDFB02255899.1, on the reverse strand, counting down.
ATTAGCTTGATTTATGTTCCAAATTGTTGCCATCTATGGGTCCTCAATGTATGTCCCAAGTGGATTTACTCCTAGGTCATGCATTTTGGTGTCAACTAGCCTATTGCATTGGTTGGATCAAGCTAATGTCTTGGGTGGTGGAGGCTGTCTTGCTCTAGGTCTACTTGGTTGGCATAAGGGAAATCTCTTGTATATTAAACACAACAAAAGTGTGTTGTAGGTTGACATCCTCCTCCTTCTTGTTTGATGTAGTCTAGTAGAACCACCTTAGGGTAAAGGGAGCCCATGCATTTGCATACCCTTGCTCCTCCCACATGACTATCCTATGATAGTAGGTTGGGAAATGCCCTATGCCCTCCCTTTAGTGGACTTGCCTAGTTAGTGTTGCCATCATAACTAGCCTTAGGCAAGGAATGTCATAGTAGTAGATTGAGACATATTGACCCCTTGTTTTTGATCTTTCCTCCCTTCCAATAGAGATCTCTTTGTGTCTAGGCCCGATTTGTTTTCAATATAGGATAATTGTTTATTTGTTGTATCTCCACTATAACCCTATATGGTTTGTACATGCTCTCTAGACTTAGCATTACCATCAAATTGAGGCTCATCTAGGTGTTAATATTTGAATCTTAGGTTGTGGCTTTGGTCTTTGGGAAACGTTAGGCCAAATTGGATGGATGATACATCTGCCATATATCAATTGCTTTTGGTCTCATTGTGTTGTTAGTATACGATGTGGGAATAATCAAATAAGGAGTCTCTTTGGTGGCTCATCTGCTAACATAAATTGAGTTTCCTAGTTAGTATGATGTCCACTTTGTAGGCTCTGTCTCACTTGCCCTCAAAACCAATCAAATCACATAGTAACAATGTTGTAGGGGTTTCTTCAAGAAACCATGGTTCAATGGCCATAGTGTTGTAGCGAATTGCAATGGAATCGATAAAAAGGGTTTTTTTCTACTTACACTACTGGAATCTTTGAGATCTTTTGACTTACTTGGATGGCATTGGGTGGTGCAATCTCCTTGTATTGATCTCATCTTCTCTTCTTTCTTAGCTTTCCTTCTACCCTTATTTAATTTGCAAATGAGGAGCTTCTATGAGAAGCCTTTTTTAGAGTGGCTTTCTATCTCCTCCCCCTTTTGGGCTCCTAGGTTTAATTGGTCCTCAAACATTCAAATCAATGCAAATTCTCTAGCCTAGAAGTTTTTGTGTGCGATCGATACTCTAGTGGTGTCCACTTTGTAGTTTCACATGCTTGGCCTTGGTTGATACATGCGATCTCCTTTCTTTGGTTGGGTCTATCTCTAGTGACTAGGGTCATGGTTTTGAGACTTAATCTTGGGGAGAAATTGGTAGTCTAAAAACTCTTAAGTATATAAATAAATATAGATTTAATACAGTACATAGTGAAAATAAGAATAATGACATAAAAACCGTAGACATGCTATTGCTTACATAAGTAATAAAAATCTCTCAAAATGGGACATTTCCATAATTGAATCACTTTCATAACATGACAATCATTTTATAATAAACAATAATGGATTAGAGAAATTAGCTACTTAACAAATGATAGACTAAAACAAGGAATATGTTTAAAATAATTTTTATGTATTTGAAACTATTTTTAGAATATTGTTTAAATTGTTTTTTCAATTGTCACTTCCTCTAGCCTTGTGTATCTATAACGAGTCTTGCAAAATTGACACAATCTTGAGAATCATAGAGTCTTTGTCAGACTCTGTGAGCCAAACAATTTGAGGCAGACTCTGACTTTTCTCAAGACTCTGTGAGTTAGACAGAGACTTGCAGAGTCTTGAGATAATGTTACGTATTTGTCAACTGCATATTTGGCTTCCCTTTTGGGAGGTATTGAAGAGAAACTTATGAATTCTAGAATATTATGTGATAGGTTTATAAGATTTCTGCCTCCTTTCTATTTTCTTGTATTAATACGAAATTGCAGCAAATAATTGGCATGGGCCATTTAGTATACAAGAGCCATACCTGGTGAATCTGTTTGTATTGCATATTCCCCCACAATATCTCCAAAGTTGATGCAAGTGGATCAAAATGCAATGATATTGCCTATTTGTTAAGTTGCCATTCTGAATTTGCCCTAGATATGCTTATAATGAGTTAGAAATGTTGGCCATTGTCCTAATGAGTGTGCTCTAATGCAAAAACAATTCTGTAATTGAAACAGTGTCATAACATGTCTAGTGTTTTCTTATTTTTAAATATTATAAAGCATTTTTAATGTATTTTATAACTTTTGGAGTGTTGTTTGAATAATTTTTTTAAATTTTCACGTCTCCTGGACTCATCTATCTGCAACGAGTCTTTGAAAAAATTGGCACAATCTTGCAATTCTGATAGTCTTTGTAGACTCAGCGAGGCAGCCAAATTAAGGCTGAAATATTTGCTGCTTCTGACTTTGCTTGTGATTCTGTAATGACAGCATTTCCAAGTCTTGAGATAATTGCAGGTATTTGTTCAATTGCATGTTCATCTTCTCTTCTGGAAGATAATGAAGAGAAACTTATGAATGTAAGAATTTTATGTGATAGGTTTGTAAGATTTCTGCCTCCTTTCCATTTTCATTTATTGATACCCTACTGTAGTGAATAATTGGCATGTGCCATTTATTATACAAGAACCATACCTGTCAATCTGTTTGTAAGGCTTATAATCCCTCAACATCTCCTAAGTTTTTACGAGCGAATCAAAATGCAATAATATTTTCTATATGTGAAGTTATCATTTTGAACTTGCCCAAGGTATGCTTATAATGAATAGAAAATGTCATATCCCTGAAATTGCGACATTCAAAAACCCTAACATTGAAATACAAATGAATAAATAAAATGAATAACAATATAAATATCAAAAAAATATATGGATATAGATATTAGCTATTTAATATTTTTTTAATTATAATTATCGTAAGATAACATTATAATTATAATTAGCAAATATAATAAAATAAATATTAGCAATTTGAAATTATTATAATTATTATAATATAATAAAATAAGATATATCAACATATTCATAAACCCATAATACATAGCAGCATAAGACTAAGACTCTCATAAGGTAGCGATAAAGTTTCCTTAAAAGGGATTAGTGATAAAAGGACTTCCCAAAGCATTGAGGGGAATTGGTGAAAAATATCACCAATAGCAAGTAGTCATCTTTTATCACAAATATTTCCATGGAACACCTTATATATAACAAAAATTTCTTGGCAGTGAGGAAGCAAGTGATGACCTTCAATCACAAACATTTCCATAGGAGACCTTATTGCTAAAACACCTTCCCCTATGATCCACCAAACAAACAAAGCAATTCTGTAAAGGTTTAAACTTAAATTAGTCAGTAATATTTCGACTTTCATCACTTGATTTACCTAAGTAATTTTATATATTTGTATTTGGCTCATCATAATGATGTAGGAGCTCTAGAGGAAGTGCAATCTTGCATCACCCAAAGGGCCAAAAAGAAGTAGGTATTTTACAGGCACATGTAGGTGAATAAAGTGAATCCTCTTTCATCAAAGGTAGTTTTGAGCATGAATGATGGTGAAGAGTCATCATATGGGATTGTAGGGTCAAGTTGAATGTGAAGAGACAAGAATGTGAAGATGAAGCCTGAATGTGAAGAGACAAGACACAAAGTGTTGGAAAACCAATCTTTAAATTGGGTTTTCAATAATGAATAAGGGTGGCTCTTGAATGTAAAAGGGCAGGGGGGCTCTTCAAAAGGAAAAAGGGGGGGTTTTCCATTTGGTAGAATGCGACTCTCGGACAAAGAGGAAACACTCCGATCAGATTTTGTAAAGAGAGTTGAAGTGAATGTTTACAGGTTTTTGAAGCCCTGTCATAGATTTTCCAATATGTGTCATTGCTCATGGTTTCTTTGTGTTTTTGTATCTAAATTAGAACCTTAGAATTTTTTGTCTTTAGAGTGCATGAGAGATGTGCATCGAATCTTGGTTTTTGCTGTAAGGACAAGGTCTCCATTAATATTTTTCCCTATCCTTGCCTGCATCACACAGACATAAACAATACCTAGCCCACTAAGAAGAATTGTAGCTAAACCTAACCAAACATTCCCGAAGTAACAACCCAAGTGATGGAAGCTTACCCCAAATCTCAGTAGTGCTTGTAATATATTTGCCCATAAAACTTAGTAAACAATAACTAACAACCTATATATATTCATTGTATGAGTAAAACACAACCACAAAGCTCCAAACTCTCAAAATTTAAACAGTAAACTCAACTATTGGAAGAATCATCTCTATAATTCGAACGATCCACTTTCGCAACTTCAAAACACTGAACTCATAGATCTTAGCAAACTCATCTTGACACCTCGGTCAAGACTTGATTCATTAATAGTGCTTTAGGAGGGGTTCCAAGGTTATCACTTGCCTTACAGGGGTCTTGTGAGTGCTGTCTCTTGACATCTATTGAACTTTCTACTACCCATTGACAATTTCAAATTCTCTCCCTGTCTATCATAAGGGGTGCATAGGATAGGATTTCCCTCTCTGTTGTATGTGAAGTGGCTGGCCATGACCGTATTGTTATCAAGATTCTGTATTGGATGCTCCGAACTCACTTTGTTCTTTATAGTGATTTGTAGAAGGATTTTTTTTTGAGTTGTTAAAATATTGTGGAACTGTTACTCATAATAATCATAATCACCAAAGTAGAGAGGTAACTGTAGGATTAAAATGTAAATGAATTTATAGCAGAATATTGAACAGAAAGTACAAGAATTGAGTGTTGATAATGTGAATCTAAATTGTGTTGTACCCCAAAATTAAAATTTTGTTACACTTAGACATCTTGAAGAAATGAGTAAAAGTCTTGTCAAATCAGTCAAAAAGGTCAAAATTTGGGTGTGCATGTCTTGCATGAGGGGTTAAAACGCAAAAGTTTCAATTTCTGACGATCTGGGTCTGCTAAGAGCAGCTTAACCTACAAAACCCGATCTCAGCCATCCCTAAAATTTAGGAAAACTGCTATTTTTAGAAATTTTCTCGAAATAGTAACGTTTTCTGGGTTTTTCTGGGTTTCTTTCGAAACGGATACTGGCAAAATTTTCTAAAAATAGAAAGTTGGTCCGACAGGGTCCAAACTGATTTTGATTGGTCAAAATAATTCTTCCATATCAGCCTGGGTGCAAATTTAATCCTCAAAATAATCGCTTTCCTACCGGGTCTAATCTTTTTCGGCGTACTTGAGCTCCTGTGTCATCAATGGAGGTCATTCTACCGCCAAAGGCCAAAATCAACACTTAGGCGTTCAACAGAAGATGAAACGATGAACATGCACGAGGATCGAGGAAGAAGTTGAAAAATAATAAAATTTTCTAACACTGGTGACTTTGGGCGCCCCTGTTGAAGAAAGGCGCCCATCTTTTTAGGGCACCAAATGTCAGAATTAGGGTTTGTGCCTCCAGTCAATGTTGTTCAGTTCTCTGTCAGCTTCGCAACGAATTCAACGGCGTAGTCATCAGGCGATCCAGTCATCCGGAATTCAAAGCTGAATAGGGAGGTTCCAAATAGATGTCAGAACGAGAATTTAAAAAGATCAAAATTGATCTGTTAAAAGTGATTTTAATTCTCGTGAAGAAGGCCGCCTTTGAAGGGGCCTTAATTCAAACGCTAGGGTTCAAGAATATGCTCGATCTTTTCAAGATCCTCACAAATTTCAAGGATGCCTCAAGTTTTTGACAAAGATCAACCGACCGCTTCAACTCTTCAAGAAATCTCGTGATCAAAAGATGGAATATACATTAACGTAAGTCTTCAAACTCAAATTTTGGAAAATCAAGAAATGGCTAAGTCCGAGAAGCGGGCGCTCGGTGAAAGAAGGGCTCAATTTTTAGGTCCCACCGATAACTGCATTGCAGCAAGTTCCAACTTATCTCTTTCACTAATTTATCCACTCTCTACAATCTAGGATACTCAAAGACGCTCTATCTAGAGGTCGCAGGGCCGCTTTTATACAGCACTTAACTGAGGGTCCAACAAGAGTTGAATTTCAAAGTTCAAGCAAACACAGTTGAAAGTGAAAATTTGACTAAGTATGATGAAATGGGCTCCCAATCCTGCTGTGGGCCAAGTTTCTGGAGACTCAAATCTACTTTTTTCTAAGAAAGTAAGTTTTCCCCTAAGACTCTTCTCAAGTCTTTGCTGCCTTTCAGTGAACGAGCTCAAATTATCGTAAATGTCCGGGATTTAGAACTTCCGCATCCGACAGATCATTTGAAAAAGACCTCTTGGAGAAAGTGCTCAAAGTTTCTCATGCCTTAAAAATTTTCGATTTTCAAATTTTCAAGATTGCAAGAGAAGAAAGAGACGTCCAAGTTCAATGAAGTTGAGATTTATGGTTTTGGAAATAAAAGCAAAAGAAAGCAAAGCAAAAACAAAACCCTAAGTCTATTTAACATCTTTCTTTTATGTTATTTTCATTATTTTTGCAGGTAGCCTTCAAAGGAGATAGTTGGAGCAGCAAGTTTGAAGAAAATTTTCAAGATTCAAGAACATAGCTTGCTGGTTTTTCATCATATTTTTCAGACCAGCAAGCATAAACCCTTGCTTTTTCAAGCTTTTTGTTCCAGAAGATCAAATTTTTCAAGCAGAAGGCCAAGGCTTTCCATTTTTCTGTCATCTGGGTCTTTTTGCCTTAATCTTCTGAAGAATTTTTCAAGAACTTCATCAAGTTGCAGCAAGTGCTTTTATTTTGCATGTCAGTGAAAACCTCAGTGCATTCAGATTTCAACCATTTGGGTCCTTTCCAATCAGTCTTCTGAAAAAAACCCATATCACGCCTTTTCGCACTCTTCTAAAACTAGGGTTGGCTGCTTTTCTGATCAAACGCCGTTGTTTTTCTATATCCGACTAACCCAAATCATTTTAATTGTATTCTCAACAAAACCCAAAATTTTTCGTAAAAAATTGAAGAATTAGGTTTGCTGTTTTTCTGCCTAAAATTAAGATTTTCAAAACTTAATGATCCGGGGTTGTTCCCAGAACGAATTCGCCAAACCCATATCTCAGAAAAATTTCTCAAAAATTTGTCCGTTTGAAGACGAAAACCAGCATTCTAAAAATAGAAAGTTGCTCAAGACTTGTCTAAACATAGGCGAGTTTACAGTCATTCTTCAAGGTTTTCAATATGGAGTACATTCCCCTCAAGTTTAAGACCAAATCAGCACTATGTTAAAACTTCATCATCTCAGCTGAAGAACAAGAGAAGGTGTGATATTAGAAAGAGGAAAGGTATCGGAAAAGAGTGTTGCAATAATCTTCTGATGGTAATCAAGAGAGGTGTCAGAAGCATAAAGTTGCAGAGCCGCCAAGTCATCAATTTGTGAGTCATCTTTTTGGGCAGCGATGTTTTGCAAGAATAGAACTCATAAAACAGTTGAAAAAGTGAAAGATCCTCTAGGTTTGATCACAAAAGGCGAAGAGATCTTGGAGAATCAGAATATTGCTTAGTTGGCATAGATGCACCGAACCGGGACACAATTTCCAATTTTCTAGCGGATGAGATCGAGCTTTAAAGCAGCTTTCTTCTAGAAGCTTTCTTTCCCGCTTTCTTTCTATTCTTGGAATGATCCTTATCCATTCTTTGAGGATAAAAAGAAGATAAGATGTAATAGTTGGCGTTTCCCGCTTTTTCTACTTTCTAGGGTTTTAGATGTTATCTTCTTTTTAGATTTAGTAATAAAGCTTGCTTGTTGAGCAAGCCCTGTGATTGCAGCAAGGAGATTTTAGGTTCCCTAATTCCTCTCTATAACAAGAGCCTTTGCTCACAGGTTTTGTCCAGCTAAGTAGTGATAAACAAAACGCCGGTTTCCATTTTTGCCTTCTATTTGCTATTCAAGTGTCGCCTAACTGTGTTGTGATAAGCAAATTAAGTTGAGCCTCTTAGCCAACAAGGAGTTAGTGTGATTGTCGCTTCTATTGTAAGAGCAAGATTGCAAAGCCTCTTAGATTTCCAATTTCGTTTCTAAAGTGAGCTTGCTCTAGAAGCTCGAGTAATAAAATCATGAGCCTCGCTTTGGTCCAAAATCTCGATTCGCTATTTGTGTTATGCTTTCTTTATGATCCTGGACATTTCTAGCTTATATTGAAGCGTGTAGATGTTTAATGGAAAGAGCTTTTATTGCAATTTTGCCTAAAATCTGCCCTGTTAATTTCTAACTTCTCTTGCTCTGCTATTACTTGAGAGGTTAGGAACGTCTTTAGTCTAGGTTAGTCGTAGTTGAACTTCTTATCAGAAAATCTCAGCTGCGGCGTTTGTGTTTAAAAAACCTTGTGCTCTAAGCTGATCAAAAAAGATAGGCAACTTAGTTTTAGTTTACTTTCTTGAATACCATCAAAGAAAGAGGGAGCTTCCCTCCTAATTTGAAGAGCAGCTTATCTCAGGCATAGTCAAGTTCGCTTTCAACCAAGATTCCGTGAGGTTAAATTCAACCCCAACAAATTGTGGTTTATTGATGTAAACTCTGTACACGAGAAGAATACATAATGTACATGTTGACATAGAGAATTGTTTACTATCACAGATGAGCAGGGAGACACAATAAGGTAGAGCTCTACAGGCACCAAGGGACCTGTGTAGAATCCCTATACCTGACCACTGAAGAGGAGGTTGTGTTTATAATGTGTATAGAGATGGTTGCATATGTGAAGTTGTATTGCTAAGCTGCATGCTTGTTTCTATGCTGGGATGGTGATGGACATGAGTGTACAGTACCTTCTCTTCTTTGCTTTGCTCTACACTGCTTTTTGCAGAAGATGTAGCTATGCATGATGTTTATTTAAAGCATTTTGTAATAGAAGAAGACCCAAGTACTCCCAATAATCTACAGAGCCATTGAACACCTCTCATTCACAGTTGTCAGGTATCAGCAATAATGTGTTATATAATGACAAAAGTATTGTATGGCCTTTTTTAATTTTGAGAGCGTGCAAACAAAGGAAGAATAATACATTCTGTTGGGGTAACTAAGCCCAATAGATATTAGATATACTGTTGCATATCACATAGCAATACTGGTATCCTGAAGCTGGGCTTATTCCAGCTCACTTATTGATCATTATTCATTAACTAAAGCAAAGAAAGTGTATGTTATCTATCAGTTGTGTTAATAGGAGCAATGATAACCAAAGCACTTTAAATGGTTATTCCTTTTTCTCCTGATAACAAAGCTTACTTTACCACTCACCACATGTTGTAAGTTGTAAGTCATGAATATTATAATTATTCCCTAGTACTTCTCTCTTATAACTGATTGTACCTTTTGAGTCCCATTTACTTAATTTTGGTTATTTTTTGACATTCATAGAATTTCTTTCTTTTCCCTTCCTTCTATTAAATATTATTGTTTCAATGTTTTTCTTTCTTTTCATTATTTCATGGTTGCATAACTAATGCCAAATTGTCATGTCCCCTTCTAGTTGACATCTCTCGGAGCATATGATTAGCCTATAATGCGACCCTAAGTAAATTAGGATGGATAGAGGGTCTTGATGGAGCTTGGCTTAGCCGGTTGTCAGTTATTTATCGGTTGGCTTTCGTTCGAGGCTCGTTAGGATCTTTCTTTTTGCTATTTTAGCAGTTTTTAGCACCTCAGTGGAGCACCCCTTGCTATTTTTAGCAGTATGGTTGGTCACGTGCAGAATCACTTCCTTATTCGTGGAAACCAGACGGTTCGTGCATCGGGCATATATTGAGAGAGATATTAATATTTAATTGATTAATTAAATATTAATTATTTTGAGCTTATATTATAAAGTTATAATATTTTAATATTATAATTTAAGTGATTCTTGAAGGGTTTTACATCATGGAAAGGGGCCATTTTTTATTATAATTTATAATTAAAAATTTGATTGGAGAATATTGAAATAATTAAAAGAAAAGTTCGAATTATTTTAATGATGCCTTTTTGAAAGAATTTGCACTTTTGAGGAGATATAAGGGTTTCATTGGAATTCGAGCTCATTATGTTATTGAATATTGAAATTTGATGCAAGTCTTCTTCCGGAGAACGAAGCCTAGGGTTTCTGTTGTCTACAGACATTGGAGAACGAGCCATCTTCAGTGTTGCGATTCAGAGGCTGTGAGATACCAGCTGATCTATTGCATTTCAAAGAGATTTCTTCATTCAGAAGAGATCACAGAACATTCACAGAATAATCATCTTCAGGGTTTTCAGAGTGATATTCTTCCAGCAGGGATTCTTCAATCCAGGCGCCTATTTTATTGAGATCTGGAGATTTGAGTGGAGGCCGTACTTTATTTATTTGCTGATTGCTGTTTCAAAAGCCATACTTCTGCTGTACCAGGCCATACATTTCAAGAAAGGCCGTACTTTTTTGCTCAAGACAAATCGCCTTCCATTTTGGTCTTCTGGCTCCTACCCAGTTGGCGCATTTATCTCAGGATCTTTCTTCTGGCATTTGACGGAGGGACAAGTGGATATTTATTGCAGCCGTACCAGTTTTCAATCATTATCAGCTTGCTGCAAATCAGGTTCTTTTGAATAATATTTGTCTAATCTTGCCTGTATTTTCAGAGATTCTTATTGTAATTGCTATGGCAAAAATAATGAAATCAATAGTTATCGATTCCTGAGCCTATTTGTATTAGATCTGAGCTTATTGTATTTATATGCAATTTTATATCAATTTCTTTCCAAAATCGCATTCTTTCTTATTCATGCAAAAACCACAAAAAAATCAAAATACATCAAAACAAGCAAAAAAATCAGATTCAAGGAACAGGGGAAACAAGGGTTTCTACACAAATTTTGGTTTGGAGAGTGTCTGTCTGGTTTATTCAGTTTCTATATGAGAAGTTAATTTGTTCATTTTCTTTGCAGGAGTGTCTATTAGCATTAGTCTGTGATGATTGGGAAAGTGTTTCTTTGAGCGCTCATAATTTTCTATCAGTCCTGTTCTCATCAGATGGGAAATTTATGCAAGAAAATGAACTAAATAAGGTCTTTAGCAGGTTTGTTGCTACTATGAGAAATCTCTATTTATATCACAGCTTCTAATCCCTAAAAACAGAATCTATTTTCTGTGAGTAAAACTTCATTTGTGTTTTCATGGCAGACTGATGGAAAGATTTCCTAAAACAATACTTGGAGGAGATGAAACTACTGCATTAATACATGCTCGTAGGTTGCTTGCAGCCATGTATTTTGCAGGTCCCAAAGGTGTGAGCTGTCAGCTGTTTGACTCCCCAGTAAGTTGTTTATTTTTTTGGTATCCTAATAAAGTGATGATTAAATTGTTAGAAGTTCTATGAAATTTGGAACTGCATAGGCAAATGGATATTTTTAGGGGCCTAATAAAGTGCTGATTTAGTTACTAGTATTTTGTTGAGATTTGAGACTTTGTATTAGGTAAAAATATTCTTTAAGTGGGGAATATACATATGCATTTTGAAATCAACATGCCAATTTTGACAACCTTTGGAGATCTCTCATGGTTATTTGATATTCATGTTTCTCTTTATAATGTCAAGGATCTTATTTCATAGGTTACCTGTTGTAGGCATAGTTATCAAATCCAGTTCAGTACAATTGTTTGGGCTTGCTGGATTTGTCTGGTTTAGTCTGGATTTTCAGTTTCTATAGAAATTTTACAGATTTTTTATGAAAATTCCAGATTTCCGATCTTCTTACTCCCAAACAAATCAATTTTTAAAAACCTGGTGACAATGATTGTAGGGAATGTCCATACAAGTTGATAAGTGTGAGTTGCTTCAATCTAAGGTGTTTTATTAGTGGTGAACATCACAAATGGCAATGTCAGTAGAGAAACAATGAAGACTATGCTATCCATATGATGTATTTGTCTCTCAATTTCAACACTATTCTAATGTTTAATAGAGAATACACCTCATTGGCAAATAAGATAAGAGCACTAGCGTCCACCATGCAAGCTTGCTATGCTAGGTCTATATCACAAGATTCAAATTTGTGTTTGGCTAGGGTAAATGTTTGGGAAAAAATTGTGAGTTTAATTTTTTTTGTAATTGAGTGTGAACAATAGAAATTTGCTTTTTTCTTTAGTATGTTTAGTTTATTACTATAGAATAAGTATATTTCTAATTCTAAATAACTTTTAATTTTATATTAATGATTGTTTGTATTTTTTTTTTTCTGATATGCAAGATGAGTATATTATTAATATTAACAAAACTACAAATGTCTGCTAAGTAGGGAAAATAGATTTCAACCTCCAAAAAACACACAAAGCACCATCATACCAAAAAAACCATCCTCGGAAGACCAAAATGCAGAAAATCAACCAACCCTGCTAGTCCCACTAATACCCCCGATCATACATTAAGCAAAGCAAAAATGGCCATTTAAGTGCCAACTACGCGAACAGAACACCACCCACGCTACAACAAAAACGAACAATACCCCACACAGACCAGTAGAAAACCCGAACCAAAACCAGGCTCACAGAAAACCATTGGCCTTTGCAAAAGCCTCAAAATCCTTTACCCGCTCAATGCCACCGGCCGCCATCAACCCGAAAAATTTCTTTAAATACTCCATGGCCACTGCCACTATCAGCCAATGACACATGAGGGCCGGACCACACAAGTTCAGAAGAAAAGGATAAATCTTCATAGACTCGTCTGGGCACCGAAGTAGCTCCATATCACAAGGCCTCGGATACCCTTACCTTCAACCACTGCTCGAAGAACCTCATCAACCCCCTCCACCAAATCTTTCATAAACATCTTCACTAGTAGCACCTTTGCCTCTGCCTTGGGAATGTGGTTATCCAGGAGGGAGGCCAAAAAACGTGAAGAGACGTGCAAGTTATCCCTCCCATACTCCTTATTTTCCAAATGCTCGGAGCCCAAAATCATCTTGACAGCCATGACGATCAAGGGATCACTGTTGAGCAGTATGCGCTTCAACCTTTGATCCGTTATTTCCCTGAAGGAAGTCTGCTGCATCTTCGACTATAGAGAAATCGGGGTATCTGCCCCAAATCTCGCCAAACCATCCACTGAGACCTCAATGATGAATCTTGAACTCTTTTCCATTGTTGCCCATGCACTGCCCACACCCTGTTGAAAGGAAGCAAACAACTACCACTCGCAATTAGAAGGAAAATGAGCCTTGCACATGCCTTGATGCGAACCAACAATAAGTATTAACTCCATTCACAAGGCTGCCGTCACCCAAAGCAAATGGGACTCCTCTAAACATGCTAAATGTCCTTGCCGTGGGGAGTAAATCCCTTAGGTGATATAAGCACTGTACTCAAAACATTGAGATGGGTGCCAATGCAGCGTCTAGCTAGCGCTCATACAGCTGTGACAAGACCTCAATTCATTCACTTATTAGGATGAGCATCCAACTTAATCCGCCTAACCACCTTCAGCCCTGCCACCGTGGCATCGACTGCCACATCCCCTCGGCCAACCTAGAGGGACGCTGACCCTACCACCCACAATGATTGTTTGTATTTAAACCATACATTATTTTATTAATTTGTACGTTCTTATTATGAAACTATTTGAAAATGTTCAATTTAACATGTATAAGATGAATATTAATTTGCAATTAATAAAAAATTGAATATTAATGGCTTACAAAAGCTTTGGTTAATTAATAAGCTCGAAAAAATGACATTGAATTTCTAATAAAAGATCAAAAGGATAATTTTTTTATATAAATTAAAATTTAATATCTATAGTAACTCTAAAAATTTGATGGTAGAAGTATTATTAAACAACTTTTTGTTTTGATAAAAGATAGTATAGTATCAAAGCAAGAGATATTGCCAAATGTTTGAAGCCTTGTACGACCTTTAAGGCCAAGAGGCATAGGTGCATGTATTACAAAAATGGCTAAAAGAAACAATTTGGAGTATGGCCAAATATAAAAAGCTAATATGCTGAAATACCAAGGATTGCATAGAAAGTTTGTCTATCAAAAACCAAAGATGTAAAACTTAAGAGTGCAGAGTTTTGAAGAGATTTTTTGATTTTATGTGCTTCCTTTGTGTATGTGTTTTCCTTTAAGGCTGTTGGGTAGCCTTTCCCAACAAGAAGAGGAGAGTTCTGACAACATTTTGAGTGTGTTGGAGTTGCCGATTCCATAGCATGTGATTAGCAAGTGGCATTCTCTTTGGAATAGTTTTTGTGTGCAAGTGTAGGTTGCTGTGGTCCAAAGCATTGATATAGGCCATTTGGTGCTTTTTAGAGTTGAAATGTTTTTGCAATGGTTTCAAGACATTTCTTATTCTTTGTAGCCATTAAGATATCATTGATTGTTAGAATAATATTTCTTATATAGTTAATGGTCAATAATATATTTTGATTAGTTAGCTTAGATTTCTTTAAATCTTGTCTATAGTTGTAGGTAGTTAGAAGTAGTTGGCTTCGTAAATGTCTATAGTGCATTGTCATTGTTATATATTGTACTCTTTTCTCAGTTAATAGACATGCCAATTTACTAGTGAATCTCTTATTTTCACATGGTATTAGAGCATAGAGTATAAATTTTTTTTCGTGAGCCTTTTTTTGGCTATAATTTGAAAATTCTTTAGTGTGCTTGTGGGTTTGTGTCTGAGGGTTTGTGGGTTTGTTCGTGGTCTTCTAGGCGCACTATTTCGTCAGAAAAATCTTGTGCTTTTTTTGTGTTTCTTCCCTCTGCACCCGCGCACGACTTCCACAGGCTGCATGATCTGGTTTCTGCCTGGCTCGACTTGGTTTTCTTCCCCCGCGTGCTACCTTTTTTGGCGGACATAGCCACGTAGGGGTGTCTGTTCGTGGCCGCGCGACCTCTTTTTTGGCTGCGTTCTCCTGCATCAGGCTTGCTTCAACCCGCGATGACACCCACTTTTTTTCTTCCGTTTCAGCCTGTAAGAATTGGATATGAAGGTAGCCACCCAAGATCTAGAGGCCTAATAGAAAGCACAATCATAAGAGAGATAGAAACAATATGACAAGAATAGACTATATTTTGCCAATGATGCAAATAGAATGTAATGTGCAAAAGTACATAGGAGACCTCTTGGTTATATAGCCAAGGTGAGAACATAGAAGGGCATAAGATAATGACAAGTGTCGTAATCTTATGACATGAAACAACTGTGAAAAGCTATCACTCCACCTAAAGTGGAAAAGTGATAATGTGATAATCACCACAAATGGTGGACCACCCACAAAAGGTGGAGAGGTAATCACATGATATGTCCACGAAAGGTGGATGTGATAAAGTAATAACATGATAAGTCCACTAAAAGTGGAAATTCTCCAACTACCTCCTATGTGGTCCCTAAGTAAACTTAATTAAGGTGTAATCATGACCTAGGACAAGGTACAACACTTTTAATTACACCAACACAGCCTACACGCAATTATCTCGGCTTGTGTTTTTGAGTCGATCTATGCACTTTTTTTTTTGGCTCAGTTGGTGCTGTTTTTATCAACGGCTAGGGTTTGCTGGTTTGTTCCTTTCGATGGCTAGGGTTTCTGATTAAATCCTCAATGCTAGCCGGTGCATCTATGGCCACCTAGGGTTTTTGAAAATTGACTAGGGTTTTTAACTCAATGTTTCAAGTTGTTCTTTTTATTTTGACTTCAAATTCATTGTGGGTTTTTCAAGATCTTTTCTGGGTTGCTGCTATTTTATTTTGGGTACATCAGGATCTGTGCCTCAAAATTTGTGCACATGGGTGCTGCTGAATTTTTTTGGGTATTCTTCAAATTTTCTGGGTTTTGTCTTAAAAACTCTGCATTGGTTTTATACCTCGAAATTTGTGCTAGGGTTTCGATTTTTGCCTTGGAATTTGTCCTGCAGAACTTGTTTTTGTTTTCAGTGCAGTGGTTTTTGTGCCTTCACCAATTTGACCTTGGGGTACGTGATGGCATTTTTGACAAATATAATGTTCGAAAGCAGCGAGAAGTTCAATGGGAAGAATTAAAACACTTGGAAGCGCAACGCATGTTGACTATCTTTGAGTACCGGTGTTTTGCTGCAGTTGTTCTAGGCATGTCTACACGTCCTACCACTGCTAGAAAGGATCAAGACAAATGGGATGGGCGCAACCGAGAAGCTGTCATGCTCATGAAACTCTGTCACAGATGAGCAGCTACCTCAGGTCCTATTTGGCAAAACTGCTATGGAAATCTGGGATCATTTGAAGGACCTTCATGAAACCTTCGACAAGAGTAGAGTGTTCTTTCTCAAAAACATGCTTTTTTCATCATGATGGATGAGAAAATGTCCTTATAGAAACATTTGACAAAGATTAAGGACATTCGTGATCAGTTGGAGGCGATTGGTCGAACAATGGAAGAAGAGGACATGGTCATCATTATTTTGAAGAGTTTGCCAAAATCTTATGAGCATTTCATTGAAATGTTGAATATTACTTCCACAAATGTTGATTTGAAGTTTCTCGATCTTTGTAACAAGCTCTTGTAGCAGGATCGATGGAGACAACAATTTGGGAGTAGTGCGAGTTCGTCCTCCACAGAGCAAGGGTTCTCTGCCAAATCTATTGTTAAGAACAAAGGGAAGGCACAATCTTTTCAGCCAAAAGGCTCTTGTTCTTCTCAGGACAACAAGAAGAAATAGAACATTTATTGTAATTATTGTCATAAGTATGGTCACATGAAGGCTGATTGTCGGGTTTGATTGGCTTCTGAACAAAAGTAGGGAGGGTCTAAAAAAAAGGAAAATGTCACAGAGCACTTTGAGTAGAAAGAATTTGCATTCTATGCTTTTTATGGCCAAAAGAACTGCAGATCCAGTGAAATCTTTTGTCTGGTATATTGATTCAGGGGCCTCTTGGCATTTTACTCATCCTCGGGATTGGTTCACCAAATATGAACCATTCACTGATTTAGTGATCTTTGGAGGAGGCAAAGAGTATATAGTTGCCGGTAAGGTCAATTTCTGGTTTGATTTTTTAGATTTGGACTCCTCATAGAAAGCCCACATTATTCGGTTAGCCTTGCCCTTAGGCCTCAAAGGACAGTCGTGGTTTGCATCATAGGGCCCTTTGCAATAGAAACACAACTTCTTTCACAAATCATTGATGGTTACCTAGTCCAATGGGGCTGCTGATTTCCCTTTTGAAGATGATTTTTCCTTCTTCTTAGTGAATGACTTGCTGTCCTTGTATGAAGATGATGTTTTAGATGAGAACTTACTTTGTGAGGCTGCAAGTTCCATGCTTCTCACTTTTTTCATAGCCTCCTGTGGGGTCGGGGTATCAAAAGCTTTGATCCAACCTCTCAATGGTTCCAAAAGACCTTCGATAAATAACACCACTAATCTTCTTTCGGATATGTTGGGAACCATAACTGACAACCGTTGAAAATCACCTATATATCCCTCCAAACTCCCAACTTGCTTGAGTTGAGCTAGGTCTCTGAAATATGTTTCCAGATCTTTCTTATCAAAGCTTTCAATCAACCTATCAACGAACTCCTGGTAAGAGGTGATGAGGTTATGCTGCAACGTGACCATCCCATGATACCACCAATCATGAGCTACTCCTTGCAAGTGTAAGGTGGCATACTTTATTGCGTCCTCCTCTGCCATAGGTCGAAGAGTCAAGAACCTATCCAGTTTGTGAACCCAAGCCTATGTTGTGGTCTTACCACTGCCATTGAATGTAGGCAATGTGAGTTTGCTAGTGGCATGTTTCAAACATTCAGGTCTCTGTTTTGATTCCGAGGCCTCCTATCTTGCCTTGATTTGTAGTGCTGTCTCCTTTGACTTATGAATCTATCAAAGCTCATGCGTTCCCTAACCTGTGGTGCTAACAATTCCCATTAGTCATTAGCTGCCATGAGAGTATCTGCAAATATTTCCTCTCCCTCTTCTTCTGCATTACCCCCTTCTGGTTCATCCCTCAAAAAGGTAGGATGTGTGGGTCTATCTGTAGTTCATAAAGGAGCATGATGTGCCTTAGGTGTCTCAGCCACACTCCTGTTATCCTCTACAACCCTGTTCTGCTGTATCTGCGGGACAAATTGCTGCATTGTTGCTGTAAAACCTTCGAAAGCTCGAGTCATCTGCTCAAAAACTCTCTACCATCTCTATCCTCATTGTTTATTGGTGGACCTTCTTCTTCCCTATCACCCATTTCTGCTACTGGTATATCTTCAAATGGGCTATCCTCTTGCCAATTGTCTACTTGCTCCGCCCTTCTACTAGTATTCCACCCCTCTTGATGGAATACTTACAAAGCTCTGATACCACTGTAGTATTCCGCCCCTCTTGACAAAATGCTTTCACACAATTTCAGGTCTGATTTTTGTTTGGGTTTGTATTTCTTCCCTTTTTGTTTTTGAGTTTGTTTGCCAATAATGCTAAAAAGGTACTAAAAAGCATATACATATAGTTGAAACTTCAAATAAACTAAACTATTGAGATAAACTTGAGTAAATTGCTCAATTTAGAAGTCAAATACGATTTCTTCATTTCATGATAGGATACATACAATAGATAATTTACATCAAATTTAAAAGTAAATACATCTTATACCATATTTTAACTTACAGCCGTACAGCTCTGTGAATAGTAACTTGCTATAGTATCAAACCCCAATGAAATACACACTTCTCTTGAAAGCCAAACTTCTCCCACCCAAATCCAGTATGGGAAGCTTCTTTTGTCTAGGGCGCCCCCTTTAGGTGAGATTGCAACCTCTTAGAAGAGGCGTTTTTTTTATATGCTGATGAAACCCTCATGAAATGGGACGGTTGGCTGTAGCTGCAAATTTTAGTCCCAAAATACTTCTCGAAGCGAACAACTCCTGTGCAAACAAAGATGGAGTCTATGGCTGCCAAAACCACTCAGAAATTAGCTCGAATAACCTGCAAACAACCCCTTATGTCACCAAATTTTGAATCCAAAAAATTGACCAGCAACCTTAAGGTGGTGTTTCACACCTTCAAGCAGCTCCACCTCGAAGAACTAAGCCCCACTAGGCTCACACAAAGTGCAAAAATCAGGAAACCCTTGTTTCCCTCTTCTTCCAAAGTCAAACTCACATGCCAAATGAAGAAAATAACAAAATGCTTGAATGGGTCGAACTTCTCTTCATGAGATATATAATTTAACAATGAAAACACTATTCATTAAAGTGAACACTATTCACTTTAAGTTATGTCATTTTCACTTTATAAGTGAATAGTGTCAAATAAAGATAAAGTGACCCCTCCAATTAAAAGACACATGGTCCTTAGGCAAAATGATGAAATAGGAGATAATAACATAATTAATCACCTTCAACAAGCCAAACACCACAATTCGTCTTGTCATTGAACTCCAGGGATCAACACTACTAATGGACGACCCAATGACCATCACAAATGACCCTCTATCCAGAATCATTAGCCTACGAGGGTCAGCATAACAGGCTAATCCATTGATGTACAGATGTCTAACTAGAAGGGGACACATTACAACTCTTCTGACATAATCTTTATGTCAAACACTCTAGTGATAATATTCTCTTTCTTATTGTGTAGGTTGATAACTTGATCATTACTGGTAGTTCAACACATTTGATTGCAGCCCTCAAACAAAATTTGTGCCAGGCTTTTGACATGACAGATTTGGGGCTTCTTCATTATTGCTTGGGTATTGAGATTTGGCAGACAACGAATAGTATTTTTATCTATCAGTCTAAATATGCTTGAAGTCTGCTTGACAAATTTCGGATGCAGGATTGTTAACCTGCCTCCACACCTATGGAGAAGGGGCTGAAGTTTTCAGCCAACTTTGATTCACCTCCGGTCGATGAAACGATGTTGTACCCCAAATAAATTTTTTTGCTACACTTAGACATTTTGAAGAAATGAGTCAAAGTCTTGTTAAATTTGTCAAAAAGGGCAAAATTTGGGTGTGCGTGTCTTGCATGAGGGGTAAAAACGTGAAATTTCCAAAATCTAATGATCTGGGTTTGCTTAGAGTGACCTATTCTACAAAACCTAGATCTGAGTTTTCATCCCTACTTTTTAAGAAAACTGCTATTTTTAAGAAATTTTCTAAAAATAGTAACTTTTTCTGGGTTTCTTTTGAAACAGATACTGGTAAAATTTTCTAAAATTAGAAAATTTCTAAAAATAGAAAGTTGGTTTGTTAGGGTTCAAATTGATTTTGATTGGCTCAGAATATTTCCTCATTAGGTCGTTGTAGTTAGAATCAAGAAACAATCAGTTTTGCTCTAATGGGTCTATTTTGCTTTTACAATTTCAGAAAGCATTTCGGGAGCTTCAAAAGTCATCAATGGAGGTCAGTCAGCTGCCAGGCGCCAAATCCAATACGCAAGCATTGAACAGAAGATGAGTTGAAGAACACACACGAAGAATGAGGAAGGATGTGAAATTTTTGGAAAATTGACTTTGCCTACCCTAGGCGCCCCTGAAGGAGAAAGGCCCCCATCTTTTTAGGGCATCAAATGATGAAATTAGGGTTTGAGCCTCAAGCAAAGTTGTTCAGTTTTCTCTCAGTTTCGCAGTGAATCCAGCAGTACAATCCTCAGACCATCCAATCATCCGGAATTCAAGGTCAAACAGGGATGATCCAAACAGAAGTCAGAATGAAAAACATGAAAATCACCAAAATTTGACTAAGTCTAGGAACTTTGGGCGCCCCAGGTGCCCAGGGGCGCCTAGCTTTTTGAAAGGCCAAATCCAGCAGTTAGGGTTTGCGGATAGGATCAATCTCTTCAGAATTCAGTTTGCTTCGCAACAGATATCTTCATCAAGGCATCCGACTGGCCAATCTCCTACAAATCTAGATCAAAGTTGAAGGTACAAAATGAAGGTTTGAACTTGAAGATAAAATCAGATGAAAAATTTCTAAGTTTGGAGCAAATGGGCACCCCTAGAAGAGAAAGGAACTGATGATTTCAAGAGCCCAAATGAATGATTTTGCTAGTGAAGCCTCCAAGATCACTTCCTCAGAATTGATTAGGCTTTCCAACGAGATCACCAGCTCGTCAATCCGAGTTGGCAGTTGCCAGACGTAACAGGCAAAATAGAGGGTCTAACAAGAGCCAGATTCAAGAGTGAGAAGAAAACATAGAGAAATTGGCTAACTCTAGTGAGGTTGGGTGCCCTAGCTTGCCAGGGGCACCCAAGCTTTTGGAGTATCAAATTCAACTTTTTGATGAAGTTACTCCCAGAGGACCCCTCTCAAAATCCTCTTAGCTCTGTAACGAGTCAAGCTGTCAGCCAATCCGAGGTCCGGATCACCAGATTAGGCAGGGTCATCTGTAGAAGAGGAATTGATAAAAAAAAAATAGAAAAGTTTCTAAGTCTGGTAAAGGTGGGTGCCCCTGGAGAGAAAGGGCGTCCAAGGTTTTGAAGCTCCAAATGATAGAATTTGCATTGCAGTGCCCAAGATCACTTCGTCAGATTCAGCCAAGCTATCCAATGAAGTAGACAACCAGTCAATCAGATCAACGTAGCTCCCAAAATCAGGATTTCGTTAGAAGATCAAAGGGAAATGAAGAACTTGAAAATCATAGAAATGGCTAACTCTGAACAAAATGGGTGCGCCTGGAGGAAATAGGCTCCTATGAATTTGAAGGTCAAAACAAAGTTTTTCGCCAGAGACGCCTCCAGAACAATCTTCTCAGAATCAGTCAGGCTACGCAATGAATCATCCAACTTGTTCATCGGATCAATCTGGAAGTCGGAGATCGAGGTCAAAGTAAGGGGTCAAAATTGCGAAGAACTTGAAAATCATAAAAATGGCTAACTCTGGAGAAAGTTGGCGCCCCTAGCCAAGAATGGCGCCCATACTTTCAATGCCTTAGTGAAAATTTTCAAAATTTTCAAAAGATTCAAAATGGCAAGAGGAAGAGAATGTCCAAGTTCATTGAATAGGCCAATTTTAGGGTTTTTGAAGATTAAAGCAAAAGAAAGCAGACCTATCTCAAACCCTAAAGTCTATTTAACACCACTCTTTAATGCAATTCTCATCATTTTTGCAGGTGGCGTCCAAAGGAGAAGAGTGGAGCAACAGATTTTAAGTTATATTTCATGATTCAAGAACTCAAGTTTGCTGATTTTTCATCAAATTTTTTAGACCAGCAGCATAATGCCTTGTTTTTCATGCTTTTTCATCCATAAGATCAAATTTTTGAAGAAGGCCAATATTTTCAATTTTTAGCCATCTGGGTCTTGTCATCTCATTCTTCTGAAGAATTTTTCAAGAAATTTTCTCAAGTTGCAGCAGCTGCTTTTTCTTTGTATGTTAGTGAAATCCTCAGTATATTCGAATTTTGATCATCTGGGTCCTCTCAAATTAGTCTTCTAAGGAAAACCCATATCACAACTTTTTTCAAGAAAATTTCAAATTCTAGGGTTGGCTGCTTATTTGATCAGCCCTTAGTGTTGTTCAAATCTAATCAACTGGGTCCACTCCAAATTGTATTTTGAACAAAACTCAGGTGCCAGCTTTTTTTGTGAAAAATTGAAGAAATTAGGGTTTGCTTATTTTTCAGTCTACATTCAAAATTTTCAAAAATAGACGATCTGGGTTGTTTTGCAACGAAATTTTGAGCAAAACCCATATCTCAGAAAAAATTTCAAAAAATTGTCCGTTTGAGGAAGAAAAATCAGCATTCTAAAAATAGAAAGTTGCTCAAAACTTGCCTGAACCTAGGCAAGTTTACAATCATTCTTCAAGGTTTTCGAAATGGAATACACTCCCAATGATTTCATTTCCAAATCAACTCTCTACCATAATTTCATCAAAATAGTTGAGACGGACTTGCATCACATCAAGCCGGTGTTTGATCTACACGCTTTAGAGAGCGCAAGCAACACTTCAATCAGAAACCTGGGACACTCTGGACTCCTTGCAGCAGCATCCATTCCTATTTCAGTTCAGAGTCTCGAGTTTGTAATCGCTTGCATCAAGCATTACAACCCGGCTACAAGGGAGATTCAATCAGTTGATGGCAGATTGATTTGTAGTTTGAAGCTTGACATGATCGAAAAATGTTTCTCCATTACCCCTTGGCTTGAAATTGTCACTATCTCAAAGGGCGAATGTGAGAGGATATGGGAAATGCACAAGGACAAGTACAGTAAGAAGATTGCACAAAGGTGGATGAAGGAAAAACATAAGACTCTGCCTAAGAACGTCGGGCGAGGAGAGTTCAAGGACGAAGTTGCTATCATAATCACCTTGCTCAACATGGTAACTGAATCAGAAGATGCTACTAGGTTTCAGCGTTGGATGTTCGATACCCCATATCATGAAGAAGATTGAGTTCTATGATTGGTCCACCTTGATTAGTGACAACCTCCATCAGCTGATAACGAAATATTTCTAGATTCATGAATTCCATATGGTTTCTTACCTAGTCTACTTAGTGGCCTATCAAGGTCAATTCAGAGGGTTGAACACCGAGGGATCACTGAATGTACAGCATATCTACAACTACTATCCTTAGTTGGAATTCACGAAGTCACTGCATCACTACAAGAGGGTGAATGAGGCTTTCTTGATGTACACAGTGGGGGACCTGGACAATGAATTGCATGTCCGTATCTCTTCAAATGTCAGGGCAGCGATGGCGGAATGGGTAGATTGGTTCATACAATTTCCTACTTTCACCTATCTTAGAGTCTATGGCTTTTCAGGTGCCCCACTCATGCTACCAAGGTACCCATCAGACAAAGTTGTCTTCATGGAGTTCTTAAGGCAGGCACATGATGTCCACGTTTTCTTGAGGAATAGAAAGAAACCCGCTCTCAATTTTCCATCGAGACTGGGAATCTATACATGCAGGACAGTAGCAGGTGCTAAAACCATGGGAGATGAGCTAGACAAACTTTCTCTCAAACCTTATAGCGAGAGACGATTGTATGATCCTCATGGCGTCTACGTTGCTCGACTTGAGAGAAACTATGCTCACATATCTGCCCTTGAAGATTTTTGGGCCAATCGTACAGATGAGTTCGAGGTGTGGAGGCGCAGTTACAGTAGGCTCACTCTTCACTAGATGAAAGACTGGTTATCAAAGGATATCGAAGGATTGTCAGATGATGATGAAGATGTGTTACTCCCAATGTATGCCCGGAAGAGAATTGAAGATCAATCCCTTCCTCAAGTCAATTGGGCTAATAAGGAATCCCTCTTAGTCGAAGAAAGGACGAGGCAAGTCCTCGAACATAGCAAGGTCTTCCTAGTTCTCAAAAGGAAAAAGTCCATACCAACAGCAGAGCCGCCAAGGGTACAATCATCACTTCCCTCCTCTTCCAGAGCACAATCAAAAAGGAAAGGCGCAAGTCAGGCTCAAGATGGTGTGAAGGGTAGCAGGTTGACCAAAAATGTAAGGAGGCTAGACTTCTTAGGTATAGTCATACAGGAGCCATCAACGGTTGAAGTAGAAGCTCCTCCAGAAGAGCCTATACTTAAGAAGGAGAAAGAAGAAGCACCCGTAACACATGATTCTATACCACTGACCAGGTCTTCACCAATCCACATTGACCTAGATATTGAAGATAATGAAGAAATTGCAACTATACCTCCCAAGGAAGTTAGTAAAGATACTACTGTGTCTTGGCTTGAGAGCTCCTTGGGAAGGGTAAGAAGAAGACCTTTATATCGAGTGAATTTTGATGACCTTGATAACATCTATCAAGAACCTCCTAAGAAGAAAGCAAAGAAGCAAATTCACTTTGATAGGAATCCTAATGGTGAGTTAGTCATGGAGACTGCAATACCCCTAGAGGACAAGATCAAAGATGAAGTTGATATGGACGACTTCGTGATGGTCAAGGCTAATCTTGGTAAAAATACCAGATATGTGGATGTCAGTTTGTTCAGAGTTGTGTCTGAAAGCCTTCAAGAAAGAGTTCCCAAGGATGGAGAAGACAAAACAGCCCTCAAAGGTTGAAATACGACAACTTAGGCTCTTCATTTTAAACCTTGTCTAGGGTACTTCACAGGCTACTTAGTTGTTGCCCCAGGTTTTAGAGACACTAGCTGATCATCATCAGTTGAGACAGCTGGTCATTTGTGGGAAGGAAACTCAAGAGTGGATCGAGAGTTTCATTGTCAAAGGAAAGGAGATCTCAACACAGATGTTTTAGTTGAGAGACAACGCTCATGAGCTGCGTCAAGGTATTCAAGGGTTTGAGCAGTCAATGGCAGAGGTAAAACCAAGGCATGGAATCATCATTTCTGATTTAGATACAACCTATGGTTCAGTGGTTTCAAAAGAATACAAGAGGCAGATCCTTGCTTGGAGAGAGCGTCATGTCTTCAAGGTCAAAACCTACGAGAGGATATCCGAGGAGTTTATTGCCTACAGACAAAGGGTGATCACAGCTCTTCTTTTCATCCAAGAGTTTGTCACTGAAATTCCTTCTCAATACAGTCTTGAAGATGGTGCCTATGTAGGACTCAATGAAGTGCAAAATCAGTTTCAGAATGTTGTTCACGGTTGTGGTGGCAACAATCCAGTTGGCGGGAGAATGAGTCATATTTTGATGATGTCAACAAAGTGTGAAAAGGCGGCCAATGAGGTTGAAGATTTCCTGAGATCAATTGTAGATGGAGAGGATATCTTAGAAAAACACAACTTTGCTATTGATGGTATAGATGCACCAAATCAGGACACAATTTCCAGCTTTCTAGCAGATGTGATTGAAATCTAAAGTTGCTTTCTTCTAGAAGCTTTCTTCCAGCTTTCTTTCTATTCTTTGAGCAATTCTTATCCATTCTTTGAGAAGAGAAAGAAGATAAATTGTAATAGTTGGCAGTCCCTGCTTTTTCTGCTTTCTTAGGTGTTAGTTGTTATCTTCTTTCTAGATTTAGAAATAAAGCTTGCTTGCTGAGCAAGCCCTAGATTGTAAAAGCAAGGAGATTTTAGGGTTCCCTACTCCTTTGCTTGCCTATAAATAAGAGCCTTTGCTCATTAGTTTTCTTTAACCATGCTAGTGATAACAAAACGCTGAGCCTAAGTGCGTTCTATTTGTTATTCAGTGTCGTTCAATTGTTTTATAATAGTGAATTGTTGAGTCTCTTTTAGCCAACAAGTAGTTATTGTAATTGGTGTTCCTATTGTGTAAGAACAAGTTTTGCAAGCCTATTTAGCTAAGTTGCCTGTTCGGGTATGGGTTCAGATACGGGTTCGGGTTCCGGTTCGCCGGTTCGGCAAATTTTTTTTTTCCTAGGGTTCGGGTTCGGGTATGGCTGTACTATATATATATATATTATACATAAATTTTAAAATTTATAAACATAATGATAATGCCATAGACTCATAAGCATGCTCAAAATTATAATCATATGATCATAATGCCATAATGCCATAGAATATTGAAACAATGAAATACGCCATACGGTAATACCTCATATAATCTGTAATCATATTCATAATTTGCAAAAAAGTAAATAGTAAATACTCAAGTCTTAAAATGTCATTACACATTGAAAATTCAAATTACAATCATTCTTCAAATTCATCATCCTCATCATCCTCAATTGGTTCAATAACTTCAATTTCATTTGAAGCACCATCAATTGGATTGCCACTCCCACTAGGTGCATTAGTTGCCTCATTGTCATCCATAGAAGCCAAGGTAAGTTGTGCAATTGTAGCATCTAAATCAGCACACTCAGGGGTGAGATCCCAATTCTTTGACACACCCTCATTGTATTCAGGTTTCTTATGTGATAAGAGACGAAGGTTGGAGTGTACATAGACCAAATCCTCTGCTTTTTTTGCACCCAAACGATTGCGCTTGACCGAGTGGATGAAGGAGTATGTACTCCAATTCCGCTCAGTTGAAGAGGAACTTGCAACCTGTTGATTATGCACACAACATTTAGTAATTACTATTTAATTTTACTTGTTGATAATAATCATAATATATAGCATAATAGCATCGAATGAAAAACGAAAAAATAAATAAATAAAAAGATACATACTTGGGAGAGTATTTTAATTGCAAGAGGTTGCAAGTAAATGGAGCCTTGACCATGTAGATACCACCAATCATCAGCATCTTTCCTATATCTGTCTAGATGAGCAGAAACATCATGATTTTTTGCAGCTATGAATTGGCTAAACTCGCCCATGACAATGCTTTGGATTTCTTCATCTACAAATATCTTTCTAAATGCAGCCTTATAGCCAGCAGCAACCTCTAAATCCCTATATGGTGCCATCCTCCTCGGCAATGAAAGTATCTCTTTGCTATAATACTTTGGTGACAAAGCAAATGCTAAGAGATGTAAAGGGGTGGTCATCTTGTTCCAACGGTCAACAATAATAGTTTGCACAGTTTTGAAAAATGATTCCGTTGGGTCATGTTCCTTGGCATCTATTATTGCTCTTATTTTCTCCACCATAGAATCCATGCCATCATAAATTTCACCCAAACATGGGCGATCAGTATCAGTATACCTAATCATGCTCATAATAGGCTCGGTGAAATTTAAAACATATTCCACACGAGCCCACCACTCATCATCTAAGATCATTGCTTTCACTTTTTGGGCTCTTTCTGTGCTTGATTGCCTCCATACACTCCACAAACTGTTGATGACCATAGAACCCAAGGCTTGTCGCACCTTCACAAGTCGTCTTAAGACAATTGTGTGAGATGCAAATCGAGTTTCAGCAACCTAACATTGTAAGAAAATGCATGTCACAAATCAGCAATGAAAAATTAAAATAAAAAAATAAAAAATTATATTAAAAAATCAGATTTAAATTACCTTAAGCAACTCCAACTTGGAGAAGGTCCTGAAGATGGCTTGTGACATATGATGATTAGTCACAAACATTTGGATCTCCTCACCCTCTGCGTAGATTTGCTTGACCCACTCAATTTGTGTACCAATCTTTTGCATTATCAAATTGAGTGAGTGGACTGCACATGGTGTCCAAAAAATGTGACCATATCTAGCCTCCACTATAGCCCTAGCTGCCCTACAGTTTTTAGCATTATCTGTTATGACTTGGACAACGTTTTCAGGCCCCATCTTTTCAATGGATTCTATGAGGATATTGGCAATAAAACTTGCATCTTTTATTTTCCCTTCACAATCAACTGCCTTGAAAAACATCGCCCCTTTAGGGGATACTGCTATAACATTGATCAATGGTCTATTTTTGCCATCCTTCCATCCATCAAAAATGATGGACACACCTGTTTCGACCCATGTATCCTTGATTCCTCTCAATGCTACATCTACTGAAGATTTCTCCTTTGCCAATAAGGTGGTCCGCACCTTTTCATACCCAGGACTAACATAATCAGGAGTTGTCTTAGAAATGGCTTTCACCATTTCCTGCCAATAAGGTGATCTAACAAGGTTGAAAGGAAGCCCATTGCCATAAATGCAACGTGCAATGCTCTCATCTGCCAACTCCCTTGCTTCATTTTTGAAGGCTCTATCCAATGGGCCTCTTTTTCGTGTCACCGAAATATTTTCTCCTTCAGAAGATTGTGCCATTTCCATGAAAGGATGTGGGCCAGCCGGTTCTGATAAGCCACTAAGTCTTTGCGAGCTTTTGCTTTTATTTTTACCTTTCTTCATAAGAGGATGGTCTGTAGCCTTTGGTGTTTTGAATGCATTGTCAGCATCCTCTTGTTCTTTAATATAACCCATTATTTGATTCTTTGTCAACCCTTTTTTATCTGGCCCAAGGCAAGGTTTTATTCCTTGATTACCAATAGCACATAAATGGGCTTTCACTCGAAAGTACGAGCTCCTATATGTAGTTCCACATTGGCTGCAACGCCAAACATAACCCCCACCACCGGGAAGTTGTTGAATCATTGTCGTATGTCGCCAAAGAGGTGAGCCTGGATCATATTTAAATTGACTCTCTGCACCCATTCCAACTGAAGTAGAACTATCGGCCATTTTGTATGAAGATATGAACCTAAAATAAATAAAAAACAAGTAATTTTTTTTAGAAAAAATGGGCATTATAACCCCTTATTTTGCATAAAATGTTCTTAAAAAATTTCAAACCTTACTAGAAAAAGAAAAAAAAACTTGAAAAATCTTCAAAAAAATTATTGAAAACTAAAAAAAAGAGGATAGATTCACTCACCTTTGATTGCTTGATCTTCTTAGTGCACCTATTCCTCTCTTGTTTCTATCAGTTGAACTCCTTCGTAGCTCTTACAATCTCACCTTCGAAAAAAAAGAGAAAACCTGCAAAAATCAACTATTTTAGCTTGGAGGCAAAAAAATGGTGTTTTTGCTCTTTTGAGTTTGCAAAATGAGCCTCATTTGGTCGGCCAAGTCAATATAAGGCAATCTGGGCACTTTTTAGGGTTAGGTTTTTTGTTTTTAAGTTGAGATTTTGCCTTTTTTAAGGCTGTATGGCGTGGGTCCTCCCGGGTCCTCCTAGGTTCTCCCCGGGTTCAAAATGAAGGACCCAGAAGGACCCAGGGGAGAACCGAACCCGAACCCGAACCCACACGTTGTAGAAACCTCAGTTTCCCCTTTTTCTGTCTCTGATTGTTTTTTTGAAGGTTTTCTGACGTTTTAGGTTTTTTTGCAATTTTTTGTGTTTTTGAAGCAATACTTGAAAGGTACGATTTTGACAATAAATTGAAATAAATTCAATGAAAATCAAATAACTCTGGAAATGAAAGAATATAGGCGCCAGTATCTTTATTCAAGCTTTTCTACTGATTTCAATGATACCCAGATACATATAATGAAATAAATAATGAATTTACAATATTTGAGAAACCTGGTATTGCTGCTGCAGAAGTACAGAATGGTACGGCTGCTTCAATAAATGCACTCCTCCCTCCAAATGATAACCTCTGAAGATGCCCAGGTAGCATGCGCCAATACTGGAGACTGTAGGAAGTCAAGGAATCAGGCGTTTTCTCTTCCAAGTCAAAGACGGCTCAGATCTGAATGGTACGGCCAGAAAACAGGAAGTACGGCCTGGTAAGTACGGCTCACTCAATCAGCAATAATTAAAACAGTACGGCCTCCCTCTGTAAGCTCTGAAAGATGCGCCAAAAGCAATAGAAGGTATCTGGATGTAAACAACTGCAAATAACTGAAGATATGAATTTCTCTGAAGCTCTGTAGTTTACTCTGAATGAGAAAACCTCTGTTGGCAATA
Source organism: Sequoia sempervirens (assembly GCA_007258455.2). Taxonomy (NCBI): domain Eukaryota; kingdom Viridiplantae; phylum Streptophyta; class Pinopsida; order Cupressales; family Cupressaceae; genus Sequoia; species Sequoia sempervirens. The sequence continues at coordinate 445,017 of VDFB02255899.1, read as the reverse complement.
GATCAAGTGATATTGCACACTCTCTGAATTGCTTTCCGCTGGAGATGGCTCGTTCCCCAAGGAAGTCGAACTCGAAACCCTAAAGTCTCAGGCTCAGATCAAATTGATCAGTTCTCAAAACTCAATAATCTCATAATGGCACAAATCCCAATGCAAAACCCTCTTAAGGCTGAAAAGTGCGATTTCCTCAAGAATAGGGTTTTAATTAATATTTGACTTTTAATTTTCTTATTTCTCCATAGTTCTCCGTCAAATATTTAAATCATAAATTAAATGTCAAACTGGCCCCCTTTAATGATGGCGCACCCCTCAGTGAGAAATCACTTAAGTTATCATCTTAAATTATAACTTTATATTATAAACATTAAATAATTAATATTTAATTAATGTCATTAAATATTAATATCTTCCTCGTTTCTAACCCGATGACCGATCTGTCTGATGCTGACGAACTTTGAAGTGATTCCTGATGCCGCCAAAGCCATACTACTAAAAATAGCAGTGGTCCCACACTGCCTGCTAGGAACTGCTAAAAATAGCAATTCTGCAAATAGTTTCCGATCGAGCCAGAACGAAAGACAACTGATCAAACTCCGCTGACTGAAGCTGAGCCAAGCTCCGAAGTGACCCTCTATCCAGTCTATCGGCCTACGAGGGTCGTGTGATAGGCCAATTCTGTCCTCTGAGAGATGTCACTGAGAAGGGGACATGACACACGTATTTTGGCGGGTTCGGGGGGCTAAACCAAGGGACCCGGTAACATAGCTATTTAGCTGCAAGCTCTTGTTCCAGGCATGTGTTTAGGAGATTTTGTTCCAGAAGTTTGAGAAATAAAATCATGAGCCTCCTTTGCCTTGGTATAACGTCTCAAATTTCCATTATATGTGTTATGCTTTTGTGATCTTAATTTCAGCTTGCATTGAAGTGTGTAGATGTATGTTGAGAAAGAGTTCTCTTAAGCCTTTATCAGAGAAATCAACCTTGTTCATTTCTAATTCTCTTGCTCTGCGTAGTACTTGAGATATTAGAAACGTCTTTAGCTTAAGTTAGTCGTAGTTGGAATTCTTAAATCAAAAAATCTTAGTTGCAACATTTGTGTTTTATAAACCTTGTGCTCTAGCTGAAACAAAAAGATAGGCGAATTAGATTCAATTTACTTTCTTTTTCCCCATTAGCAAGAGGGAGCTTCTCCTCCAAATTTGAAGAGCAATTTTACTGTGCATAGTTGTTCATTTCAAATCCGCATTCCAGAGGTGTGAATTTAAACGCGAACAAACGACATTCAAACAACTAGTGGGCAGCCTCATCTATCTCACTTTCACTAGACCTGATCTCAGTTTTGCAGTGAGTTACATTTCTCGCTTTATGGCAGCCCCAAAAGCTGATAATTGGATTGCAGGGAAGCGAGTGCTGCCATATGTGAAAGGCGCCTTAGATTTTGGCATCCTGTATAGCCGATGCAAGGATCCAAAGCTGATTGGTTATACAGATTCAGATTGGGCAGGTTTAGTGGATGATAGAAAATCTACTTCTGCATATGTATTCAGTTTGGGTATAGGTGCTGTAACATGGACCGACAAGAAGCAACAGGCAATGGCTCTTTCCTTGATTGAAGCTGAATATCAAGGAACAGCTAAGGCAGCATGTGAGGTAGTTTGGCTCCGTAGGATGCTTTCTGACATGCACATGTCACAAGTAGGACCTTCTTCCTTGTACATTGATAGTCAAGGGTTGCTCAAACTGGCCAAAAATCCAGTCTTCCATGAACGTATCAAGCATGTCGGGCTTCATCTTCACTACATCCGCAAGCTGGTAGAAGACGAATCAGTTTAGCTACAGTATGTTCTGACAATGGATCAAACTGCAGATATTCTCACCAAGTCTCTGAGTTGAGATAAGTTTGTCAAATTCATGAGGCAACTTGGTGTTGTTGATAGATTGACCATTAAGGGAGCGTGTTAGAATGATATTTCTTTATATAGTTAATGGTCAATAATATATTGTAATTAGTTAGTTTAGATTTCCTTAAAACTTTTCTACAGTTGTAGGTAGTTAGAAGTAGTTGGCTTCTTAAATGTCTACAGTGCTTTGTCACTGTTATATATTGTACTCTTTTCTTAGTTAATAGACATGGAAATTTACTAGTGAATCTCTTATTTTCACATTGATGGCCTCATGTCTATTGATAATTGGTACTCCAAGTTGCTTCCTAACAAATTGAGACACTCCTTTTGCTGTCTCATGCAATTCTAAAGCAAGGTTTGGTTGTCCTTTTCATTGAATTTGTCTCATGCAAGACTACTAGCTCCTTTCTCTAATTAATATTTTCCAATGAAATAACAACATAAGAATGTAGTCTACGATACACAAGGATGCCTCCCCCGCCTTTTTGCAGTTGCTCCCATATTGGGTATGTTTTGAAGACATGGGGACACCTCATAAATGTCCCCTAGACGTCCTCTAACCGTCAACTTTGCTCAGAAATGTCCTAGAAATATTGCAGGAGTTCCAGCCGTCTCAAGGATGGTTGGGGATGTTAATGACATCCCTTGATCATCTAGGGGATGGCCAATTGTCTCCACTTGAAAAACAGTCAGAAAATTAAAAACAATGTAGGAAACCCTAGGAACAAACATATAATACAATAAAAAATACCTAGGAATTTAGGTCAGTGGTTATAGATTGATATTAAATGGTTTTTATCAATGTTACTCGAAGTTTCTGGTGTAGGGATGGCGGGATGAGTCCCTAAGTTTCCAAATTTTGAGGCCAAATTTGGGGATGGCAAGGGGACAACTATACAAAATATAGGGAAATTTTAAATATTTATATGAAAACATGGATCAAGCATGCATAATATACATTGTAGAACCTTAACATATGACATTTGTGTTCAACATTATTTGTCAATACTCAATATGCATTCAAAATTCAAAATAACATACATGAATCATGAAAAAACCTCCAAGTTATAATTTATAAACTTATATCAAAATGCTCAAAGGCTACATTGCTGCCACATAGTTTTAAAGTATGATATGAAAATCAAAATACAAGAATAAACAAAGAGCAATAGCTTTGTTGCCCCTTATCTGCAGGATCTTGCATAACCGCATCAAAATTTAGAGTCATCTTTTGAGTCACTGCCATTGCGATGGTCCACCTCAGCCTCAACCAACAGAACCCCAATGAAACCCTCAGTTGTCTCCTCCTCATCTACTTGGGCCACGTTCTCAGGATCAATATCCCATTGTAGAGCTGGAGTCTGTTGATCCTGAAGCTGAAGAGCACTATGAACGATCACTAGCTTCTTGGCTCGTCTAGAGGTAAGTCTATTCCTCTTGAGGGAGTGGATAAAGCTATATGTGGACCAATTCCTCTTTGTAGCAGAAGAATTGGCAACCTATGCAAGAAGGAAAGTAGCAAGTATCTTCAACTGTGTTGTATCCCTCCCATGAAAGGTCCACCATCCAATAGGGTCCATTAAAGCTAATATAGCTCTATCCAACCTCGCCTGTGGTTAACTCAAGTTTGGGCCATGAAGATTTGCAAAGTCTAGGAATTGTGTCTGAAGTAGTGAAGTCTGCTCTGCTGAATACATCTTATCAATGGCCTGTGTGAACCCATCTAAAACCTCATGGTCATCGCATGGAGGCACCCTACCATCCCTTGGTGCATACAATTTGTGATTTAGAGCAAAGGTAAGCCATATGAAGCGGGGTGTTCATTGTATTCCTCCTCCGTGTCACAATGGGCTTAATGTGTTGCTCATATAAATTGGAAGTGGGATCCTTTGCCAAAATAGTTTGCTTGATCTTCCCAAGCATACTGTCAAATGTCTCATATATCTCTTCAAGACTAGGAGAGTCTGTATCAGCATATCGGATGACATCTACAATAAGTGAGATGAAGGAGCAAATATATCTGCAAAATGCAAACAAAAAGTTCAAAATAATTAATTGACAAGTTAATTGACATGTTAGAAACTTCAAAAGTTGGAACATTGGACAATAAAATTAAAATATTAAAATAAAAAATTTAATGTGAAAAACAGCAATCTAATATGTCTTACTTCACATTGGACCAGCAATCGTCATTGAGGATCTTTTGTTTGATGGTCTTTCCTTGAGCAAAACTTGAATTAGGCCATCTAGTCCACTCTGCATTGACCATCATCGCTTGTAGAGGCTCATGCACCTCTAGCATCCTCTCCAACAAGATGAAGTATGTGGCATATCTACATTCATTGATTCAACGATTCATTAAAACAAAAACAAATTATGAATACAAATTAAAATGTTTGAACTTTGAAGTTTCAAAATTTGAAAAATTGAAAGTGAAACAAAATGAAGTGGCATACCTTGTCTCAACAGGTTTGAGAAACTCCTTTGAAAATGATCTAAAGAGAGCAAGTGAAGTGTGGTGATTGCAAATGAACATCTGAATATCTCTAGCTTTTGCCACCGCTTGCTTCACCACTCTAACTTCCCTATGTTTTTCAATGCATTGTTCAATGCATGAACACAACATGGGCTCCAAAATATGTGCCTATAAGTACCCTCCACCATCAAACCAACCGATTTGTACACACGTGCTGAATCGGCAATAACCTGCACCACATTAGCAGCCCCAACCTCCTCTATGATATCTCACAAAATGGAAAAATGGAAGTCTGCATCCTTATGTCTCCCCGAACAATCTATGGCTCTAAGAAAATAAGAACAAGCAGGGCATGTGACTATGACATTGATGAGTTGTAGTGGGAAGAGAGCTTTAGTTGAGTCTATGTTTAATAACCAAGCACGAGAAGCCACTGAATCTTCCATTGCCAAATTCTTTTTCGCCCATGCCATCTCATTTCATGTGGCATATTCATCTTATTTCAAACAATAGTGAAAGATATAGCCACTATTGGTACTTCATTCATACCCCTTGGACCCTATGGTGGGTGCTACCTCTTGACCCCTATGAGGGCCGTTGCCCCTAGATCCCACAAGGTTTGTTCCTCAATCCCACTAGGGATTGCCACCTCCAAAACCCCACTTTATTTAAAAAAAACAAAAACTAAAAATTATTTTGGGCCATTCTTGATGGACAAGCAATGTTTTTTAATACATAGATAACATCCTTTGAGCTTTTTGTTGTAATTTTTATATAATTATGTGAAATGCATTCCCTCTATGAGATAGAGCAAGCTAACTGTTTAAATTGATGGTTGAGAATGTCTTAGTTCAATGCAAGACAATGGAAATAAATCCAACCATTTGAGATTTTTATGCTTTGCTGTATTCCATTATGTTTTTTGTGTATTTCAGGGTGACATTGTTATCATTGATTGGTCACTTGTCAGATGTTGTGGAAAGCCCCTACTTTTCACTTTTTCTCCCTAAAATTCTCATTCTCATCTGTATGTGATGGGTTTGCGTTTTGGTCCTTCAACAATTATCCTTTTTGTATAGTGATGTTAAAACAGCCAAAAATTTTTATTTTAAAAAAAGCAAGGAATAAATAAATTTCAATGTAAATACTTAAATTTGACACCTTTTAAAAAATAAGTAGAATCTTTAATTCCTGAATACCCAGTTACTTGATTTAAAAAAATGCAGATGAACACATCAAATAGCCCCATATCCTACACCTTTTGGTTAAATGCATTGATTTCATTCAAATACACAAAGATTTCAAATCACTCGATAAATATGAAAAAAAAAATCTCCAAGGATAAGATGATTAACTGGTTTGCCTTTATGGTTGACTCCCTTGGAATGCCTTTTTGTTGCAACACTTGTGCAAACCAAATTAAACATGATTGATTCAAGATACAATAAATCATTAGACAATCAAAGGAAAGGAGAGAAACCTTATTATTCACATGAACAAAGGCTTGATGGACATGCTTATGGAAAACATCTCAAACTGCAATCTTTTGCAAATTGTAAATTACAAAGAAGATGGCTTCAAACTAACAAACCAAAAGGCTTGTTGGAAGCTTGCATGTAATCTATGTTAACAAGTCTCCCCAACCATTGGGCTTTGCATTTTTCACCCTGCTTAAAAACAAACTATTTACCATACTAGGAGCTACATTTCCCTTTCTCAATCATGCCAAATGTGAAGACTCCTCATTATCTGATTTTTTTGTTTTCTTGGGATGGAGCTAAACAAAGGTGTGCTATTCTGTAGTGTTCCGCCACTTTGCTGATTTGTTTTCATTGAGTTCGTAGTTCTGATTTTTTTTTTCTTTGGTTTTGTATTCCGTCTTTTGTGTTTCGAGTTTGCTTGCTAATAATGCTAAATAAGTACTAAGAGCATGTACATGAAGTAGAAACTTCTAATAAACTAATCTATTGAGATACATCGAGTAAAATGATCATTTTGGAAGCTAAACATGATTTCTTCATTACATAATAAGATGCATACAACATATAGCTTACATCAGATTTAAAGCTAAATATATCATGTACTAAACTTTAACTTATAGCCATATAATTCTGTGAATAGTAACTCGGTACAGTACCAAACCCCAATAAAATGCTCACACCAGCTGAAATACAAACTTCTCCCACCAAAATCCACAATGGGAAGCTTCCTAGGGCTGGGGCGCCCCGTTTAGGTAAGATGGCAGCCTCTTAGAAGAGGTGTTCCTTTTACTTTTGATGATGAAACCCTCATGAATGGGACGACTGGCCGTAGTTGCACAAATCAGTCCAAAAACCCTCCAAAACACGAACAGCTCCTGTGAAATGAAGGATGGAGCCTATGGCAGCAATCTCTACTCAAAAAATCAGCTCTTAACTAAGCCAACAACTCCTAATGTCACCAAAATCTGCATACAAATTCAGACCAGCAACCTTAAAAAGGTATTTCACACCCTCAAGCTGCTCATAAACGAAAACCAAGCCCCCTCCAAGCTCACCCACTGCAGAAATCAGGAAACTCTAGTCTCCCTCTTCCCCAAACTCCCAACTCACAAGCCAAAGCAAGAAAATAACTCAATGCATAAGAGGGTCGAACTTCTCTTGCTTTTTATAATTTTTCATTGAAAAACACTATTCATAAAAAGTGAGCACTATTCACTTAAGTTATAACTTTTTTACTTTATGGATGAATAGTAACTGAAAAATATAAAGTGACCCCTTCATTTTAAAGACATATGGTCCCTAGGCCAAAGATGATGAAATAAAAGGTGAGTATCATAAATTTAAGCACAAGTATCATGCCAAACGCAACAATTCACCTTGCCACCATACTCCGGTGATAAACACTGCAAGATAATGACCAAGTGCCCGTCCAAGTGACCCTCTATCCAGAACCATTAGGCTACGAGGATCGACATGATAGGCTAATCCCTTGATTCTCGGAAGACTAATTAGAAGGGGACATTATAGTCTTCTGGTTGAAACCTCCCCGTTTGATCTTGAATTCCGGGTGACCGGTTGATCTGATGATGACATTGCCGGACTCACTGCGGAGTTGGGAAGAATTTGAACAACTTTTCCTGGAAACACAAACCCTGATTGCACCATCTGATGCCCTGAAAAGTTGGGCGCCTATCTCCTCCTGGGGCACCCATGGCTAGCAGTGTTAGTCAAAATTTTGCAATTTTCAACTTCGTTCTTCGTTCTTTGTGCATGTTCACCATCTCATCTTTTGTTCAGAGCTTGAATGTTGAATCTGACGCCTGGCAGCTAACTGGCTTCCATTGATGACTTTGGAGCTCCTGAAATGCTTTCTGAAATTGAAAAAGCAGAATTGACCCACTAGGGCAAAATTGAGCGTTTTATGATTCTGATTACACCAGCTTGATGAGGAGGTATTTTGAACCAATCAAAATCAGTTTGAACCCTAGCAAGCAAACTTTCTATCTTTAGAAATTTTCAATAGAAAATTTTACCAGTGTCCAATTTGAAAGAAACCCAGAAAAACCCAAAAGAATTACTATTTTTTGGAAAGTTTCTAAAAATAGCAGTTTTCCTAAAAAGTAGGAATGAAAAATTGAGATCTGGGTTTTGTAGATTAGGCCGCTTTGAGTAGACTTAGATTGTCAGATTTTGAAAAATTTGAGTTTTAACCCCTCATGCAAGACATGCACACCCAAATTTTGACCTTTTTTGACTATTTTGGCAAGACTTTTCCTCATTTCTTCAAAATGCCTAAGTGTAACAATTTTTTAAATTTGGGCAACAACATATTACACATCAACAAGCACACAAAAATGACACGAGTTGCAATTAGATGATAACAAGATACTATCATAGGTTACCGACATCTTACCTTTGTCATGTTCTAGACTATAGCTATGAAATTTATCAAATGGCTACATTAAGTAAAAGAAAAGAAAGAAAGGAAACCATTTATCTCAAATGTGATATAACTCTCCCTTCTTGCAAATAGATATTCAAGGGTCTTTAGGGTAACTACATGAGTCAGCCTTTATCTCTAAGGAAAATGTAAGTATCCACTTCATATCGATATAAATACCTACATATGTCCATTTAATAATGCAATTATATTTATAGATGCTAATATTGTTGGATACCTTTATTATTTAATATTGTTGGTAACATTGACATAGATAAACTTTCAATATTCAAATGACAAGTGGAACATTATTAATAAGCCATAAAGAGAAGTAGGTAATTATTATCCAAAAGATAAAGTTAGAGTTATATATTAAGGCAATGATTATAATACTTAAAAGAAGACTATGTTTATGTTAGGAAGGAGCCCTAAATCATACTATATTTCCAATTTCCAAAGCGACACAAGGAATACAACTTAACATACCATTATATTCAATGAATAAAAAGAGTGGATAAAAGAGTAGTTAATGCATAGTTCCTACAACTTGCACAAAGTTCAATAATTCAAGCATTCTTTCGGAAACAGTTACACTTCCAAAGTTTGCTATTTGATTGCATAGAAAGTAATTCACAAGAAATAAACTCTAAATTCTATTTTACATTTCTCAAGAAATTCATTAGAGTCAACCACTACACTCCAAGAGATAAAAGAAATTAAATGCACATGTACTCTTTTCTACTTGGTTTCAAAGTGTATAATATTATGTTTCCAATTAAATGACTTAATCTAAAATAATGGGTTTGTTTAAATTGGCGGAATATTTCTCAAGTAAAAGTGTATACATGTTAAAGAGTAAAATTGGCCCAATTTTCAAAATGCCCACATATATATATACACACACACACACACATTTATACAATTATTCTGAAATAAAAACAATTAAATACACAAATTTGTATCACTTAAAACAGTAATTCTAAACCTTCCAAATCAGATTCTACTAGCTATTCTTTTCAAAAACTTATAACTAGTTCTCATGCATATTATATATTTATATTCATTTTTAAAATACAGAAATTTAGTTCTGCAACTGAAGATATCTACATTTTGTCATATTTAAACAGAATGCTACATACATTTAATTAAATATGTGTATATATATATATATATATATATATATATATACTTTTTCAGGAATTACCTTTACATCGGAATGAAATGCATACAGCTGCAACCATGAAAATATGTTCTATTAAATGTCATAGACAGTTAATCCACAGCTTTTGTTTTTTAATATGCCAATGTATATACACAAACAGATATACATTTATATATATATATTCATAAAAATAATAAAAAATGACTGTTAATAGGCAGAGTCGAATTGATGCAGGGATTCAAACTTTAAATATATGTATGGCCCTCATTTCAAGCTGCCGCCCCCAATGGATGGGTGCACTGCCTGTGGGGGCAGCGCCCTCTCCACAGGCCACCCTCATTTCAAGCCGCCCCCCGCCAATGGATGGGTGTGCGGCCTGTGGAGGGGCAGCTGCCTCCATAGATAGCCAACCCTCCTTGGGGATGTGTTGGTTGGGGGGGGAGGGGGCTTTAAGCCTTCCTAAATTTAATATTACTCTCCAAGAAACAAAACTAAGAAAAGAAACCCACGATTCACCATTTGGGGAATTCGATCACAACAAGGGTTCTACGTTTTTTTCAATATATATAAAGAAATTTATGACAACAATATATATATATATATATATATATATATATGTGTATATATATTATATGTGCAATTTAGTATATATATAAACTCATATATATTTATATACATTATTATTATATCAATTGCTGATAAATACAACCATTTAGTACAGATATAAAAGAAAACTAAAATACAATTTGTGGTTTCTGTATAGAATACAATGTGCAGCAAGGGATAATACAATCTATATATATATATATATATATATATATATATTTATATATTTGTATATATTATAAATGAGACAAGAAAGATACAAACTTGTACAGCCAAGAGGCTGATTCTCACACAGTGAATAGAACACTAAGAGGTTTCAAGAGAGGAATTAATCTTTTCATAGGCAATTCATCAATTTTCACATTGAAAACTAAAATACATTAGAAAGAGGATTCAAAAACCTGGAAAACGCTTCCTGTAGAATTTTTCTCCTTGTTTTTCCTTCCTCTCTTGCTTTGCTCCCCTTTTCCACCTTGCTAGATTCACCGTGCTTCAGAGACCCTCTTCTTGGCAGCCATTTTCAGTTATTTTTGCAGAGCAATTAAGAAAGATTGTGAAAACTATTTGCCCCCCTTCTGTTAATTTTTTTCCCTTTTTAAAGATTTCTTTTTAGTTCTCCAAAAACAAACCTAATCTTGAAAATAATAATAATAAAATTTATTTCCATGCATAGTATTTATCCTCCCATAGTAATAATAATGAAATCCTATTTTTATTACCTACGAAGTATTTTATCCTTAGAAAATAATAAGGAAGCCATTGAATTTGCAATTTTAAATATTTATTCGAAGTAACTAATAAAGAAATATCCCTTATTTGCAACTAAAGTAATTATTCAAAACATCAAAGCATTAAAATTTAATTGCATAACAAAATATTTAATTGAACTACAATTAATTCTTTTATTCCTTTATGCCCTTATTTCATTATTTAATTATTTTAATTAAAAATTATAAAATTACGATCAATAAAAATAGGGGTCGTGACATTGAGCCTTATAAAATAAGCAGAGAGCACTTGTAGATAACATTGCAAGTGACTCAATTGTTGGTAATTGATTTGTCTTCATTGTTGGGCATATTTGAGTCATTTTATCTGGTTATTTGAAGAAGGCCAATCTGTTTGCTAATAGATTTTTGGTGACTCTGCTGGGGAGAGAAACGAAGTGCCAGTGTTTTCTCTTCTCAGAAATCTGAAAGGTACCTCCCCGAGGATGGAGGTTGGCGACTCTATTATGTGGAACGTGCTCATAATTTTTCTTTGGTAGAAGATTTCCAGTCATTCATTTCAAATCTGCATAATGGCATTAATTTCACCTTGACCATGGTGTGCCCAATTTGGACCTTTATCATTGCCATAGTAGTCAGACCTACCTAACGGTTCAAGAAAGCATTTTCCAAAGTTTAATGGAGAAAAATCACAAATTGTTGATGATCACATACGAGCCTTCACTGTAGCCTGTGGAATCTTGGGGGTAAATGAAGAAAATGTATTTGTTCGGTTATTCGCTGAGTCCCTCATCGGAGCTGCTGCACATTGGTTCCAGTCTTTAGAAACAGGATGCATCACTAATTGGGACAGCATGAAGAAGAAATTTCTTGGAAGGTTTGAAACAATTGTTGATGTGGCTGTGCTCCTTTCCCAGTTTTTCAACATCAAAAAGAGAGAAGATGAACTTATGAGGGATTTTATAGATCGGTTTAATAGATGCTTAATAAGGATTCTTGATAATATTCATCCAAGCAAAGAGATTCAGTTGGTCATTTTTATTGCAGCACTTCACCCTGATGTTGGTTTTCTCTTGAAGCGAAGCAAGGTATGTGACATTGAAGTTGCACAACAAGAGGCTGTTAGTATTAAAGATGACTTAATATTACTCGGGCTTTGGAAAGCAAAGAAAGTTGAAAAGATTCCTAATTGAAGGCAGCCACAAGAGGTAAAACATTTGTCTTCCTCTTCGTTTGAATGCACCAATTTCACAATTTTTAATGAAGATTTTTTTAGAAGGGCTGAAGTATATGGTTTGCATTATGAAGAAAGTAAAGGTGAATCTACTAATGCTCCAAATGATGTGGAAGGTCAGGTTTATTCATGTCGAGACCTTGGTAATTTAACAACTTCTATTGCAGCCTGTGAGGAATTTAAAGCATCAAATATTCTTCCAAATCATATAAAGTTAGAGGATCTCACACTAAGTCATGAAGAAGAGCTGCAAGAAAAGGTTAGAAATGACACTCCTCTTGATTCTTCTCATTTGAAATCTGATTTAGAAGTAGATGAAATAAAGAATGGTTGCATAAATGAAAATGGAAAGAATGATGCTGATTCAACAAATGAGAATGTTCAGCCTCATGGTGGGTGTTTAAAAATGCCTAATGATGATTTGTTATATGGAAAAGAAGTTGTTTAGTCCGCTTTGCAAGTTGTGGAAAAAGAAGAGTTGAATGAAAAAATTGAAAATTCTGAGCTGCCATTGAAAAGTTATGAATCAGATTATGAGAATAAAAGTGAAATTGTCTTCAAGTCCAGTGAAGTTGTTGTTCATGATATGAACATTTGGGAAGGAGATGAAAATGATTTATCAGGTATTCAAAGGCATGTACAGCTGGGATGTGAAACCCCCACATGAAATTATGAAGATGAAAAGCTATAAGAAGAGGTTAGCAATAATTTTACTTTTGAGTCACCTCACGTTGAGTCTGGTTTAGAAATTGATAAGCATGAAATGAAAGATGACATTATAAATGGGGAAAAAGAAACCAGTGATGATTTGGTAAATGAAGATGTTCAGCCTCATACTGTTTATAATCCAAATTGGTGTTTAGAAATGCCTATGGATGATGTTGTATGTGGAGAAAGAGTTGTTTTATCATCTTTGCAGGCTATGGAGGAAGTAGGTTTGAGGGATGAATAAAAATTTACAGAGCTTCCATTAGAAGGGAATAAATCAAGTCCTGAAGATAAAGGTAAAACTGTTTTATTTCCAAGTGATTCTAAATTTGACAAGGCTGTTGTCCACAACATGGTTCTTCAGTCATTTTCAAAAGAAATTGGTGCATATCAGATTTCAGTTAAAGGCATAATTGAGCTAGAAGAAAGTTCACAAGAAACTACAGCAATATATGATGAGGAATGACTGTTTGCTATGCATCCCAATGAGTTTTTGCACCTCATAATCATCAATTTTATATTTATGATTACTAAGGGACTGCTGGGTTTGCAAATACTTCGTGAATATGCACCTTTGTTTCACACTGGCATCTACTTTTCTCAGCCTATTAATGGCTTTGCATAGTCTTCTGATAAATTGGGTGTGTTGCACCTAGTTCGGGTGCATATAGGTGTTTTAGGTTGCTGTTCATTTGCTGGTCTTTTGGTTTGGTTTTGGTTTTGGTTGTATTCTCTTGTTGTTCCCCTTGACTCCATGGCCCAATGGACAAGGATTGGTCTGCCCCAATGACTCTGGAGTTCTCTGCATTTTCTAAGAAAATGCATTCCCTAGACAGAGCCATTGTTGTCCCCATTTTTGGGCCTTTGAAAAATTTAAAACCTTCCCTTGTCGAATTGCCAATTAAGCCTTGGGTGGTTGTGACCATTTGACCTTTTGATGCCTAATTACGAGGCAATCTGATTTCAAATGTAGCAGCGAGTCCAAGACGGACTTTGCCAATGGCACACAGTCAATACAATCGGTGGAAAAGCATAACATAAGTTGGGAAACATCCCCATTTATGGTTGAGAATTGTTCGAAGTTGTGCAGCTGTCCAGACTTATATAAGTGCTATTGAATTCTATTGAAAAATACTGATGGTACTTCTTTCTTCTAAACCGTGAGGAGATTTCTTTAGTTATGATCAATAATGAGGTCCAGGCTTCACCAATGATAGCGGATCAAAAAAATTCTTATCGACATCCTATGCAAGTTCTTGAAATCTTAGTAGGCTTCGAAACGGTTATGAGAACTACTAATAATGCCGCCACACTATAAAGGAAAGTGGTGTTTATATCTTCGACATTTCATTATGATTTTATAACCATAGGCAGCCCCCACAATGGTTACAAGAACCACTTAAAGTACCATTGCACCATTTAAAACTTGAAAGCAAAGTAAATGTTTTGTTGGCGGTGTTTCAGAAGGTTTTGAGAACCATTAAAAAGCCCGCTCTAGTTACAAGAACTACTTCAAAGTTCACTAGCAATAAAGGGCCTTCCTTAAAAGGATTATGATTGCATGAAAAATACGTTTAGAGAGAGATAGGTTGTTTAGAGCTCGAAATGAAGACTCGGCATTAAGCTTTGTGGCATTGTTAATAACAAGTAGAGGAATGTATTCTCAAAAGAAGTGAACGACTTTGTGCTACATTTGGGGAAGGATTCTCTGAAGACTTGAGTTGTCTTTCAAATAACATTTAGAGAGCCATGTATCATCTCACAATAAGCGTGGGACATTTCCACTATTACCAAAGGTATAAAAACAACACTCTTGCAAATAGAGTTAAAGCCTAATCATAATAAGAGTGCCTAATCCCTATACTACGCCGATAGTAATGCACTCTCTCACACGATTTAGAAAAGCAAGTGAGCATAAGTTGATGTTTGAGTATTGATCGGAATAGAGCAACCATGGAAATAGCGGTGGAAGATTTCACAGTCTCTAGTAGATGCTTACTTTTCAAGGTTGGACAACTCGAGAAATGATTGCAGTCCCCAGGTGCTAGTCTAAAATCAGCAACATTGGCATTAAAATACTCAATTTGTAAAAGAAGAAACCTGCTACGAGGTACAACAAAATGTTCTAAAAATCTGGAATAATGCTCGAGGCGATGATGTTAATGCAGCTATCAATTAATGATTTCGAGTAGGTGATGGATGGAGGTTGCTAAGAGTAAATGTCTTTGATTCCAATAAAGACACATTCTATGCTCCAATAGAGATCCATGGTTTCCTTAGCTCATGATTGAAGTTATTTTGGTTAAATGTCAAGTTGTCTCACTTGATGTAGTGAGATCGATTGTGCAAATTTAGCTGATGGGAAGATAATCACATAGTTACAAGGGAAAGATAGTGGATGTGCTTTATCTGGTGTCTTACCACCTAATAAATGGGCATGCTAGACACATTTGTAATAACCATCGAACAACAAAACTTGTATCAACTTAGTCATTGCTTTAAATTGGCATATGTAGCAAATTAAAGTATTAAAATAGGGACTATAGAGGCTTTCCGGCGAGAGCAATAAAAAGGCATGAAGTTCAATATCGGGAATAGTGGAAATTAAAGCGAATTGAAAGCATCCACTATCGGAATGAACCAAATCTCGTTGCAGTTTTGAATCAACTCATGAACAAAGGTTGTTACTCAAAGGCCAATAAGATATAAAAGGAAGCTACTTTGTAAAGAAGAGATTTTTTAGTTCGGAGAAGGAAATTTGAAGAGTTTATAAATCAAAAATAAAGAAAAATCAATTCAAGAAACCGAAAGGGCAGATCCTCTAGAAGGATTTAAAAAGTTATCAATGGAGAATAAAGAAGGATAAAGAATCTCGAGAGACGGTTATGGAATGGAAAGATTTTTCACATAACTAAACAAGGGCTTATTTGGAGAAATCTATAAATATGTAATTTAAAGCATTGGGGGGATCTTTTTTTCTGCCTGGCTGTGAATAGGGGAAGGAGAGCAAGTTTTGTTTTCTGTTGGTTTGTAAAAAGTTATTATTTTTCTTGACTCAACCAACATACAGGAAACAATTTCAGAGACTTTGAGCTTTGTTTTATTGAAGCAATGAAGAGTTATTTCGAAAATTTTGTGTCTATATATGTCCTTTTTGACTGCAATTTTTCCTATGTTAATTTGTAGTTGATCTTCAATGTGTTTTTGCTATGTATGGCTGTATCTTTTTTCAGATTCATATCTTTTTACGTCAGATATGTGTTTGGGAAAATATAACTGTTCTTTTATCAATCTGTTATCATTCGTGGGTGTGATAGGTGAATTTTGTGTCATTTGTCTGCATTCATTTCATTATGAAATTTCTCCATCACATCTGGTTTTATGGTTATGGGTAGATGTTTGTCTTCCTTTTCTGCTTTTCGGTTAAAAGCATACCCCATTTTCATTCATTGCATATCTTTTGAAGGTAGTTGCACCTTATAAAATAAGCAGAGAGCACTTGCAGATAACATTGCAAGTGACTCAACTGTTGGTAACTGATTTATTTTCATTGCTGGGCATATTTGAGTCATTTTATCTGGTTATTTGAAGAAGGCCAATTTGTTTGCTAACGCTCTCCAATTTCAACAAGTTGCAAATTCTTCGGTTAAGTGGAATTGGCTATGAGCACACGATTATACTAAGAGGATGAGAGGGGGGCAGGGGAGGAGGAGGGGGGATGAGGTGAATCAATATATTACAAACTTTTACAAATTTAAACTTAATCAATTATAACAATAATAGCCATGCAAGATCTTGACAATTAAGAACACAAGAACACCAAGATTTATGTGGAAATGCTTACGGGAGAAAACCATGGCAAAATAATGCTTTTTATATAAATCTCTTTCACAATCTTTGTAGGCACCAACCTACAGGAGACACCAATCCCTCAAATTCAATTTGTGAGCACCAACCCACTGGAGACACCATTCCCCACTTGTAGAATTTGTTGGCACCAACCTCTCCAATATGAGGCACCAACCTCTTCAATAAAATCTTGTCTTCTTGAGAATAAATCTTTTATATAAATAGCCTTTAATGATTTTTTATATTTTCCTCAATCATATCTGTATATACATCTCTTTTAAATCTACATATATTCTTCTTATAATTCTGCCATAAACTCTTCTTAGAAATCTTCCATGAATCCTTCTCACAAATCTGCCTTCAACCTCTCTTTAATGATCTTCGTTTTATCTTCTCATTTTCTGATATGCAAGTGTTTTTCTGATATAAACTCTTATTTCTCATACACCTTCCTTTTATTTATCTTCACATTTCACAATTCTCACTTCTACTCACAGTTATCTTTTATATCTTCATAACATAGTGAAATGATGCACCTCTTAGAATAGATACGTCTCTTCATATATATATTAATTTTTTAATGGTCATAGCTCTTCAACATGTGTCTTGACTATGCTTAATGCAATCTTCAATTAATATTCATTCACTTCATTCTTCTATATTCCTCGCGCACTCTTGAATGATAAAACTTTCGCACATACTTCATCTCATGGAATGACTTCTCTTATATATCTTGTCTCCTCATGAGATACAACCCTTCACCGTACCCTTGTGACTCTTGGTTTAAACTAATCATTATTTAATTAATTAATTAACTAAGTTACCGATTCGTTTGTGGATTCGGGTACGGGTACGTGAATCCGGTACGGGATTCGGCAAAAATTTTTTTTTGGATTTGGGTACGGCTTGGGTACGGCAATACAAAAAACATATAAAAATCAGAAATATATACATATTTGCAGTAGTAATTAAGTTCAGAATACACCACCATATTAATAGTCTAATAACATAGCAAAAATACATCACCACTTTCATAGTCACTAAGTCAAATATTAAAATATTAGTGATTACTCGATTGTCATGATATAAAATTATAAATTAAAGTTCAAACATAAAATGTCAAACGTTTACAATCAGCCATTATTGATCATTGATCAATCTGAATCATATGGGTCATCATATCAAACAAACTAGCATTATTAGATGCTACATTTTGCGTAGAACCACAAATAGCATTCGTGGCACTCGCACAAGCACTGCCACTAGCAGTAGCAGTAGCACCGACACTACCACTCTCACGATCAGTAGCTGCTTCAGGCTCATACTCATCATCAATATCAAGTGCAGCTAAGTGACTTGTGGAAGCATCCAAGTCAAGCTGCTCTGGCTCAATATCCCACCTCCTTGTGTCTCCTTCTTTGTAGGAAGTTTGCTTGTGTGTAAGGAGGCGCAAGTTTGAATGCACATACACCAAGTCCTCTGCCTTTTTTGAATGCAGCCTATTGCGTTTTATTGAGTGGATGAAGGAGTATGTGCTCCAATTCCTCTCTGATGAAGATGAACTAGCAACCTATTAAGAGTCAAGACCAAATTAAATAGTTAAGAGTTACAAAATTTAACTAAACAAAATTATTAATTAATATAAAATTATAAATTAAAATTAAAATTACAAACTATAAAACTTACTTGGGATAAGATTTTTATTGCAATTGGTTGGATGTTCATGTATTCTTGCCCATGGAAATACCACCAACTATGACCATCTACCCTGTATTTGTCTCGAAGAGCATCAAGATTCTGAGCAACACTACCGGAGCATGCAAAAGCCATGAACTCAGCCCTCACTCGATCACGTTGGTCACGATCAGTGAAGAGTCTCCGAATTGCTGCCTTGTAACCTTGAGCCACTTCAACATCCCTATATGGAGCAACTCTTGATGTAACAGAAAGAAGCTCAGGACTATAATATTTGGGACTCAATGCAAAAGCAAGAAGATGCAATGGAGTGGTCATTTTGTTCCATCTATCAACCATGATTTCCTGTAGCTCTTTGAAGAACTTTTCATCAGGATCTTCCTCTTTTGCATTGATGATGGTTTTCATCTTCTCAATCATTGAGTCGATACCATCATATACTTCTCCCAAACAAGGTCTATCCATGTCTGTGTAACGGATCATGCTCAGTATAGGCTCAGTGAAACTGACCAGGTACTCAACACGATCCCACCAACAATCATCTAGTATCCTTTGCCTGATCCTATTTGCCCTTTCACTGCTAGATTGCTTCCATATGGCCCAATTAGGGCTGATTACCATGGCACAAAGTGCCTCACGAACCTTTATAAGTCGTCTCAACACAATTGTGTTGGAGGCAAAACGGGTCTCTGCAACCTGTTTGGAAATCAAAATAAAAATTAAAATGTAATTTAAATTTACAAAATCAAAATTTAAAATTAAAAGAAAACTAAAAATTTAAGAATATTGAGAATTTCAATTAACTTACCTTCAACAATTCCAATTTTGAGAATTGTCTAAATATTCCTTGTGTCATATGGTGGTTGGTGACAAACATCTGGATGTCTTCGCCCTCAGCATACACCTGTTTGATCCACTCAATTTTGGATCCAATTTTTTGTAGCATTAGATTGAGGGAGTGGACAGCACAAGGTGTCCAAAAAATGTGTGGATACTTCTCCTCAATCAATAACCCAGCAGCCCTACAATTTTGGCATTGTCGGTTATAACTTGCACAACATTTTGATGGCCCACATCTTCAATGGCTTGGCAAAGGATGTTAGCAATAAATGGACCATCTTTCACCTGTCCCTCACAATCCACTGCTCTCAAAAACATTGCCCCTTTAGGGGACACGGCAATAACATTGATCAATGGGCGATTTTTTGCATCTTTCCATCCATCAGAAACGATGGTCACCCCTGTTTCAATCCATGAATCCCTTATGGGCTTCAAAGAGTCTGCTACATGTTTCACCTCTTTCTCCAATAAGGTGCAACGCACCTTCTCAAAACTTGGGCCCTTATACCCCTTTGGAGCCTCATTAATAGATTTCACCATTTTTTGCCAATATGGTGAACGAACAACGTTGAATGCCAATCCATTGGCATAGACACATCTTGCTATGTCTTGATCAGCAATCTCTCTTGCCTCATTCTGAAATGAAACTTCCAACGGTCCCTTAGATCTTTTATTTGATGAGGGCACGGTTTGCTCTTGAGGGATGTTCATAAATGGATGGCTTTCTGTAGGTGGAATATAAGTAGGTGGTGTAGGGGGTTTCATGGATTGAGATCCTTTCTTCAAAGGATGGTTTTTTTTAACACTAGTAGCTTTTTGATCTGCTTTTTCTTGCTCAGCAATATATTTCAACACTATGTCATCTGCAAGGCCTTTGCCATCACCTTCTGGAGGTCCCGGACAAGGTTTGATGCCAATATCAGGGATACTACACAAGTGGGCTTTCACTCGACTGTATGAGCTCGTGTATTGAACTTTGCAATGACCACAAATCCAAACAAATACTCCACCACCTGGACATTGTTGAACCATTTCTACATATTTCCAAAGGGGAGAGGTTGCACTTATTTTGAAACGAGATTGGCCTGAATTAGAAGCAGATGCCATTGTAATACCTAAGGGCCAGGGCACAATAGATTGAAATAATTTTGGTATTGAAATTTGAAACTAAAAAGCTTAAAAGAATGAGAACAATCAACAAAAGTAATAGTAATACAATAAAAACAAAACTAAATAGTTCATTTGTTAAACAAAAACTTTAAAAAAATGTAAAAAAAAAATCAAAAAATTTCAAAGAAACCTACTTTTTTTGAACAAATCTTGCTCTACAGTCTTCTTGAATCTTGGCAAACACTTGCAAGTGCTTAGGAATAGCACAGCAATCAACCTTGAACCACCAACGATCAGCCTTCAACTCTGTTCGAGCTTGTGCAAGCAAAAGAGCAAGTTCAGCAATGGAGGCAAAAAAATTCGTTTTTCTTTCACAAATTGTTAAAATGAAGTTGTTTTTACCTTTTTAGTGTGTTTGGAGGTCAAAATTAGGGTTGCAATGAATATTTTAATATTTAGAAGTCAACATAAGGTCAAACAAATAATAAAAAATGATTAAAAAAAGACGTTTTTTTTTCGGACTGGGCTTTTTGACGCGAAATTCGGCTCGGATTCGGCTCGGATTCTTCATGCCGAATCCTGGAAGAATCCGCAGTGAGTTGAAGAATCTGATACGTATCCGCAGGCGAAAAACCGAATCCTGGACGAATCCGTACCGTACCGTACCCGAATTTCGTACCTGAATCGTACCGTATCGTATCCGGAGGCTAAGTATGGCGAATCGGTAACTTAGTTAATTAACATAAGATTGGTGGCTTGAATAATGATTATAGATTCATATTTTTCATAATCATATTTCCTTTTGTATGTTATATATCTCCATTTTGTAAATATCAACAAGTTGACTTAATTTATTTCTGTTTCAATCATCAAGTTGACCTTGGATAATAAACATTTTTCACTAATGGAGTGCTTTCATACATATGAATTTGGCCAGCAATATAATGAATAATTTAGCCATATGTAAATGTATCTCTGCCACTAGCATTTCTCCTCTATAGGTGGCACATTTGCTTGTACATCAATGGCAATATTCTAATAATCTCGACTAAGCGCCTTTGACATCAATGACAATATTTCCAACAATCTCCCCCTTTGTCATTGATGGCAACATAATTCTCCCCCTTTCTCTAACTCTCCCCCTTTGGCAAAGGGATGTTCGTTATACTTCCATCCACAAGTTGATCATGGAAAACATCCATTCATATTCTTTGTGGTCACTTACATCTATTGCAATAAGAATTTACTTCTCCCCCTATCTGAAATTCTCTAATGCTCCCCCTCCCCCTTTCTCTAACACTCTATCCCTTGTTTCTATTTCGCTTGGTTGACATGCTTTCTACATGAGAATGGTTTGCTTTTGTGCTTATCTCTTGATGTCTTCTTTCTCGTAATTCTGCATCTTCCTCCATTTATTTTGTGTATCCATTTTTCTACAATGGAATAGATGTGAAACAAACCTGGAAATGGAATCCTAACATTAATTAGGAAGTGTAGAAGAAATCTACTGCTGATGTTGTACAAAATAAGGAAAACAAACATATATTAATGAAATGTGCAGATTTTTTTCTTCAATCCCTTCAATCGTGAGCTGAAAGACATCAAATGCAGTTGTGAATTACAAAGGAGTGGTGAACGCAATTAAATAGATCTGTTGTCAGCATTTTCTCAGCGCCTATAGTGCATACACCCTATTTTTGTTGTTTTCACATGTGCTTCTTTGTTTAGATGAGTTTGAGTGTGAGTACTTGGTGAGTATTGAAACTCTGAATTTAGTAAGTTATAGAGCTTAACTGTGCTGAAAAACCGGTTTTTCTTTTTTTCAATGCATTTTTTGATATGGGTTCACCCATAGTTGGAAAACTTGGACTCGGCAAAAACTCAGGGAAAACTCAGCAAAAAACTTGATAACTTAAAAAATTGCTTAAATTTCTTTAGAAATACAATTTTTTTTTCTTTTTTTCAATGCATTTTTTGATATGGGTTCACCCATAGTTGGAAAACTTGGACTCGGCAAAAACTCAGGGAAAACTCAGCAAAAAACTCGATAACTTAAAAAATTGCTTAAATTTCTTTAGAAATACAATTTTTTTTTTTTTTTTTTGTTGCAAAATTCAATGACAAGATGTATCCAATGAGTCCATAAATGAGTACAAAAGTGTTTTATATTTAATTTGATTGCTTTGAGTGCAAATTGAGTACAAAATCGCATTCTCATGTGGAATCTTGATGGCTGAAAGCCTAATACAATAGATAGCAAAAAAATGAAAATAGTAAAACTAAAAGTAAATACAACATATTACACCTTCCTCTTCCCTAATCTACTGAAAACTAGGGGAGAGGTAGATGTTCTAGTCCTTGGAGTAGGCTGTGGGTGCTCGGTTGGCATGGAAGGCAGTGGCTTGACCTCCATCCTGGAAGTAGATGGAAATGAATCTTCATCCTCATCAATGTCATCCAACCTTGCATCTCCTGTTGCACCCACATCCTCCAATGCCTATCTATCAAAATCCTAAATCGCATCCTCAGTAAACAATGGAGGCTTCTCATCCTACCTTGTCCAATCATTGCAAGGATCTATCTCATCCAAATCAATGGGATCCTGTGATTTGTCCTCTACTCTTCTTGTGCGCAGCCGAAGGTTGTATTGCACAAAGACAAGGTCATTGAGGTGCTTTTGAGCTAATTTGTTGCGCTTCTTTGTGTGGATGGCCTCAAACAAGCTCCAATTGCGCTCACAGTTGGATGCACTACAAGGTTGGCATAATATGTAGTGGGAAAGTCTTTGGATATTTGGGGTATTTCCACACCAATTTTCCCACCAAGACTCTGCAGAATAAAATATTGAAGAGTTAGAAAGCAAAGTCAAAAGTAAAACATATTTTATCAAATTATAAGATGCATGTGAAATAAAGACTCCAAATTTTGTATCTGGTGTCTGAGTGTTTCTTCCTCGAATAGCTAGGTCTGAATAAAATAGGCTACCTCTTCCTTCCCTGTGACTTTCCAATTCTTGGACAATGAGGTCTCTCACCTCAACCTGGGGTGTCATCCTCTGAATGCATGTCGTGAGCCCCAACATAACCTCTCCATTAGGATCTGAGAAGGTGTTTGAGTAGAAAAAACAAGAGTTGAGGAAGTAACTTATTGCATGGATGGGTTGGTGGAGTTGATTGTTCCACCTCCTATCAATAATCTCCCATATGGGATCAAAGTTGAGCTTGTCCCCCATGTAATAATTTTTGTTAGCCTCTTTGACCCTATCCATGGCCTCATAAATATACCCCATCGGGTTTTGATCCCCATCTACGAAACAAAGAACTCTAATCAAGGGCTTCGACACCCGCAAATTACAAATACGAAAAGATCAAAGTTACAAATTTATAATGAAAGACTTAAAATGAAAAAAATAAAAATATTCAACTTGAATTTAATTTCAAAGTTTTGAAGTTACCTTCACGATCTTTGCAGTTCTTTGTACAAAAAGGTGGTCAAAGACAATGCTTGCAACCCTCTCTCCTTAAGGCTTCTTTGCATAAGATGAATCGAGCCATGCTCAACTCACAAACAATTGTTTTAAAACAATCAATGAATCAGTAATGCTTTGCAATGGTAGGGAAGCCATTGCAAACTTTGTAACACCTGATCTTATCAACTCTTTCCCTTGGGCGTGATCTCTCATCAAATTAAGAACCCAAGGGTGATTGTAGATAAGTTTTGTGATGCTTCGTACATCATCTACAACCGTTATCACCCAATCAAGTTTTCCTATGTCCTCCAAAAGAAGGTCAAGGAAATGTGCTGCACAAGGTGACCAAAAGAGTGTCCTATGTTTGTCCTAGAGCAATCTCCCAACCGCCACATATGCTGTTGCATTATTAGTGATGATTTGCACCACATTTTCTATGCCCACCTCTATGACAACTTCCTCTAACATTAGAGATGATGTTTCTGCATTTTTCACTTTTCTAGAGGCATCTACTGATTTAAAAAAAAAATTACCTTTTGAAGCAATCAAAAAATTAAGAATAGTGCAGTTTTTCCCATCCGTCCACCCATCTGATAGAATGGTGCAGCCATATTTTTTCAGTTCTTTCTTTTGCTCTTCCACTACTTGCATTGCCCTTTCAGTTGCATTTGTGAGTAACCTACAAGTACAAAGTAAAATTAAGTACAAAATTTTAATTTTTAAACAAAAAATAGCTTAAGTTCAACATAGATTAATATAGATTAAAGAATATAAATTTAGCCTAAAAGTCAACATAAATTACTATAACTTATAACTAAGTATAAAATTTAGATTAACTAACCTCCCACTCAAGTCTCTGGAAGAAGATGCCTTGTAGCGTTTTTCCGCAACTGTCAATGCAATAGCGAAATTGTCCTAAGAAGGACTACTAGCCACATTGAAAGGAATTTTGTTGAAATACCAAAAATCAACACATGCCATGTTAGCATGTTCATGCACCTCCCTATTCAACCTTGTAGCTTCCAATGATGGTTGTGCCCAGGTGTGTTTTTGGGCACAAAAAAATTGTGTGGCGTGCGTGTAGGTGTAGGTGCTAACACTCTACTTGAAGTAGAGGAAGTGGAGGGCCTAGAGGCCAATGTGCCTCGAATGCGTGGACCACGAAGAGAGCCCACAATGTTAGGACATGTTTCCTCATTTGATTCTACTTGCTAATGACCATGACCACTAACTATGCTTGTTGCTATGGCTGCCCTTGTCCTCTCCCTTTGCAATTTTTCTCTTATGCAGCTGCAAGTAGGGCATTTATCTCTCTTTTTATCTCTTTTGTGGTCACAGGACAAAGCTTGGCATCACGATCAACAATGCCTGCAAGATGGTATTTGAGGCGATTTATGCCTCATGATGTAGCTTGTCACATCGAATGCAAATAATTGATCCAAGCATTAGTCCCTGCACGACATACTTCCAAGCAGGGTCACTAGCTCCTGCAAAACGAGTGCCTGTAATCAACAGTGGCACGGGCATTGATGGGGCAGAGTTTCAGGCTGAACTAGAACCAAAAGCTTCTTTATTTGTTGTATTTAACCTACACATACAAAGTGAAAGCACAACATATTAATTTTTTAATAAAAAAAACCTAAATTATACATAAATCACTAAAAATCAGCCTAAATTATGTTTAAATTAATATAAATTAGTTAAAATTGGTAAAAATTTAATCTAAGCTAAACATTTTATATGATTTTATCAAAAAAAAAAGAAGAAAAAAATTGGGTATGAAAAAATAATGAAAATAGTGAAAAAATCAGAAAAAAATTAACAAAAAATAGTGATGAATCTTATTTTTTGGAATTCAAATGCAAAAATCCTACTTTTTAGCATATGGTGAATTTATTTTTAACTTAGATGCAACGTTTTGCAGCCAAAATGAACAAACAAAAAAAATAAAACCAAAAAGCCTACTTGTGCTTCAAATTTGCCTTCAAAATTCACCAAAAGATCCCTTTCAATCTTCTCTCCTTGATGGAAAAATGTTGTAAATGGTTTGTGTACTGTTGGGAAGGGTTTTCTTTGTAGAGCTGAGCAAAATAGAAGTTTTTTTTTCTTATTGTTTGTTTGTTTTGGGGGCCTTTTTTGATGCAGAGGAATTTGTGCTATGTATGACAAGTCTTTGGCTCAGACTCGCCGAGTTTTTGGTGAAAACTTGCCAAAATATCAGCGAGTTTTTGCCAGAAACTTTGTGAATATTTTGGAGAGTAAACATCAGAAATACTCGTCGGTCATTTGACTCGGCGAGTACTTGGTGACTTTCCATGTTTTTGGCGAGTCTGCCAACATTGGGTTCACCTATATAAACCCTAGGTGAACCTACAATACACTTGAATGAAGACTTGTACCCAGACCTATTCAAAGTGGGAATTTCGACATAAAGTTATAAGATATATCTACCAGTCAATATATGCATAAAATAATTTATTCGGTACAATATTCCATATTCTAGGCCTTTTGAAATTGTTAGAGATCTATGTAATCTTCTTTAGTTATTAATGGTCATTACTAAGAGATGCAAGTTTCACCTTGATGGGGCATGTGCCCCTTAATCTTCATATATAAACCATGTCACCCTATCCATTCATTCTCACCAATATACTATTATAATCTTATTCCTCATTCAATATGTAAATATTACATATTTATTATGTATGTACCTAGCAGGTATGTGATGGGTATTTTTCTCAATTGGCTACCATTTACATGGTGATTGTCGTGTGTACTGCTTTGAGGATGATATTTTGTTTTAGTGATAGGTTGATAACTTCAAAGCTCTAAAGTATGCTCCTCATTGTCAAAATGTTTGTATCTCTCATCAAGTCTCCTTACTTTAATCCATCCGCTCAATATCTCCATGTGCCCTCTATGGAATGGGTCAGTTTGCACTGCCCTTTCTTGTCTCATATTGGCCTATTTCTCTTTGTTGATTCATGTTTCTATGGTTTCCTCAGTTCATCTCCTGGATTGTAACTTTGTAGCCTGGAAACAAGTCAAGTTCATTCCAATTCTGGTTTTTCTAGTTGATTGTCCACTTGCCATGAATGGTTCACCTAATAATGAGATGCTTTTCTTATTTTCAATGAATTGTTTGTTTCCCTTAATACCCATGGGTTTGTAATGTTTGCACTAAGCTTATGCAGGCTGCGATAGGTCGCTTTTTGGGTGTAATGAAGCAATCCCTTAGCCATACTACAGCATTTACCGGTCCAATTGAAGAACTGGTGCATCATAAGACAGAGTCATCAGGGCATCTACATGTGATTTCAGAGCTGAACTATGACATTACTACAGAGAAAAATGGTGTTTCTTTATCACAAGCTTCAAGCAGGAAGTTGGACTCTCAAGCTTTGCAATCAGAGGAGTCAGAGTTGATTAGATACTTGAAAAATTTGCCAATAGATGAACAGCTTCCTCGTATGCCTCCTTGGTTTATCCATTCTGGTAGTCACAAACTTTATCAATTGATTGCAGCCATTATAAGGCTTGCAGGCCTATCTGCCATGGCTGGTATAGCACTTAGTTTAATACTTATCATATTTTTCAGTTGAATATAGTGCTAATGTTCATTACAATTTTGTATTTATATTTCTTACTGAGTTCAATCTTTATTCTAAAAATCTAGGTTGCACGGATATATTTTCCTTATCAATTCTAATAGAGACACCGCTAGAGTCTCTTCGTCACAACATTTCAGAGATGCACTCAAAAGAGTATAGAGAAGAGGATTGGCAGACTTGGTATAGCAATTATGGGGCAGGTCGTGTTCTACGTGATGCAGCTACTGCAGTATGTGTTCTAAATGAGATTATTTATGGTGCATCAGGCAGGGCTACATGCACATACACAAGTTTGTTCAAAAGTACTATCATATTACAAGAAAAGAATACAGGGAGAATGACAGGAGTTTCAGACAGTGATAACTGTGGCCTGAATGACAACTTAAAAGAAAATATTCTATGTTCTCTTAAAAAATGGGAAATGAATGCAGGAACAGATTTAAGTCAGCATCTTATTGAGTGCGTTTGTAGCACACTGCATGAATACATGTCTTCTGAAATTTGGGATCTTCCTATAGATTTTTCGTCACCTGGTCTGATACAAAATTTAAGCAATCAGCAGTTGCCTCAGCATTTTTTGCAGGACACTGCAATGCTACAACAGGTACTTTTGTGTACATGCTTATGGAAGAGTTTTCTCCCCCTAGCTTTGGAACCACACCATTTGAATAGATTAGAAACATTTATGTGTATGAAAAAGCCAAAAGCAGTTCTGTAGTTATCATTTTCTCTTAGTAACTTGAATATTTTACTCTTTATTTTGACTGTGCAGGTTATATTAGAGGGTTTGGGTGTATTTGGAATATCACTTGGCAGATCTTTTGAAACCAGTGGGTTCTTGTATTCTTCCCTTTACTTATTGTTGGAGAAGCTTGTCTGTTCAAATTATCACATACGGAGTGCAGCAGATGTTGCACTCAGAGTGCTTTCCAAATCTGCTGGTTATTCATCGGTGGGTTCTGGATTTGTGGAATCGGACCCTAAATTTTTTCTCTTTATTGAATAGTGTTGACTCATTATTTTGTTTTGGCAACAGGTAAAGGATTTGGTGGTGGCAAATGTAGATTATATAATTAATTCGTTATGTCGTCAACTTCGCCACTTGACACTCAACCCTCGTGCACCAAACATACTTGCGGCTATACTTTCCTCTATTGGTGCTGTTCATGATATATTGCCATTACTAGAGGAGCCAGTATGATACTGTCTTTAATGCAATTATGACTAATGGATTTATTTTTTATAGTATACAGAATAGATATTACGTCATCTTGCAATGTTGTTGACTGCTCTACAAAATTGCATCTTAGAATGAGGAATATGATTGTGTTCTGCCTATTGTCAGATGCCTAGGACTAGACCATGGCTTGACAAGTTAAAGAATAAAAATCTGCCTGTGACATGGCAGAAAATCTTGAAATGTAAAAGATATATGATATTAAAATGTTGACAGCAGAAAATACGATACAAATTATTTGATGGACAAACAATATCAAATTAAACCAATTTCCTGTAATTTCTCAAACAAAATTGTGAATACACATGATCACCTAATAGTTTATAAACATTGGAACTTGAAGCTATACAACGAAAATAATGAAATCTTGTGCCATAGATCAGATCTTCAGAATCCAAACATTCTGTCTTTGATAAAGCTCTCTGTGGCTGAGGAACTTTTAAACAAGTAGGGCCTTCATTTGCCAATTTTACCTTTTTAGTTTCCTGTTTTTAGTTTGATGTTTTGTCTTGATTAATTGTTTCAATAGGCCTGCTTGATTTGAGAGTTTATAGAGTTCAAGACAACTGAGAATTAACTCAAAAATATTCATTCTTCTTAGCTCTAGTTGGTTTGTTTATTTGAGGCTATATACACAGCAGCACAAACATGCACTAGCTACTTGTCATTTGAAGCATCTGGATCTATGATTCAGAAGTAAGGCCACCAAAATTCTCCCATGATATACCTATCATATTATATGTTGCAAGAATAATAACTAAAACAAAGTAGAAAGAAAGATTTAAATATAGATTAAATTGGGAATTGGATTGGCAATTCAGTAAATCATATTCTAGTAGTTAATTCAAGCAAGGGCCCACTTGAGGTGGACTGCATCTGAACCTTTATCCTGTTAGCCTAGCTTGTGAGCCTAGATTCTTGTAATTGTAGTTAGATTTGTTTGTTACAATCAAGTTTATTATAGTCGATAGATCAATTTTGTTAACCTGCAGCATTTGCATTGAACCCGTAGCATCTACTGTATAATTCCTAGTATGTTGAGGAAGTCATAGAATAGATTTCTTTTCTAAGCACAACATTTATCTCCTTGTTTTGCAAAGCTTGAATTTTTTTCTGTGACACACAACTTTAGAATCTCAATCCCTAGGTGCCTATTGTTGCACATACAATATTGACACCATGCCAAAAAGATATGTCTTTGGGTTGACATATAAATGAAGTAATATGATGATCCAAAAGGCTGCATGATATTAGATAAGTATATTTGTTGAGTTGTGTGCGAGCTGTAGCTACACAAGGTTTAGAGATAATTGATAGCACTTGACATTTTTGGTGCTGTTGCCAAAGATGGTGTCAAGCTCTAGAGCTTCTAGGTTTTGAATTAGTTTTTACTGCTTTCCTTAGATTGAAATTTATTTCATGCAGCTTAGGATTAGTAACCACCACTAGAGTTATGAAAACATTCACTAACATTGTTCAAGAGAGGGCATCTTGGCTTTGATATATTTCATGTGGCAGAGAAGAGACCCCTTGGGAAGATTCCTTCTAAATGATATTGAAAATCTAGTAATAACCGACCAAGGAGAGGCATCTGTAGCAGCATAAAATGTTGTAGCTAAAGAAATTACAACCCAACAACTAGGCAAATTAGTGAACCTTTTTCCTTAGAAGAACAATTTCCATTGGTCTCTCCACAAGTTGTTACTAGCCAAGAGTCAAGTGTATCTTACCATCAGCCATTTCCTGCAGTCCATAATGACATCACCAAATTCCCCAAAGCATCCCTTGGAGAACCTTCTACTAGAAAAACTCCAGGAGCTGTTTTAGTTTGAATCATAACATGGCTGAAGTGACAGTAGATCACCCTACTGAACCCACTGCCTTTCAATTTTCCTATTTTTGATCAGGTAGGATGTGCTGCTATGGAGAACATTCCATCCTCTGCCTTGATGAGCACACAGTTCTACTGAGGGGGGAAGGGGGGTGAATGAGTATAAGACTATCTTTTACTTTTTCAAATCAATAACCACAATAACTTCAAATACACTACATCAACAAATAAGAACACAAGATATACGTGGAAGCCCTTTCAGGAGAAAACCATGGAATAAGGACTGCTTGTATCGACTGTCAAAATCCAGTCACAAATAAAATGCTTCTTTACAATATTTTCGTAGGCACCAACCCATTGGAGACATCAATCCCCACAACTAATCACCAACTTAGTAAGAGACACCAATCTCTTCAATTTAGATATACCAACCTCTTGCACAACTATATCTTTGTCTTCTTAATAATTCTCCTTCAAAAATCTGCCTTTGAATGATCTTCTATTATATTCTTTTCACACAAAACTGCTGCTGTATGTATAATATATCTTCTATTCTCCACACTTCTCCACATTCAAGACTCACATCTTATCTCTTTCACGAAGGAGGTGACCTTTTGGATGGATGCATTGCTTGGCAAAGGGAAGCAACTCTCTATTAATATGCACCTCTTCATAACAAACTTGGGCGTTCACCATAAGGGGTCAACCACTTTTTAAAAAATATAAATTTATTTAATTTAATTCCCAAAGTGGGGTGCCTCTATTGGGGGGGGTCGGCTCCATAATTTAAAAATAATTTTTAAATAATAAGGAGGGCGCTAGAATGGAGGAGGGTTGGCTAGCATCAAATGAAGCCTTTTGATCATCATTAATTCATCTTGGACATGGTGTGATCTGCTCTTGACTATGTGTTGGCGTTACAATTCGCACCTCTAGAGTGCGTATTGGCAACAACCAGCTATGCACAATATTAATTGCTCTTCAAATTAGGAGGGGAAGCTCCCTCTTTTCCTTAAATGTGTAAAAAGTAAAGTATTCTAAATTCCTATATTTTTAACTCAGCTGGTAGAGGCACAAAGTTAAGAAAATTGCTGCTAAGGTTTTCTCTGGTTTTGCAGATCTTAACTACAACTAGGCTAACGCTAAAACTATCCTATCTCCTTTAGAAAAACAGCACAAAAGGAGTTAGGAGCAAAGGGAATGGTATACGATAAAGTCTATCTCAGGATTCCCAAGGAGGTGGAACACCTATCCGAGGTGTAGGCTGAAATGAAGGTTATTGGAAACAACATCAAATGGCAAGCTAGTTCTCAGGATTCCCAAGGAGTTTGAACACCTATTCGAGGTGTAGATATGAAAGAAAGACTATTAAAAACAACATCAAACGATAATCTCTATTTCTAAATTCCCAAGGAGGTGGAACACCTATCTGAGGTGTAGATATGAAAGAAAGATTATTATAAACAAATAAATCTGGGACAACAAATTCTATGAATGAACTAACACACAATAAACGATCAAACCAGCTTTATATTAACAAAGTGAACTAATACAAAATAGCAATATTGCACGGCAAGGTGGGCACAACAATTTGTTATCACATGAAAAGTTGAAATACAATGAACATAGGTGCTCTTATTTATAGAACCTCAAAGGAGTAGGGAACCCTAAAATCTCCTTGAGTTAACATCAGTCTTGCAAGCATGAAAGATTTATTCTTAAACCTAAATGTATGCAACTTAACAGTTAATTGGAAAAACTACCTCAGTTAACTAAACTATAACTAAACTAAATGGACGTTGCAACACACAAGTCCTATTGATATGAGAGTCAACTGATAACTTACATCAATTAACTAAATCCTAACTGGAAGTCTGTTCTCCTCCAAAAGATATCCCCAAGGATAAGATAAACATGCATAGAATCAGCAATCAGAACTCAAGAGTGATGTTGAGTTGACTACTGCTCTTGACTCTATCCTTGGGAAAATTGTAATATGTAATTGAATGTTCACTCCAAGCCATCATGAGCAATCATCTCCTTTAGGAAATCATTAACTGCATCATCTTCAGGCACTTTGATGCTATCCAAAATGATAGACTGTCTGCTCAATGCCTTCTCTCCATCCTTGATCATTTTTTGACATTCTTTGACCTCCTCAACTACCCTATTGAAACTCATTGGCATCACCGAGAAATGACTCAACTTGGACGCCACAAGATCGCCATCAAGACCATCATGAACCAACTTTTGGAATTTAGTTTGCACAACATCGAGATCAATGTAGGCCATTTTCATGAAGATAATGGCTTGGGATCTGGGTGACAAATCCACTTACGAGCTTGAGGGCACCGACAACATCTTCTTTGATTTTGGCCACCTTTGTAGACACCCTTTGACTTGTGTTTCCTTTCAAATTCTCCGTCTTTTCCGCTAACCTTGACACCTTTGGGCAAATTGCTTATGGTTTCGACTCTAGATTTCCCCTTGGAAGAGGAAGGTAGTGAAGGATGTACAATAGGTGGCTCTGCAACTGTTGCTACCTTTCGCCTCCTTTGAGCGACCTTTTCAAATCTTTCCTTTTCTGCATGCCATATCTTTTCACGTTCCTCCATGATTAAAATGCAATTATTTGTATGAGGTGGAATGGTGAAGCACTTTTCAACATCTCTTGGCTTGAGGCTGCAAACAACCTGCGCATCTGCTGATCGAGTTTGTCGTGTAGAAGAGTCATAATGCTTGATGCATGCAATTACAAACTCGAGATCTGACACTGTGATGGGAATAGAGGCTGCTGCCAGCAATCCAGAGCGATCAAGATGCTTGATTGTCGTATTGTCAATGCCTTCCAACGTGCTCAATTTGATCATTGGATGAACATTATCCAAGTTAGTTGTCAAAAGTTTTCAAGAAGTCATGAACTAAGACTGATTTGGTCTTGTATTCAATTGGATTGAATTGCATTTTGAAAACCTAGACTTTTGAGTGTGAATGCAATTTCCCCTTCCTAGGCAGTTCAGGTGTTTGAGGGGTTAGCCTATCATTCAAACCCTTGTAGGCTGACATATGTGATTAGAGGGTTGCTTATGGTAGTTATCCTGAGTTTTGGGATATTACTCCATCAGTTGATTGAGGTTCGGGCCTTTGCAAAGACTTATAGAGTGATATTCAGGCACTTACTATTTATAGTAAGTCAAGCCAACTGGGGTTACTATTTCTGGTAGGGCACTTGGTTTAGTTGGTCATCTCAGTTTCGACCCAGTTTGATAGTTTGATGAGCAAACAGGGAATATTGGAGCATTTGATAATTATTAAATGATTATTAAATTGACTTTATAATATAAAGTCAATTAAATGAAATATTAAAGTATTAATTATTAATGGCGAATTATAAATTATTTAATAATTAATACTTTATAATAAAGGGATAATATTAATATTAAATGAGTATTGATTACTCATTTGAAAAAGGATGCCATTTATTAATTAAATTGCCTAAGTCAAGAGGGGCGAATTTAATTATCAATTTTAATGCTCATTTAAATTGCTTTTTGAGAGGGTCGACTTCTCTGATGAAGTATTTATTTCTCAAAGACAGAATAGAACTCATTATGATATGATTATTCAAATTTTGTCTTTTCTCTCTGAGAACATTTTGGAGTTGGAGAACGTCAACTCTCCAGAATTAGACATACTGAGGCTGTGAAAGATCAGTTGAAGATTGTCTATCAGAGTGGCTTCATTCAGAAGTCGCAACAAAGCTTATTTACAAAGTTTTAGATTGGGGTTTTAGTCTATAGTTGGGTCGATTCTCTCTAGAAGAGAATCCAGTTTGCAGTGTATATCCATATTGACTATTTGGCACACATTTCAAGGCTGTACGGACTTATTAGTTGCTGGTTTTAGGCCATACTTATCAGCAGTAGGGTGTTACTTCTTCCACCAACCAAATCGCCTTGCCTTTTTGGTGCCTACCTCTTCCTGTGTTGGCGCCTTGGTCATCTGGGGCTTTTGCATCAGTTTTCAAGAGGGAGATCACAATATTCTGGCTAGCTGTACCATCTCATTATTTCTTTCAAGCGGCTGCAATAAGTATTAGGTTTTTCTTTAATAAAATCGCTGCCTTTTTGCTTACATGTTAACATTTCATCATTGTAATCATTTGGCAAGACAAATAAATGAATCGCCTTCCATCTAGGAGTAATTTGCTTTAGTAATTGGTAATTTTGCTTTTTTATATAATTTTCAAGCATTTATTATCAAAATCGCATAAACCCTCTTTTTGCAAAAATTACAAAAAAAATCACAAAACAACAAAAAAATCAAACAAATTGCATATTTAGCTTCAATCAGGGGTTTAGAGACACCAGGTCTCTTACAGTGGTATCAGAGCACACCCAATTTTTGAGACATGGAGATGAAGTTCAAGGTAAACGGGAAACCACATGTCATAAAAGCCATCAGAGAGAGTAATTTGAGAGTGGTATCTTTCAGACATATGGAGAGGCTCATTCGTTATGACATGGTGGATTGGGCTGCCGAGTGCATGTTTTTGCTAGCACAACAGGAGCAGCAGAAGGTTGAGGACCATCCTGACATTTAGGAGCTGAGGACTAAACACTCTAAAGTGTTTAGTGACATTCCACCAGGCAGACCTCTAGACAGGGGCATCAAGCACATTATTGAGTTGGAGGAGGGCACCAAGCCCATTATGATCACACCATACAAACATCCGAAGTGCCTCAAGGATGAGATAGAGAAAACAATCAGTGAGTTGTTAGCTATGGGGCATATCAGACCCAACAAGTCACCTTTTGCTTCATCGGTGGTATTGGTGAAGAAAACGGATGGGTCACTCAAAATGTGTATAGATTACCGCCAGCTTAATAAGAGAACAATCAAAAACAGGTACCCTATACCCTGCATAGATGAGCTGATTGATGAGTTGCATGGTGCTATCTTCTTCACGAAGATTGACTTGAGGTCTGGGTACCATCAGATTCAGATGAGGGAGCAGGACATTGAGAAAACCGCTTTCAGGTGCCATTGCGGTCACTTCAAGTTCTTGGTTATGCCTTTCGGTCTAACCAACACCCCTGCTACCTTTCAAGCTACAATGAATTGGGTCTTCAGTTCTCAGCTGCGGAGATATGTGTTGGTCTTCTTCGATGACATTCTGGTGTACTACTAGTAGGTCATGGGAGGAGATTTAGCTCACTTAGATACAGTCTTGGGTATTTTGGTGGAGGAGTCCTTGTACGCCAAAGAGTCCAAGTGTGAGCTAGGCATGGCTGAGTTGTTTTATCTTGGGCACATTATCAGTGCCAAGGGAGTTAGTATGGACCTTGAGAAGGTCCGAGCTATAGTGGAGTGGCTAGTACCAAAGAACCTTACCCAACTTAGAGGATTCATTGGGTTGTGTGCTTTTTACAGACGATTTGTTAGTGGGTTCTCACGACATGCCGCACCCCTTACTGATCTGACAAGGAAAGGGGCATTTACTTGGTCACTGTAGGCTCAGGACTGTTTTGATAGATTCAAGGTGATTATGACTTTGTGTCCAGTTTTAGCACTGCCAGACTTTACAAAGTCTTTTGATTTTGTATTGTGATGCCTCAGGAGAAGGCATTGGTGCTGTATTGATGTAGGAGAGACACCCTATTGCTTTTAAGAGTAGGAAGCTTAGGGGTCTTGAGAGATTTTATAGCATTTATGACAAGGAGATGTTACCCATTATGCATGCTTTGGCTAAGTTCAGGCAATATCTGGTAGGTAGTAAATTCAGTGTGCGTACAAAACACAATAGCTTGAAACACTTCTTTGGACAGCGAGACTTAAATGAAAGGAAACAAAAGTGGGTCAGTAAATTGCAATCCTATGATTTTGATATCACCTTCATTAAAGGGAAGCAGAATGTTGTAGCTGACGCCTTGTCTCACAGACCCTAGTTGAATGCTATGGCACAGATCTCCGAGGATTGGAGGCACAGGATTATTGCAGAGTATGCTAAGAACCAATGGGCTTCTAGCATTGTGGATGGGACAGAGCAGGATAGTAGATACACCGTTGTGAATGACTTGATCATTTACAAGGGGCAGATTTTTTTTGTTCTAGATTCAAAGTTGAAGGACACAATTCTGAAAGCTTTTCATGATCTTCCTATGGTGGGCCATCCCGGTTATTTCAAAACATATAAGTTGGTACGGGAATGGTTTACTTGGAAAGGGCTGAAGACTGATGTTCTTCGCTATGTGCAAGAGTGTTCCATTTGCCAGCAGAACAAATAGGAACACACATATCTTGCTGGATTGCTTTAGCCACTTCCGATACCTGATAGGAAGTGGGAATGTTTATCAATGGATTTCATCACAGGCTTGCGGAAAGCCCAAGGGAAAGATTGTATTTACGTGGTTGTTGACCGACTGACAAAATATGCACACTTTTTTTCGATCACCACTACATTCACAACATCGCAGATTGTAGAGCTCTTCTTCAGAGAGGTATTCAGGCTACATGGTTTGCCTCAGACTATAGTCAGCGATAAAGATAGTTGGTTCATGAGAAACTTTTAGCAGGAGTTGTTTAGGCTTTGTGGAACCAAACTGACTCCTAGTACCAGATACCATCCACAAACATATGGGTAGATAGAGATCATCAATAAGTGGGTGGAAGGATATCTGCATAATTATATAGTTGGACAACAGAGAGCTTGGGTGAGGTGGATATACCTCTGTGAGTATTGTTATAACTCTACTTAACACATGACTATACAAATGACACCCTTTATCACATTATATGGGTATGAGGTGCCCAAACTTTTGGATTTAGTGCTGAGTGACAATAGAGTGCCCAACGCAGGTGACATGTTGCAAGATCAGCAGGATATTATGAGGTCTCTTAGAGACAACATTCAGCGGGCACAAAATCAGCATAAGCAGTATGCTGATTAGAAAAGGGTTGAGTGTTCCTTTGCAGTGGGTGACATGGTGTATCTCATGTTACAGCCTTACTGTCAGTCCACTCTGCGGAAGAGTGCAGAGAAGTTGAAACCTCGTTATTATGGTCCATTCAGAGTTATCAGGCGAGTGGGCGAGGTTGCATATGAGTTGGATTTATCGGCGGATAGCAGGGTTTACAATGTGTTTCATGTTTCTCGCCTGAAGAAGGCGTTGGGTCAGCATGTGATTCCCTCTCCAGTACTACCACCACTTGATGACGAGGGGAAATTGATCCTAGTACCTGAGGCCATCCTCGATGTTAGAGAGTGACACTTACGAAGCCGGGTGATCAGGGAATATCTTATTAAATGGAGAGACTTGTTAGTTGAGGATGCTACATGGGAGTTAGAGGAGATTTTACAGCATCCGGAGCTGAGATTGCTTGAGGACAAGCAATTTCAGGGAGGGCGGATTGTAATGTCCCCTTCCTAGACAGTTTAGGTGTTTGAGGGGTTAGCCTATCATTCGGACCCTCGTAGGCTGACATATGTGATTAGAGGGTTGCTTTTGGTAGTTATCCTGAGTTTTGGGACATTACTCCATTAGTTGGTTCAGGTTCGGGCCTTTGCAAAGACTTATAGAGTGATATTCAGGCACTTACTATTTATAGTAAGTTAGGCCAACTAGTGTTACTATTTTTGGTAGGGCACCTGGTTCAGTTGGTTATCTCAGTTTCGACCCAGTTTGATAGTTTGATAAGCAAACATAGAATATTGGAGAATTTGATAATTATTAAATGATTATTAAATTGACTTTATAATATAAAGTCAATTAAATGAAATATTAAAGTATTAATTATTAATGGTGAATTATAAAGTATTTAATACTTTATAATAAAGGGATAATATTAATATTAAATGAGTATTCATTGCTCATTTGAAAAAGGACGCCATTTATTAATTAAATTGCCTAAGAGGGGCAAATTTAATTATCAATTTTAATGCTCATTTAAATTGCTTTTTGAGAGGGTCGACTTCTTTGATGAAGTATTTATTTCTCAAAGACAAAATAGAACTCATTATGATATGATTATTTAAATTTTGTCTTTTCTCTCTGAGAACATTTTGGAATTGGAGAAACAAGGGTTTCTACAATCAGGTTTTGGAGAACATCAACTCTTTAGAATCAAACATATTGAGGCTATGAAAGATCAGTTGAAGATTGTCTATCAGAGTGGCTTCATTTAGAAGTCGCAATAGAGCTTATTTACAGAGTTTCAGTTTGGGTTTATATCTGTAGTTGGGTCGATTCTCTCTAGAAGAGAATCCAGTTTGTAGTGTATATCCATATTGACTATTTTGCATGCATTTCAAGGCTGTACGAACTTATTGGTTGCTGGTTTCAGGCCGTACTTATCAGCAGTAGGGTCGTACTTCTTCCACCAACCAAATCGCCTTGCCTTTTTGGTGTCTGCCTCTTCCTGTGTTGGTGCCTTGGTCATCTAGGGCTTTTGCATCAGTTTTCAGGAGGGAGATCACAATATTCTGACTAGCCATACCATCTCATTATTTCTTTCAAGCGGCTGCAATATGTATTAGGTTTTTCTTTAATAAAATCGCTGCCTTTTTGCTTGCATGTTAACATTTCATCATTGTAATCATTTGGCAAGACAAATAAATGAATCGCCTTCCATCTAGGAGTAGTTTGCTTCAGTAATTGGTAATTTTGCATTTTTATATAATTTTCAAGCATTTATTATCAAAATCGCATAAACCCTCTTTTTGCAAAAAATACAAAAAAAATCACAAAACAACAAAAACATCAAACAAACTGCATATTTAGCTTCAATCAGGGGTTTAGAGACACCGGGTCTCTTACAGTGAAGTCGGATATGTTTGGGCAAACTTCAAAAAATGCTAAAAATAGCTCCTGATGAGGCTAAAAATATCTTGTTGAAAAGAAATTTTTATGAAATTTTTTGAAACGTGGGTTTTGTAGAGAATGAAATTCTAAGCCGACCCAGATTGTCAGAAACTCAAAAAAATGACTTGTACTAAAGCATGCAAAGACTTTCAATAATAGAAACTACGAGGGCAATAGGGGCACCAGGGGCAAATTTTCTTGAGAAAAGTTGGCATATGGGTTTTGTAGGTGCCAATGTGCTGATCAAACCCAAATTCTTTGTTTTTCAAAAAGTTGACATTTTAATCGACATGTAAAAGAATCTTTGCAAAAAAGCACAGTATTTCAAAATGAGAAGTAGGGAGAGAATTTTCTCGAAAATTTTTGGAACATGGGTTTTGCTACCAATGCTGTGTTGAGTGAACCCAGATGACCAAAACTGTGAAAAGCTGTCATTTGCTTGAACATGCAAGAGAAAACCTAAGACAAGGATAGAAGAATTTTGAGAGAGAGAATATATAAATTATATTCTGCCTCTAAAAAATGACGCTAGTCCTTGAATGAAGTTTGATGAAGTTTGAAGTGCACGTGTGGAAAAGATGGAATTTCGAAAATTATCTATCTGAGCAATTTGGACCTGCCTTTAGAT
Source organism: Sequoia sempervirens (assembly GCA_007258455.2). Classification (NCBI taxonomy): domain Eukaryota; kingdom Viridiplantae; phylum Streptophyta; class Pinopsida; order Cupressales; family Cupressaceae; genus Sequoia; species Sequoia sempervirens. The sequence continues at coordinate 405,147 of VDFB02255899.1, read as the reverse complement.
TTTGCTTGCACGAGAAAATGTGTTTTTCCTCAATTGTGATGAGGGAAATAGGTGCCCAAATGCTTTAATAATTAAATTTCATGAATTAAGGCGTCACCCATCATGCAGAACCCTAAATTTAGGACACAATAATCTTATTGGACCTTAATTTAGTTAACTGGATGAAGGTAAACCCTTAAAATGGGCGCCACCCAGCATGCAAAGAGAAAACATGCCTCATGGAAGAAAAATGGAGTATTTTGTAGGTTGATTTAGAGGTGAGATAAAAGTTTTTTTATTATTTTAATTTAGTTCAAAAATCCCTCCATTATAGGGCGGTCAAAGCATGCAAATTAAAGTAAAAATTCTTGTCAATTGAAAGCTTGACTCTAGGCTTAAACTCTCCAGACTTAGAAACTTTTTTTCAAAATTTTTAGTTTTCAACCTCTGCAAAAGGCAGCAAAGCCTATGTTTGATCATTGATTCTGAATGATTGAGGAATCCAATAGACTGGCTGACAGTCTCGTTGAGAGCTCCCTGAGGCTACAAACCCTAATTTTGACTTCTAAGCCTTCAAAATTCTGGGCGCCCCTTGCCAACAGGGGCGCTTTTTCTCATCAGACTTAGAAAATTTTCATGGATTTTCAACATTAAAGCTTGATTCTTGACCTCCCTTCAGTCTACAACTCCCTACACTAGACAAAGCTCCCAAGTTGGCTAATAGGCTCACTGCAGAGTTGGATCAATTTTGAACATGTTCTTTTGGAGGTCCTTATTCCTAAAAACTTCATCTGACAGGTTAAAATCTTGGGCGTCCCTGGCCTCTAAGGGCGCTTTTATTTCCAGACTTAGCCATTTTTGCAACTTGCCTCATTCTTTGTTTAATCTCCGGCTGCCGGCTACTGAGAAGTCTTCTGATTAGATTGAGATATGCAATTGAAAGCTTGGAGCATTCCAAACAGGATGAATATTTAAGCAAACCCTAACAACTGCATTTGAGGGCTCAAAACCCTTGGCACCCTTGGCCTCCAGGGGCGCTTTTGTGGTCTCAATTGACATTTTGATCACGACAAAAACCTTATGTTCGACTCTTGATTCCGACATCTTGGAAACTCAGGTTAACTTGTTGACGGGTTCGTTGTGAAGCTTGATCAAGTTTGAGACAAACATCCTAGGTGCCATTTGATCAAAAAGTTACATTAGATGCCTCAAAAGTTTGGGCGCCCTTGGGCTATAGGGATTGCTTTTTCCGACCAAAGTTAGTCAAATTTTGACCAACTTCATTTCCTCCATTCTTCACTTGATCTTCAAATTCGGGTGTTAGACAAGTCTTGTGATCTTGCTATTGGATTCATCGGGAGGCTGACAGGATGCTGAGTGATGAGTTGGAGAAGACAGCTCTCAAAAATCATATCTGGATGCCCAAAATGATGGGTGCCCCTATCTAGCAGGGGCGCTTTTTCTTGATGTTCTCCAATTCAATCTCCATTTTATGTGTCCATTTGATCAACAGCTACTGCCGTTTGACAAATCTTGTGAATTGGCAAACAGATCTGTTGTGAAAGTGAACTGAAGCTGAGAAGATCATCTAGAGATAGTCAATGCCAAAAATTGACATCTGATGCCTTGAATGCATGGGAGCCCTTGGCCTACAGGGTTCGCTTTTCCCAACTAGAGTTAGTCAAGTTTTGACTAATTTCATTTCCTTTCATCTTCATTCGATCTTCAAATTTGGGCGTCATATAGATCTTCTAGACTGGCTAGCAGGCTCATTGCAAAACTGAAAGAATTTTGGAAAAGACTTCTTGGAAGTGACAAATCCAAAAAAGTTGATCTGAGCCTTTGAAACCTAGGGTGCCCCTAGCCAGTAGGGGTTCTTTTATTTCTACAGTTAGAAAATTTCCGATGATTTTCACCTTTTCGAAAATTCCCTCCGGCATGCAACATCGTTTCGAACATCTTTCGCCATAGAATCTTTGCTGGAGTGTTTGAGGCTTAGATTTCGACACTTGGTATTTGGCCATCTGCCATTGTTGACCTCAGAGGTCCTAACTTTTCTCTTGAAAAGTGAAATAGACCCACTAGAGCTAAATTGACTTTTTCTTGATTCTAACTTTGCCAATGTGATCGTGGAGTGAAATAAGCCAATCAAAATTATTTTCAATCAATTTTGAAAAGATCCAATTTTTAGGGTTTTTCCTAAAAATAGGGGCCCGAAAACCCTAATTTTCAAAATTTGCTAGTATCCTTTGGATAGTAAACCCACAAAAAACCCATACTTTGTTTGACCTAAAATTGACTTTTGACAACAATTTTACAAGATTTAGACCATTTTAATCAAAATGCCTTAATGAAGCAAAAAAGTTGTTTTGGGTACAACACTATGGAGATTCAAACCTAATTTTTGTTTGGTCTTTGGAAAGCGATTAGTGGCCTTTGGCCTTTGATCTTCATATGATTTTTTTCATTGACAATACACCTTTTACAATAATGACAATATTGCCAACATGCCTTACCAAACTTCCATGGTTAGATTACAGAGGACTCGAACACATTTCTATTTGAATTTGATATCCTTTGTTCAAGCTACAACTATACCATGGATGCACACATATTGAAGCTTTTCCTAGCAATCCTCAAGGATGCAACCTTGAGGTGGTTTATGGGATTAGGTAGATATGTAGTAGTAGATTGGAGGACCATGAAGTGTAAGTTCTTCATATGATTTCTTTCATTGACAATACACCTTTTACAACAATGACAATATTGCCAACATGCCTTACCAAACTTCCATGGTTAGATTACAGAGGACTCAAACACATTTCTATTTGAATTTGATATCCTTTGTTCAAGCTACAACTATACCATGGATGCACACATATTGAAGCTTTTCCTAGCAATCCTCAAGGATGCAACCTTGAGGTGGTTTATGGGATTAGGTAGATATGTAGTAGTAGACTGGAGGACCATGAAGTGTAAGTTGTGTTGTACCCAAAACCAAAATTTTTGCTTCACTAAGGCATTTTGCTTAATTGAGTCTTAATCTTGTTAAACTGATGTCAGAAGGTCATTTTTGGGCTTTTCAAATATGGAGTTGGTGTCAGTGTAATGTCAGTCCGTTACTGAAAAGATTTAAGAAAAATGAAAATTTGAACGAAAATCATCGAAATTCTCTCTGAAGAGGGGAGCACATTCTCAAATGGGCGCCCTATCTTTTAGGGGTCCAGATCCTGTTTTTAGGGTTTGTCACCTCCAGTAGACATTTGTCCGGCATCACGTCAGCTTCGCAGTGAGCTAGCAAGCCTGTCAAACGGACCTGTTTCGAGCAACTTGTGGAAGATACAGTGCAAAACGAGGCGAAAGCGAGAATTGGCTAACACTGGGGAAAAGCGCAGCTTTTGGGAAAGGCGCTCATCTTTTTGAGGTGCCAAATGAAGGTTTTTGGCTAAATGCCATCCAAGATGTTTGTCTCACGTTTGTTCAAAATTCGCGACGCATCCGTCAGTGGGTGAATCTGAGTTGCTGAAGTGCCTGAACCTGAGGTCAAACGTAGGGTCAAATCTTAGTTAGAATATCAAAGGAAAAAGCAAAAGAGCACATTTTGAGAAAGGCGCCTAAGCTTTTCAAGCCTCTAATGCTTTCTTTCTGATGATTTCAGATATTCAATATGTCCGTGTTACGTTCAGCTTTTCGTTGCCTGTCTTCGTTAGTTCAGAAGATGTCTCAGCAGCTTGCAGGCGGAGTTTTTGTATTATTTTAGTCAAATCCAGAAATGGCTAAGTCTGGAATGAAAAAAGCAGCTTTTCAAAAAGGCGCCCTAGTTTTTCACCCCTCAGATGATGTTTTCTGGAGAAATGTGCCTTTGCAGTTGTCTTGCAGAATGAGGTCAGCTCCGCAGTGAACCTGACATCCAGCCCTAAAGGTTGGTAAAACAGAAGTTATGAAGGATTTATCTTTCCCTTTGTACGAAATGCAGAAGTCAAAATTTGACTAAGTCTGAGGAAAAGCGCAGCTTTTGAAAAAGGCGCTTGGATTTTTGAGCCTTCAAATGTTAGTTTTCTAGATTCCAGTCTCAAGATACCTTTTAATCAGTTCTTACTTAGCTCTGCAATGCACCTATCAGCCAGCCAATCGGAGAAGTCAGTCAACCAGTGTCAGAGGATGAACAGAGGTCCCGACAGAGGTTTTAGCTTAAATTTTCATGAAATTTGGCTAAGTCTGGAATTCGCCTTAAGAGTTCAAAGTTGGATATTCGAAAGAGAGTTGAATGGACGCCTTAATTGGAGTTCTGACTGCAGTTAGACTAAACGTTTTCTGGGTTGTCATCTTCAGTTCATATATTGGCATGTTGAGTGATCTTTCAGTTCGCATGTCGAGTTAACTAGTTTGCATGTTTAGTTAACTGCTTTGCATGTTGAGTTAACTTGATTGCATGTTCACTTAACTGAAGATTATCATTGAATGTCAACTGGAGTTCACATGCATGGCGAATTTGGTTGCAATTGTGAAGTTTTTGTGAAGATGGCGCTTCATTGAGTGTCAACTGAAGTTCTAGAAGGGACGGCATGAATTGTGAAGCATAAATTTGTGAAGTATGGCGAATTTGAGTGTTAACTGAACTTATCAAAAGGGTCGCCATATTTAGATTTTATTGATGAAGCATAAATTAGTGAAGCTACGCATTTTGCAAGAAATGTTAACTTTAGTTCCAAAAGGGTTGTTATTTTTAGCATGTGAAGTTGGCGCATTCACTTCTTAAAGGCCAACTGAAGTCTTGAAAGGGTTGCTATTTTTGGAATATTTATTGCATGAAGTTGGCGAATTCAAACTCATTTAAGTTCTCAAAAGGGTCACTTTAGTTCTTAATTGTTAATTTAATGAATTTTCAAGGTGGCGAATTCAATGAAGATGGTCAACTGAAGTCAAAGTTGCATGAAGTTGTCAACTGAAGATTGAAAAGGGAAAACCCTAAAGGATGGTGTTTTATTTAGTTTATTTGAGTTTCAGTTAACTAAAATGAGGTCCAATCACAAGCCAAGCGCCATTTCTCAAGGTTTTCATTCTTTGTGCGAATTTCATAGATGAAAGTCTATTTATTCAAACATTGGCGTCCATTATTTCATCATCTTAAGCTTCGAAGTTCATATTCCTCTTGAGCGACCAGCAAGCTAAAGGTGCTACAGGTGTCAGAATTCAATGTTCTTCATAGCAACGAGTTCAGATTGTTCAAAGGAAGGAGATTCCAGACTTTATTTTCACTTTGCATGCAGGTTTCATCAAGTTCCAGAAAAGAGATTGGCAAATTCTTCAGAAGCAGAACAAGCAAAACTTTCTTTCTTCTGTCTTATTTCTTCTATTTCTCATCTTAGGTACTTTCTTCGCATGTCAAAGAAATTCAACACATATTCAGAATTTGATCATCTGGGTTCATATACTTCAGCATTTGCAGCAAAACCCACGTCTTAGATTTTTTCGAGAAAATTGCCCTGCAGCCTTCATTCTGAAGCTCTGTGCTTTTTCCGAAGATTTCTTTGCATGTGGGCCAAAATCACATCTTTTTGAAAATCTCATTATCTGGGTTTGTTCAAAATTTCGTTGTGCACAAAACCCATGTTCCAAATTTTCTCAAGAAAAATTGCCTCGAGAAGCTCTAAAAACCCTTGCAGTTCTCGACTGAAAAGTCTTTGCATGTTAGGCTAAACGACGTTTTTTCACAATTTTGACGTTGTGGGTTGTCTTAGAATCATTTTCCGGACAAAACCCATGTCTCAGAATTTTTGGTGAAAATTATCCTCCGACAGGGTATTTTTAGTCTCACCAGGGGCCATTTTAGCTTTCCAGAGAAAGTTGTCAGAACATAGCCGTGTTCACAGTCAACGGGCAAGATTTTCAGAAGGCAGTTCAACTAGACTGAATTCAAGACCAAATCGATCTTAACTTGGGGTTTTCATCGAGCAAGCCGACAATGGTCGTTAAGTTACCAAAAGACAGAAGTCGCTCCATTTCTGGAGCCGCCAAAGTCCCTTTCGGATCATGTGCCATTATCTTCGTGAAAATGGTACCTACGCTGATCTCGAAGTTGTACAAACTGAGTTTCAGAAGCATGTTTGTGATATCTTGATGGAGGTTCTGATCACATTTTCAGTAATTTCAGCTAGTTTCAAAGCTGAAGATGTTAGAGATATTATTTTAGAGGAAAGTATCAAAGTGCGGATGATAGAAATTGATGATTCTTGGTGAAGTGTTGAACCCGAGATGACATGGAGTGATCTGCCAGTTGGAAACTGCAGTTAATTTCGAGGGTTGAGTCATGAGCAGCAGTTAACTCGACTTTCAATCTTGAGTTCACTCGCTGATTTCACACATGCTTATCTCGTCCTTGGAATTATCGTCACAGGAGTTAGGGTTAGGGTTTCCAGTTAACTGAAGGTAGTGTCCAGTTAACTTTGCTTTAAATAAGGGCGTGCATGCTTGCACATGGTCCATTTAGGTTAAATGTACCAGTTAACTGATAGTAGCTTTCCAGTTAACTGTATAGTTTACTTCATTAGGGTTTAATAATTAATCTTGCATGCATTTGCGAGACTGTAGTTATTTCCAAGGTGATTTTAGGGTTACCTACACCTTGATGTATATATAAATAAAACTTTTGCTCATTTGTAAATAACTTTTAGCGAGAAATGTAATAACAAGCCTACACTTGCCTCAATATTGCTCTTTTGGTATTTGTTCATGTGTCTTCGTTATTACGATTAATTGTTATGCCACATAGGGTTTCATGCAATTGTAATGGTGAATTCTTTCTGTTTTGTGCAACTTTACCATTATGATCAATTGTTATGCCACATAGGGTTTCAAGAGATTGTGATGATAAAGCTGTTTTGTGTATCTTTACCATTGTGATCAATTGTTATGCCACATAGGGTTTCAAGAGATTGTGATGAATTTGTTTTGTGAATCTTTTATCATTATGATCAAGTGTTATGCCACATAGGGTTTCGTGAGATTGTGATGATAAATCTTTTCTGTAAGTCTTTACTATTTTGATCAAGTGTTATGCCACATAGGGTTTCATAAGATTGTCATGGTAAATTCTTAAATCTGTTTTGTGCCCAATAAACTTGTCTAGATTGAGCTGATAGATGCGCCACCTTGCCTTCAAGTAGAGAATCTAAACTTGTTTATCGTCCGATAGTCAAAACCCCGCTCCATTTCCTCATGCTTTTGTTTTCTTGAGGAAATTGGATAGATTTAAAGTAGATAGCTTAGTTGTAGTTAATGATCTCGAAACTGAGAAAATCCTAGCTGCAACGTTCTTGATTTTCTTAACCTTGTGCCTCTTCCAGCTGAGAACAAAAAGATAGGACTTAGATTACTTTTCTTTTCCATGCATTCCAGCACAACGAGGGAGCTTCCCCTCCTAATTTGAAGAGCACTCATTGCGTAGTGTACATAGCTGTCCATACAAACCTACACTCCAGAGGTGTTAGATTTTACGCCAACAAGTTCTTGCAAAAATATCAAGACTATTGTAGTGGCAAGAATATGAGGGAGGTGATATATTCATAATGACACAAAAAGAGGAGGAATTTTAGAGGACTACATGGAATGGTTCTTGTTCTGCCTATATAATTCTTAGCAAAATAGGTTGTTATCTAACACCCTCAAAATGATATTCTTAAGGGGAGTTAATGAAGAGCATACAGACACTTTGAACTTGATTGGCGGTGGAGATATCTCCCAAGTGCCATTTGATGATGTTTGTTAGATTTGTAAAAACTATTCAAGGTCCACTATGAAGAAGCTTTGTAGCCTCAGAGCTCTGACATCTAGAAAGACGGCTGTGGGAGTTTTCAAAATGGAACTTAGTAATCTTTTCAAGGATACGAAATAAGACATTATAAACCACATGGCAACTCAACTAGACAACATGCTAAGAAGATATGCCCTTGGGTTGACATGTAAGTCAAGTAACATCATAACCTAAAAGGCCTCTTGATATTAGATAAGCATATTTGTTGAGTTGCATGTGAGCCTTAGTTGCACCAAGGGGGAATTGATGTCACTCAAGAATAGGTAAATGTTTATTTTTAATGCAAAATCTCCTTCAGAGAATCTTGTATAGTGTGAATATTTATATATCTTTTCTATAGTTTTTAGTCTAGGGTCATTTTAGCTTATATTTATGTCTAGTTTAGGTTTCAAGGAGTTTCCCCTCCAAATTTGAAGAGAGGTTTTACCTCATACACTTCCATTTTGTGTTCTTTTGCAAGAGACAAACAAAACACTAACACACAACCAACTTGTTGCATCTCTATGAAACATTTTCTTTTGTTCTTGTTTTTGTCATGATTGTTTGTCAAGTTGTCATGTATATAAGCTTAGTGCCATGACTTCAGCAATGGATTGTACATTCTTAATGATTTTAGTGAATGTTTTTCAAGGTATGTGTATAAGTAGGAGTCGAGGCAAACCTATCCTATGGAAGAAGAAAGATGAAGTTGTTCTAATAAGGTTTTAGTAGCAAAACATAAGGAAAGTGAGTTTGGATTGAAAGTGATAAGTTGGAGTGGCAAACAAGGAAAGAGCACTACACAAAGAGGAAGATTGGATGTTTTGGTGGCAATGTGCCTATGTGCATGCAATTAGAGTTTTGTGACAAGGATGCTCCAAATAGGTGCTTGATGTCATAGACCAAAGTTGTAAGTGACAAACACGGTAGAATGGAGTGCCTAGGTTTGTTATGATTTGTTTTGAGTGGCAGATTAGGGAAAACACACGCCTAGGAAGGGCTTGACATATTTTAATGACATACATAATAGATTGTAGAGATGAAAGTATGTGTTTTATGTGACATAGATGCATAAAATGAGTGTCTGGAGAAAAAATATAAAGTATTGTGACACGAGTAACAAAAATAGGTGCCTATATTGTTGGTGTGACTAAATGTCTTGTACCTAGTTAATTTCCTCACTAGGGAATTAGGGGACATAATCACATGTTAAGTTTACTTAGGATTATAAGATTCTTCCTAGAAGTCTTAGTTGTCATTGCTAGATCTTATCTTATCCTAGGTTATGTTTTGCCTGATCTATGAGGTTTTCAATTTGAGGGTTTCAGTTGCAAGATCTGGAGGTAGCTGAAATTTTGGGGCACTTTGAACCCAAATTGACCTTGCCATTGTGATTAGGAGGCCTGAGAGACGAATTTTTATATAAAATTGGACTATATTCATAAAAGTTGTTTTTGAGGCATTTTTTGCCTAGGTAGGCTGTACGGCCCCCTAGGCGATACGTTTTTAATATTTGCAAAAAAAAATTATTAAATTTTGTAGGTTTTTATTATATTTCGGGCAAAACTATTTCAATATTTTCTATTGTTTCGGGGTTTTTTAATAAAAAATTTGGGGCGGCATATTATTGGGCATATGTGTAATCACTTGCAAATATGGTTAATGTGTAATTCACTAGGGAATTAGGGGACATATTCACATGTTAAGTTTGCTTAGGATTATAAAATTCCTTCTAGAAGTCTTATTTGTCATTTCTATATCTTATGCTAGATTGTTATGAGTTAGCTGTCTCATGTGATAGGATTAAGACACTTGTCATAATCTTGTCTAATCTTATGTATCACCTTGCCTTTATAAGCAAGGCATCTCATGTACATTTGCATATTCAACCATATTCAATCTTGCATTGTTGAAGTAAGTATTCTCGCCATTTTCTTTCTTGTGGACGATATTTTGGTCTAGCAACTGTTCTTGGGGGTGTTGAGGAGTCACCATTAACTCCTACATATATGAGTTCTAAGCGAAAAGAAGCAATGATAGGTGTGCTTGTAGGTGGGTAAACAATGTTTAAGTAGCAACCAGATAGGCACATACTTTAATTATAAATCATTTTAAGTAGCAAATATGACCTAAAGGTGTGTCAAACATGGATAATATGAGTTTATGTTGTATATCTAACTGGAATAAGTGCCTATGATGTGTTTTAAGTGGCAACAATTGTCCAAAAGCATGCCTAGGAGGAAAGGGACAAAGTTTGGGTGACAAGGCTACACAAATGGTGTGCTTATGGCTGAAATATCACCATTTAAGTGGCATAAGTACATGTGATGAGTGTTTTAAAAAGGCCTTTTGAGTGACAACCGTGATAAGAAGCACCTAGGAGCTGTTCAAGTGACACAAATGATCATGAAGTGCACCTCAGCTAGAAAAGTCAGAGTTCGATGGCAAGAACAACATAAATGAGCACTTGGAGGAATGGAAAAAAACACTTTAAGTGGCAAGGTGGCTTGCTTGACTATAAAGATCATCTTCTAAGTGACAAGAATGACAAAAGGAGGCACCTAGGTCTATTTTTTGACAATTTTAAGTCTCAAGCAAATTCCATTTGGGCACTTGACCTGGTTAGAGCATGTTTCTTGCCACCTAAAGCAATGAAGACAATGTTTCAGTTGCATGTGATACTAGCTCTTCGAGGATGTATAAGGATAGCTTATGCAATTTTATTATATAAACAGCTTTAAATAGAGTTTTTTCAGCTAGAGTTTGTTGACTACATTTTCTTGTTGACAAGCTCTTGGGCTTTAAATCTTTACATTTTCATTTGCAACTGCTGATTGAATATATATTTAGGGATTTTAGTTCATGTTGTTGATCATTCATCCCCTACAATTTTCAAGTGCACCTCAGCTAGAAAAGTCAGAGTTCGATGGCAAGAACATAAATGAGCACTCGGAGGATCATAGATTTAAAAGTTCAAATTGGAGAAAAGAAAAAATGTGAGAAGAGGTGAAAGTCCAATTGAAAGCAATGGAAGAAAGTTGTGAAAGTTTAGAGTGTGAAATTGTTTTGTGAGGAAAGAATTGGAGAAGACAACCACCAAGTTGAACACAAGTCTCAAGTTTGAAAAGAGCACCGAAATCCTAGATGACATCATTAATGGGAAAAGGTCACCATCAAATAAAATAGGACTTGGCTATAAAGAAAATCAAACATTCAAGGAATATTCCAAAGAGACTCCTAAGAAGAAAAATGAGGGAAAGACAAAAAGCCTCGAAGATACTTTCAATAGCTCTAACAGAAATGAAGGTAGCAAGAAAACAAAGACTCCTCCTAAACCTAACAGAAACAATCTCAAGAAGTCCTTTCCTCCGAGCCAAGCACATACATCCAAGTTCCAACATTCTTTCTATGGCTATTGCTGTTCATGCAATCATTTTGGTTACAAGGTAAAACATTGTAGAACACATATGAGATATAATGATGGATGGAACAAAAAAAGAAATTCTAATGGATGGACATGTAGAAACTATAATTCATATGTTCCTCTAGTGAATTATATGGTTATATGCTATAAATGCAACAGCTATGGACATATAGCACGCCATTGCAAAAGTTGTTTTATGGAACCTTCAAGACAAAACAAGAAGATAAATATACTTGGAAAGCATAGGAAAGAACCTATGAAAGTTTGGAAGAGGAAACTAAAGCTAGAGAAGGAGAAACCTATGCAAGTGCAAACTTCATTACATACACAAGAGATGTCTCTTGGTTCATAAGGAGAAGCACAATTTTAGGGGGAGCTAAGTATGGCATCATCTTTCAGTCCCATGGAGAGGATTACTCAAAAGATGAAGAGTACCACAAAACTTGAAGAGAAGACTATACTTGTGCAATAGATTGGTATCAAGGGAAAGTAATGAATTGGTATCTACATAATAGTTGGAAATGTTCAAGATCCTAGATGATGAAATATTGCATACCTTTAACCCATGCACATGAAGAGATTGAAGATATGAGAAAGTAGAGAGATGATGCTAAAGCTTAAAGAAGTGAAAGTTATCTTATACTAAGAAAGAGAAGATATGGTTGAAGAGTAGGAATGGGGATCACAAAGCTTTGACCTTTCATCATTGCGCGAGAAGATATGAAGAACAAAGTGGTGAAGATATTTGTAAGACTAAACTTGATAAGAGATTCTCCAAAAGCCTAACAGGAGGATGAGAATGATCCAAAGGAGTCTTTTCTTGAAGAGTATGTTTGTATATTTGCATTTGACAAGCATGTATTGGGGAAAAGCAAATGAAATTGATAGTGGAAAGTTGGATGGTTGTGTTTATGTTCAACTTTACATTAAAGGTGTCCCTATTGATGTAAGGATGCCATAGAAGACATGGACGGAAGTATGATGACCATCTCTTCACCATTAATGCCAAAGAAGGAGAGTTGTAAGGGAGAGTTATAGGAATAGGAAGAATGATGACATTGATGTCAAGAGGAAGAATTACGAAAGGAATCTTCAAAAGAAACTTAAGCATGAAGAGGAACAAATTGCATCAAGGCTCAATGGAGTTAAGTTGTCATATGAACAATCCAAATCTATTGTGAATAATAGCAATAGAGAGGAATATATTGCCTTGGAAGATAGTAATAGAGTAAATTTTTAGTGTAAGAAACCCTTGGAAAGAGAAAGGTCATTTATAGTCTATAGAAGATCTTGAAGAAAGTAAAGTAATAGAAGAAGGAAATGAAAAGAGGAGTTATCATTTGAGTATCTAGAGATATTCCAGATTGATGAAGATAGTGTTAAAGAGCCCAAAATTGAGAGCAAATAAGTGAAGAAGTTCCCATGCAAAAGGATAGAAAAAAGATGAAAGACAATCATTTAGTTGTAGCAATCAAAAAACTAGAGGAAGAGAAGGAAGGTGAGAAGAATCTCAAAAAGAGATCAGAAAGATGATCTTCTTCATTCAATAGCCAAGGATAGAGAAGAGTTGAACATGCATAAGAAAGTAATGGGATAGCTAAACAAGTTCCTAACTTATTAAATTCAAGGAGATGATCATAGAGGAAGCATGCCACCCAAACAACATAGAAACAAAGGGTGGAGAGTTAGAGTAAGGAATATTAGAGCAAGGGGGAGCTTTAGAAAATCTCCAAACAGGGGGAGAAGTTTATTCTTATTGCATTGGATGTGAGTATATATATGCATGTTTCCCATTATCTATTTGTGATAGAAGTTTAATAAACATCCCTTTGCCATTGATGTCAAAGGGGGAGAGATATAGAATGGGGGAGAGTTAGAGAAAACAAAGAGAATTATGTTGCCATCAATGAAAAAGGGGGAGATTGTTGGAAATATTGTCATTGATGTCAAAAGTGAAAAGACAGAGTCATTGATATCAAGTTTATGAGCAAGATTGTTGGTTTGATTATCATTGATATCAAAACCATTGTGGAAGGAATTCTTCGTGTAAGTTTGATGTTATATTAATTGTCATTGATTTCAAGGGTATATAGATGATTGGAAGTTGTCATTGATGTCAAACATTGTTGGCAAAGTTGGTTAGATGATTTAATACATGATTTTAATATATGCAAAGAGCAGATTGAGAAAATGCATGGTTAGATCATTTCTAAAGAAAGAATTGAATATGATATACAATGAAAGTTGAAGGCAGCGATTCTATTAATATACAACAGTTAATGATTAAGGGGTAGTGATGATTAATAATGCAATGATCAAGTGCAAAGAGGAGCAATCACAATAAACCAGAGAAGATGCAGTGCTTAGGCAGCACTTATAAAAGACAAAAATCTTGTGTTTATTAAACAATAAAATATAGTAATGAACAACGATTATGAAAAATTCATATAAGACAAGAGTATGAATAAGACAAAATCAGAAAAGACAAAAGATGAATAAAGACAAGAAAAAGGGGTGATTACTAAATAAGCCAAAAGTTTCATGTTATTGACATATAAGGAAGTCCGATTAATATAGGGAAGGATGCGCTCCATATAAGACAAATTTTTCTTATTTACAAGTCATCAAAAAGGTGCTATTTTGTCTTATTGTTGATTGAGGAAGGGGTGTGATCCATGTATAAATAAACAACAATTAGTTAACAATTAAAGTATGAATAGGTGCAATCTCTTTTGAAATGTATTAGAAGGCAGATTAGAGGAGGCCAATTTATTTAAGGGAGAAGCGCTCCTCATATGAGGACAAAATTTTTTCACTAAAAGACAAAAATGAGTCTTATATAAAGTTTGAGGAAGTGGTACGATTAAGGTAAATGAAGAGTTGCATTTATGAAAAGATGCGTTCTTTCATGAGAGGTGTTTCTGCTCAAGTGTAATTAAAATACCATTGGTGATATAAAATACCTTTTTTGCAATACATTCTTTACCACCTTGTTGATTTTTTCATCTTTACCTATAATAAGGAGATCATCCACATAAGATATCATAATGACAATGTGATGACCTTGAACTTGAATATAAAGAGTATCATCTAACTCATTTTGGCTAAAACCAATTTGTTGATGGTCACTATCTATCTTGGCATACCATGCCTTGGGTGTTTGCTTGAGTCCATATAAGGCTTTTACCAACCTACACATTGTTGACTCAAAATCAACAACCTCAAAATTTCGAGATTGAGTCATAAAGATTTCCTCTTGTAAGTGTGAATTCAAGAAGTTAATTTGACATCCATTTGATGCAGTTGAATATAAAGAGTATCATCTAACTCATTTTGGCTAAAACCAATTTGTTGATGGTCACTATCAACCTTGGCATACCATGCCTTGGGTGCTTGCTTGATCCATATAAGGCTTTTACCAACCTACACATTATTGACTCAAAATCAAGAACAACAAAATTTCGAGATTGAGTCATAATGACTTCCTCCTGTAAGTCTCAACTCAAGAAGGCAATTTGACACCCATTTGATGCACCTTCCACCCCTTTTGAGAAGCAAGAGAGGGAATAGACAAACTAAATGCCACTTGGTAGTAGGAGCAAAAGTTTCTCCATAGTCAATCCCTACTTATTGTGTAAGGGATTTTGCAGTAAGCCATGCCTTTCAATTGATCCATCAAACTTATACTTAATCCGATAAACACATTTTGATCCAATGGGTTGATTCCAAGAGGACAATCTATGAGAACCAAAGCGTTACTCTTCATGATGGCAACATACTCTTGCTACATGGCATCCTACTCTTGCTACATGTCATCCTCCAAGGTTTCTCGAAATATGTCTCATCTATTGGGCTCTCCAAAATGACAATCCACTTGTTTGCAAGTTTTTTGAGGTTTGGAATTACCAATTTCATTATGTATCAAATTAAAATATCTTAAATTCTAGAAGGCACTTTGGGAGGTTGTAGTGAAGCAACCACATCTAAAAGATGTTCAAGAAGCTTTGTAGGATGGGGACAAATTTTCTTTTGAACTTAGAGAAGAATCAAGTCTCTAAGTTAGGAGTAGAATAAGAAGAGGTACTCTCCCAGTGTGACTTAGAAGTGAGTGAGGAATGAATTAAGTGGAGGCAAATCATCCCTGTCAACACACAATTGATGAAACTCAGAATTTGCCTCATTGTGTAGTGGAGTCTTTGCTCTAAATTGTCACAAATGGAATTCAATCTAGTAGTGCCCATGGTCCCAAATTTATCAAATTTAAATCACAAATTTTAATAAAGTTTGTATCTCTCTCCATGCATCTGTAGCCCTGCTTATTTAGCCTACCCAACATAGTGCATTTTCTAGTATGAGGTTCCAACATTTTGCTTAATTCCAAAGGAACCTAAGTATAGTAGGTGTAACCAAAAACCCTCAAATAGTAGTGAACTTTGGGCTTGTAACAATATTGTTAAGGTTCCTATTCATCCTTTGTTTGACCCCATTTTGTTGTTTAGTATATGAGATTGTATATTGCCTTTTGATTCCTTTTTGAAGGCAATAGTCATCAATCTTATGCAAAGTATACTCACCTCTATTATCGCATGTCAAAGTATCCAATCTTAATCCAAAGTGATTAAATATCATTTAAAGAAAATGATTGAAATGCCTAAATGCTTTTGATTTATGTTTCAACAAAGGGTACCCATGTCATTCTTGAAAAGTCATCAATAAAAAATAAAAGTTGTGACACCCACAAAAATAAAGATTAGACATGTCACAATATCACTGTTAACCAACTAAACTCACCTTTTAGCTTGCCAAGAAGAATCTTTGGGAAAATTTTCTTTGCTCAATTTCCCAAGTACACAAGACTCACATAAAACACTTTTCTTAAAAGTGGGAATATTGACAACCATTTGTTGTCTTTGCATTTCAACAAGTGAATACACATTTAGGTGCCTAAATCTCAAATGCCAAGTTTGTTGTGTAGACATTTGATCCATCTTAACAACATTAGCTACTTGCTGATATTTGGGGATTACTTTGCAATGCAATCTAGCAAGATTCCATCTTCATAGATTTTATAGATTGTGTAATAACCATCTTTTATTGAATTGAAACTTTTATAGTTGAAAACTCAAACTTGGCAAAAACTCTTGGTTGGCTCAAAATTTGTGAAAATTTGGGATTGGGGAAAACTTGGTAAATTTTTCAAACATTTAAAAATACCTAAATTTGTAAAAATATTTTTTTGAAAAGCATGCATTTTACTGAATTTAGGGAACATATTACTAATTTCCTTTGTAATCCCCTGAGCCTCACACCCAAGACATTAGCCAATCGAACATTTTCTTTTTTGACAAAATGACACCATGACAAGGATGTTGTGGCAATGTTCGATGTCATGCACAAGACAAGACAAGTGAAAGACATACAAATCGTGCGATGAAGTCACCACGATGATCCTACTAGAGAATATAACTTCACCATGATGATGATTGGGTCCTAACAATCACGTTCTTTCACAAACACAACACAAGAATAGGATGAGGGAATCGTCTACCTTGAATTCACTCCCTAAACACACTCGACGAAATTCACAACACCAAGGGAAACCTATGCAAAAGGGACAACTAGGAGATAACATACTTGAACTAGTTAGAATGACCACTGACTTCTTGAGTTAGGGCACACTTACCAATGCAAAAGTGGGAATAGCTCCCAATTAGGGACACCCAAAATCCCACCCTTGGAATTGGGATGGACGCCTTAACCCCCCACCTAGGTGGGTGGAAGAGAAAGAGATTGGCGCCTCGGTCGAGTGTTGCATTGGCAATTACTAGGGGAGTTGGAAAGAGAAATGAACCAACTCCCGCCCTATTGTTTCTTCAGGCCCTAGCCAACAACCTATCTAGGAGGTACAAGCCCTCAACGAACTAGAACGACAACTGTATGATTTTATGCAAAGGTACAGTTCCCTATGCCAAAGATGAAATATCTCCCAATCAAGGATCCTACCAAGCAAGTGTCTACATGGAAAGGCTCAACATACATAAGGGAACAACTTTTGTATATAAAGTACTCTCAAAAAAAGATTGGAAATGATCGTTGCCTAAGGGTCTAGGGGACTATAGTGCATCAGAGGACTACAATGCTTAGGAAGGACTAGTGCCTAGAGAGGACACTAGCACGTCTCTCTAGAGTCCATTTTTGGCATTGGAGTCTAGTTCTAGCATTGGAGTCCAACTTAAGCGTTGTAGTCTTGACCAAAGTTTGAACGGATGATCGTTTTTTAGGTCTCATACTCGAGAACAATGCCTTAGACACACACAAATGAATTTAATTTAGAACAAACCTAAAAAAATGCCTATAGGCAATTGGAAGACCAAGGTGGGAGACAACGAAATCACATCTGATTCTTAGAATATGAACAAATGGAATAGATGTTTCCTGAAGTGTAGGGAGGTGTACAAGGGGCTCTAAAACGTAGGGACACAACCCAATCACTCTCGCATCATAAAGAGAAACCAAAACGACAAGACGACACCACCCTACGACAAGTTTTCTTTCAGAAAATACAAGGATAGGGAAACACTAGGCAAGAGTTTGGCATTTCAATTTGGAAAAGGAACTTTAATTGTCCCTATGCCTTGTGGGGTATAAGGAGTTTTATTTGCAAGTGTCTAGAAGGGGTGACAAAATACCTGCAGAGGCATTAGTCATAGCTATCAAAAAGCAACATTAAAGGGTATGACTTTGTAATGTCCCTTTTGGGCGAGCCCGAGAAAATAAGGGAAAAAAAATAAAATTATTTTGATTTTTGGTGCCCCAGGGAAGGAGATTAAATAACCTTTAGTTTTGAATTTTGGTGCCTAAAATATTTTATATTTTATTTTGGGCTAGGTGACCCCTTTGGGAGCTATAAGGAGGGAAAAATGATTACAAATAAATAAAGAAAAAAATATAGTAAATTGGATTTGGGGTTTTTGCGCCCAATTGGAGAAATTGAAATAAAAATAAAAAGAAAAATTCAAATAAGAAAGATGGTGCCAAGATTGGGGAATTAAAATAAAGTAAAAGCAAAAAATTAAAAGGGTGAAATGTGGTGCCCATTTTGGGGCCAACCTAATTGGAGAAATAAGGAGGATTGATATTTATACAACATCATTTGGAGGCTTTTCATATCATTCAAATTATCTGTGCTTTTCTGATCTGCACTTTGGTGAATATTCTAAGGACGGAAACCCTTGAGAATATTGGAGGAGTTGGACGAAATCGTAGCTCTTCAATGGAGGACTTCATGATGGAGGTTCACTTGCACTTAAATGGTGATTTTTGTTAGTTTCATGCTCAGATTTCTACATCAACATAGGCGACTAGGTGACTAGTTTGGAGGGGTGAATATGGCCAAGTTGGAAGGTTCTCTTCAGATTTTCAAGGGTTGCAAACCCTACAATCAGACCAACAGGCCAGCGCACCCTTGTGGTAGGGTTTTGGATTCATTTATCATCAAATATTTGCATTTTATTTGCATTGGTGTGAGCTGGAGCAATTCGCCCAACTAGGGTTAGGGTAGGAGATCATTTTCATCGCATAATCTGGGGGTTTCTTCATATCAGCAAACTGCTGTATGTTGCTGGGCATCTTTGGAGCCCATTTCATTGTGAAAGTGCATCAATAGATAGGTCTGATTTGTAGCAGCAAACTGAACAATTGATTATCAGAATTTGGCATGTATTTGGTGGACGTTTTTGATGGTTCATTGTGATGGTTACATTCGTATTCATGGTTAGACAAATCTGCTATGATTTTTGATATAATTGGATAAATGCTGCTGCTGATGCATGTTTAAAAGTCAGAAATTTATATCAGCAAACTAGGGTTTGAACAGAATTTTGAGATCAGAAAATCAGGGCTTAAATGTGTGTTGCAAAAATCAGAAAATTTGTGTATATTTCAGTTGGGATATTTGATATTTCAGACTCCTAATAACATTATGTACTAACAAAGACTGGTAACATATTCTAGTTGTGAAAGAAAGTAAGAAAAATAAGGACTGGTTGAAGTATGTAGATAACTTTATAAAGGGCATGGATTTTCTAAAATGTAAAGTTAACGGTTGCAATGATGTTTAAAACATTGAAAGCAACAAATAGCTTATTTTATCCATCACTATGAAACTCTTCTAATTGAAAATCAAGTTCCATGGCCATGAATGGCATTTTTAAGATTGCCACAGTCAATGTTGTGCAATATGATACACTGATGATTCTATTGGGGTTGCACAACTGATTTTGTTTGTGTATGGTACAAGGGGAATGAAAGAAGCAGTTGAATAAATGACCAAAACAACAGGACACGAAATATAAATGAACAAAATTGACAAGTCATGGCAATGACTGTTTGTGTGCTTGGAGAATTTTCTAAACGAGACATTATTTCAGAAAAAAGGATGTCATGCCTGCATTTCACTATGTGAAATCTATAGCATGGAACCAAATTACACTCATGAGCTTTGTATTGATAAATTTTCAATTTATTGTTCTCTATACTAAATGTTATGCGACTGCTCTACATAGTATAGCTACTTGCGGTTGTAGTACTTCTTAACATTGATAATTTGATAGTATTTTACATTGGCAGTCATGCTAGGTACTATAAAACCTTTGTGGATGCAATGCTCACTTTTTAGCCAATGATTTGTTAGAATACAAGCTTTCTTAATCCAAACTTCTGCTCATATGTTGTCATTTGAATCTTACAGGTGCGTTCTATTTCATTAGAGCTTGAGATACTTGCACGGCATCGACATCCAGATTTGACAGTTCCTGTACTGAAGGTGAGTTTGGTAAATCAAATTTGAGATCAGATATAAGACTTAATTTTGCACAAGAAATTATTCATGACAAGAACTTAGTTCTTAAAGTTTGTAAGCATTGTATGCTACATCTACTTTTTAGGCATGGAAAGATATGGGAAAATTTCCATTCAAATGCCCTTATTGCGTTATACTTTTGATATGATAGAAATCAAAGCACTTTAATACTAATCAATTTCATCTCCATTTATAGTGATGATATTATTAATTTCGGTATAATGCAGGCTTGTACATTTTTTTAATTGGTAATGAGACCAATATACTCTCTTATGAATGGTAGATATGGAAATTTTATCATTTTTTCATATCACTACAAATTGCATTGTTGTCTTGTTATCTTGGGTTTTGAGGTTCACAATTATTGATGATTTAAATCATAGTCTCAAAACTTGTGACTTGCCAAAACTCAGCAGAACTAATTTTAAGTCACTCAATGACTTGGCAAAAACTTAACAAATTATAAAATAATTAAATCTATTAAAAGAACATAAATGCCAGGCAAAATATAGTTACAAAACATATGAAATGAGTTTTTGGAACATTGGGGAAGTGTTTTCTACTAGATTTGAATAAAAGAGAGTATGTTATCACATCAACATGTGAAAACAGCAATTGATAATATGATATGAATCACATGATGATTCAAAATCATTTTCAAAAGTTACAATTTCATTCAAAAAATCTGAGCGTTTCTGGATTAAACTGTGCTTTTTAATCATGTAGTGTGATGCTGTCATGCCCCCATCCTAGTCAGCACAGCTGGTGACAAGGTTAGCCTATCATTTCGATCCTCGTAGGCTGACAGGAGTGTGCAGAGGATCATCTGGGGCAGTTGCTCAGTGTTTGGTAGCTCCAGTTTTGCAGTTGTGTCAGGTTGGGCCTTCCAGAATCTTCCGATGAGCATTTTCAGGGACTTTCTATTTTTAGAAAGTTAGGTCAGGCGGAAGTTGCTATTTCGGGCAGGGCACCTGGTTCAACCATTCAGTTCAGAATCGACCCAGTTCAGCAGTTTGATGATCAGATGGGGAAACAAGGAGAATTTAATGAATTATTAAATATTTAATAATTTGACTTTATATTAAAGTCACTTTATTGAAATATTTAAATATTTAATTAATTTGGCCTGTTATAAAGTATTTATTATACTTTATAATAAAGTATTGATTTTGACTTAATGAATATTTATTATTCATTAAAATAAGACGCCAATTAATTATTTAATAATTTCTCCTAAGTTAAAAAGTGCGAAATTAAGTCATTTATTTAAATGATCAATTAAAAGGAGATTGGGTCGAAATTCTTCAAGGCAGTATATATTTACCAGTCAAGGCAAAATCAAACTATTCTGATATTATTATTCAATTTTGTCTTTATTGCTCTGAGCATTGGAGTTTGCAAACCCTAGGGTTTCTGGCAGACGATCGTTTCTGGAGAACGAAAACTCTTCAGAGATTAGGCAGATTGAGGCTGTGCAATACCAGCTGAAGCTTGCACTTGGTGATTTCATACAGAGGTCACAGATTGGGCTTAATCATCTATTCAGACAGAGATTCACAGTGATATTCATCAGACAGTAAAGGCGTCATAAGCAAAGGTCTTTCATCAATGTTCTGGCACAAATCCCAAGGTGTCGTACCGTATCATTACTAGCTGTACTAGGCCGTACCAGTCAGCAAAGGGCCGTACTTTTTCATTGTCTCTGGAGAAAACGTCTTCTTCCTTCATAGTCTGGTGATTGAATCTAAGGCGTTGTGGATTACTGAGGAGTTAGCATTGTTCTGTGAGCTTGGAGAATCATTCCTTATTTCTGGCCGTACTTTCTTCTATCTGCTGCAGCCGCCATTAAAGAAATCAGGTTTTTCTTCATTTAATAAATTTGTATTTCCTTCATACATTGTATCTGGCACTTGTAAACCATCTGGAAATGAAATATAGTGAAGCGCCTACCTTTATTGATCAAGATCTAGACTTGTTTTGAGTTCAAGAATTTATTTTGAATTTTCTAAGTATTTATTAGCAAAATCGCAGTTTTTAGCTTATTGCCTGAAAACCTCATAAAACACAAAAAAACCAAAAATTGCAAAAACAACAAAATATCAGTAGGGTTTCGTATAGAGAACCATCAGGGTTCTGACAGATGCAAGATGTTGATGCTTAAAATAATCACACAGTTTAATCCAAGAACACTAAAATTTTCTAATATGTATGTGGAAACATCATATCTCTGAATTTGTAAGAGACCGGGTGTCTTTCAGCCCAAACCCTAACTGTAAATACTGATTTTTGAGAGTTTTGTGTTTTTTTGTGTTTTTGAGGTTTTTTGACAATAAACAAGAAGCTGCGATTTTGATCTAAAATTGCTTAAAAATTCATAACAAATCTTAAGGCAATGAATATACTTGGGAAATGCTCAGAAGATGTAGGCGCATCAATTTATTAAATTTCCAGAGCACATACAATATCAAAAATTGAACATATAATGGAAATACAACTTATTTTCAAAAGAACCTGATTGCTGTTGCAGCCACATGAAAGAATGAAAGGAAATAGTATGGCTAACTCCAGGGCATGAATCTCCAAGCACAGAACAAAGAGAAATCTCAAGAAATCCAAGGCGCACAGGATCCCTCTGTCAGAAGTTGAAAGCTGAAGGCGTTCCTCCTGAAAAGAGAAGTACGGCCCTGCAAGTACAGATCTGTACGGCCCAGCAGATGTAATTAATATGGTACGGCCTTATTGAAAATAGTGCCAGATCCCTGTGAAAAGATCTCTGAAAGGGTCACTCCAAATGATTGATGAATATTCTCTGCAAAACTCTGCCTGAATCGATCAATAAACTCAACTGCAACTTCTGTGTGAAGCTACCAAGTAGACAATCTTCAACTGGTATTGCACAGTCTCAGTATGCCAGATTCTGAAGAGGTATCGTTCTCCAAAATCGTTCGTCTGCTGAAACCCTAGGTTTTGCAAACTTCAATGCTCAGAGCAAAAAGAAGACAAATTGAATAATCAAGACATAAGAGTTCGATTTGTCTTTGGCAGTCAATATATAAGCCTCTTGAGAAATTTGACCAAACCCTTCTTTTAATAATCATTTAAATAAATGATTTAATTTGCCTGTTTGGAATTAGGAAAAATATTAATAATAGGCGTCTTCTCCATTAATGAATAAATACTCATTCATTAAATTAATTATGCCACTTTATTATAAAGTATTAAAATACTTTATAATACGCCTTAATTATAATATTTAAATACATTAATAAAGTGACTTTATAATATAAAGTCAAAATATTAATTATTTAATAAATCATTAAATACTCCGTTATTCTTCCATCTGACCAACAAACTGATGCCATGGGGCGAATCTGAGTAGACCAGCTGAACCAGGTGCCCTACCCAAAATAGCAGCTTCCGCCTGTCCGACTTTCTAAAAATAGCAAGTCTCTGAAAAACCACTCTGAAGGATTCTGCGAAGGCCCAACCTGAAACAACTGCAAAAATGAAGCTCCTGAATACCGATAACTGCCTCAATTGATCCTCTACACATCTCTGTCAGCCTACGAGGACCAGGATGATAGGCTAACCACATACCCAACTGTGCTGACTAGGATGGGGACATCACAGTCCGCCCTCCCTGAAATTGCTTGTCCTCAAGCAATCTCAACTTTGGATGCTGTAAAATCTCCTCCGACTCCCATGTAGCATCCTCAGCTGGCAAATCTCTCCACTTGATCAGATATTCCCTGATCACCCGCCTCTGAAGGTGTCTCTCTCTCATCTCGAGGATGGCCTCGGGTACTAGTATCAATTTCCCTTCGTCGTCAAGGGGTGGTAGAACTAGAGAGGGTATCACATGCTGACCCAATGCCTTCTTCAGGCGAGAAACGTGAAACACATTGTGAACCCTGCTATCTGCTGGTAAGTCCAACTCATAAGCAACCTCACCCACTCGTCTGACAACACGAAATTTACCATAGTAACGAGGCTTCAGCTTCTCTGCCCCACTCTTCCGTAGAGTAGATTGACGATACAACTGCAATATAAGGTACACCATATCACCCACATCAAAGGAACGCTCAACCCGCTTCTGATCAACATACTGCTTCTGCTGATTCTGTGCCCACTGGATATTGTCTCTGAGGGACCTCAAAATGTCCTGCTGACTCTGCATCATATCCCCTGCACTCGACACTCTACTATCACTCAATATCAAATCCAAAAGGTTGGGCGCCTCATACCCATACAAAGCCATGAAGGGTGTCATCTGTATCGTCATGTGGTGAGTCGAGTTATAACAATACTCGCAGAGATATATCCACCTCACCCAAGCTTTCTGCTGTCCAGCTATGTAATTGCGCAAGTAACCTTCCACCCACTTATTGACAATTTCTGTCTGCCTATTTGTCTGTGGATGGTAGCTGGTACTCGGTGTCGGTTTGGTCCCATAGAGCCTGAACAACTCCTGCCAAAAGTTGCTCATGAACCGACTGTCTCTATCGCTGACTATCGTCCGAGGCAACCCATGCAACCGGAATACCTCTCTGAAGAAAAGCTCTGCAGTCTGCGATGCTGTGAATGTAGTAGTAATCGGGAAGAAGTGGGCATATTTAGTCAACCGATCAACCACTACGTAGATGCAATCTTTACCTTGGGCTTTCGGCAAACCTGTGATAAAGTCCATCGATAAACACTCCCACTTCCTGTCAGGTATCGGAAGTGGCTGGAGCAACCCAGCAGGATAAGTGTGCTCCTGCTTGTTCTTGGCAAACAGAACACTCTCGAACATATTGTAGAACATCAGTTTTCAGCCCTTTCCAAGTAAACCGTTCCCAAACCAACTTATATGTTTTGAAGTAGCCGGGATGGCCCGCCATAGGAAGATCATGAAAGGCTCTCAAAACTGTATCCCTCACTTCAGAGCCAGGAACCAAAAAAATCCGCCCCTTGAAAATAATCAAGTCATCTACAATAGTGTACCTATCATCCTGCTCTATTCTGTCAACAATGCTATAGTATGCTCGCAATAACCGATGCCTCCAATCCTCTGAGATCTGTGCCATGGCATTCAACTGAGGTCTACGAGACAAGGCGTCAGCTACAACATTCTGCTTCCCCTTAATGAAGGTGATGTCAAAGTCATACGACTGCATTTTGCTGACCCATTTTTGCTGCCTCTCATTTAGGTCTCGCTGTCCAAGGAAGTGTTTCAGGCTATTATGGTCTGTACGAACACTGAATTTGCTGCCTACCAAATATTGCCTGAACTTAGCCAAAGCATGCATAATGGCTAACATCTCCTTGTCGTAAATGCTGTAGAACCTCTTAGGACCCCTAAGCTTCCTGCTCTCAAAAGCAATAGGGTGTCGCTCCTGCATCAAAACGGCACCAATGCCCTCTCCTTAAGCATCGCAAAACAAATCAAATGACTTCGTAAAGTTAGGCAATGCTAGCACTGGACATGAAGTCATGATCACCTTGAACCTGTCGAAGCACTCCTGCGCCTGTGGTGACCAAGTAAAAGCCCCCTTCTTTGTCAAATCAGTAAGGGGTGCGGCGTGACGCGAGAACCCACTAACGAATCTCCTGTAAAAAGCACATAACCCAATGAAGCCTCTAAGCTGCGTAAGGTTCTCAGGTACCAGCCACTCAACTATTGATTGGACCTTCTCAGGGTCCATACTCACTCCCTTGGCACTGATGATGTGCCCCAGATACAACAACTCCTCCATACCTAGCTCACACTTGGATTCCTTGGCATAGAAAGACTCATCAGCCAAGATACCCAGAACTGCGTCTAAGTGAGCTAAATGCTCCTCCCATGATCTGCTATATACCAGAATGTCGTCGAAGAAGACCAATACAAATCTCCGCAGCTGAGAACTGAAGACTCTGTTCATAGTAGCCTGAAAGGTGGCAGGTGCATTGGTTAGACCGAAGGGCATAACCAAGAACTCGAAGTGACCGCAATGACACCTGAAAGCGGTTTTCTCAATATCCTGCTCCCTCATCTGAATTTGGTGGTACCCGGATCTCAAATCAATCTTCGTGAAGAAGATAGCACCGTGTAACTCGTCAATCAACTCATCAATGCGTGGTATCGGGTACCTGTTCTTAATCGTCCTCTTGTTGAGCTGACGGTAATCTATACACATCCGAAGTGACCCGTCCTTCTTCACCAATACACCTGATGAAGCAAAAGGTGATTTGCTAGGTCTAATGTGTCCCATGGCCAACAACTCATTGATGGTCTTCTCAATCTCATCCTTAAGTCGTTTTGGATGCCTGTAGGGGGTGATCATAATGGGCTTTGCGCCCTCCTCCAACTCAATGATATGCTGCGTGCCTCTGTCTGGAGGTCTACCAGGTGGAATGTCACTAAACACTTTGGAGTGTTTAGTCCTCAATATCTGAATGTCTGGGTGGTACTCACCCTTCTGCTGCTCCTGCTGTGCTAGCATCAACATACACTCTGCCGCCCAGTCAACCATATCATGACGAATGAGTCTCTCCATCCGCCTGAACGAAACCATCCTCAGATTACTGTCTCTAATGGCCTTGATGACATGAGGTCTCCCATCAACCTTAAACTTCATCTCCATGTCTCGCAAATTGAGTGTGAACTCACCCAAATCGTGCAACCATGCCATCCCTAACACCACATTAGTATCTCCCATGTTAACAACATAGAATTCAGTCTTGAACTCATAGTTGTTCAGTCGCATCGGAAGATCAGTAATCTTTCGGTCACATCTGAGGGTGTACCCATCAGCCACCTTAACTCGAATACCCTCAAATTGCTCTGTCTGAATGCCACGTCTCTCTACCAGCCGTGCATCAATGAAATTATGTGTGGCACCCGTGTCCAGTAAAGTGATCACCTTCTGACCTGCTAGGAGCCCGCGAAGTCTAAACGACCCATCTCTCTGAAGGCTAGTCAAATGGGCTTCCTGTAGCTTCCTTCCTCCTTCGTTTTCACCCTCATTTTCCGACCTGTCATCATCTGAATGCTCAGAATCAGCTTGCTGGTCTGATAGATCAGATTGCTCTTCGCCCTCATAAATCCATTCCATCTGATTGTTTTTGACCTTGGGACGAAGTGGGCATACATGTTTTTCATTGTAGGGTGCCTTGCACCAGAAACACAATTTTTTCTTCCGCAATTCATTCAGTGTTTCTCTGTCAAAGGGTGGTACATTTTGTTTCTTAGGATCTGGTGGATCCCTCCTTCTGTCAAAGGGCCTATTCCTGTCAAAAGACCTATTAGGCCTCGTGTAGGGTGTCGAACCTGGAGTGAACTTGCTGCGAGGTGCTGCAAGCGCCATGTTCCGCGCCTTCCTCATGGCTTCCTGAAGGGTAGGAGGATCAAATGCCTTGACCCAACCTCTCATAGGCTCTGTCAAACCCTCGACGAAAAGTATAACAAGTCTCCGCTCTGAAATGCCTGTCACCATGACTGCAACCTTCTGAAACTCGCTGACATACGCATCCAAGCTACCTGTCTATCTGAGTTGAGCTAGCTCTCTGAAGTAGAGTTCCGGATCTTTCTTATCAAAACGCTCTATGAGCCTGCTAGTGAACTCCTGGTGGGTAGTAACTGCATGATGGCCAAGTGTGTACATGCCATGATACCACCAATCATGCGCCAACCCATCAAGATGCAAAGTAGCAAACTTAATGGCCTCGTCCTCCTGCATAGGTCTCAGTGATAGATAGTTGTCCAATTTCTGGACCCAAGACCTCGCTGATGTCTTATCAGAACCGTCAAAATATGGCAAGGTGATCTTGCTGACAGCATATTGCAAATCCCTGTTCACCTGTGGCTGTGGCTGCTGATGCTGAGGAGCTCTACGGTCAAATCTGCCTCCTCTAGGTTTATGAACATCCATAAACTCATGAAAAGATAATGCCTGCTTGATCTCAGGTGCTAATGATAGGTACTCACCGTGAAACCTAGTCACATCTGCTACTGACATACCATTATGTGGCTGAAACTCCTGATGATGCCCTTGCTGCTCTGCCCCCAGAGTCGGAGGTGGGGTCTCTCTGGGTAGAAATGTAGGTTGTCCAGGCCTACACTCATGATAGATCGGTGATGGCTGTCGTGGTGCTAATGCCAAAGGCTGCTCCACTCCTACAGTCCTGCTCGACTGTCCGATCTGAATATAATGTGGCTGTGATGGAGTACACTGCCTAATAGTGCCCATCAACTGGGACATCATGTCCATCATGTTGTCGTGCCTGCGTTTAAATTCCTCATCAGTGATATCACCCTCTGCATGTGCTTTCCCTGAATCCCTGTGTCTCTGTAGGGATCTCACGGTCTGCCATTAGGGTTGCAACACTGTTCTCGCTACTGTTGGAGCTAGATCTGTGAATACCCAATACTCCTGACACTGTCTCACCTTCAGGAATAGGCGGACCTGTCCAATCCTCAACTCTGCCTGTTCCTACACCCTTGGTATAATGAATAATGTCTCTACTCATGAAAAAGCAACCAAAAAGCACTCTGTTCTCTGAAAAAGCAACTGAAAAAGCACAGGATGGCAGGAAAATTGTGCTCTGATACCACTGTAAGAGACCGGGTGTCTCTCAGCCCAAACCCTAACTGTAAATACTGATTTTTGAGAGTTTTGTGTTTTTTTGTGTTTTTGAGGTTTTTTGACAATAAACAAGAAGCTGCGATTTTGATCTAAAATTGCTTAAAAATTCATAACAAATCTTAAGGCAATGAATATACTTGGGAAATGCTCAGAAGATGTAGGCGCATCAATTTATTAAATTTCCAGAGCACATACAATATAAAAAATTGAACATATAATGGAAATACAACTTATTTTCAAAAGAACCTGATTGTTGTTGCAGCCACATGAAAGAATGAAAGGAAATAGTACGGCTAACTCCAGGGCATGAATCTCCAAGCACAGAACAAAGAGAAATCTCCAGAAACGCAAGGCGCACTGGATCCCTCTGTCAGAAGCTGGAAGCTGAAGGTGTTCCTCCTGAAAAGAGAAGTACGGCCCTGCAAGTATAGATCTGTACGACCCAACAGATGTAATTAATATGGTACGGCCTTATTGAAAATAGTGCCAGATCCCTGTGAAAAGATCTCTGAAAGGGTCGCCCCAAATGACTGATGAATATTCTCTGCAAAACTCCGCCTGAATCGATCAATAAACTCAACTGCAACTTCTGTGTGAAGCTACCAAGTAGACAATCTTCAACTGGTATTGCACAGTCTCAGTATGCCAGATTCTGAAGAGGTATCGTTCTCCAAAATCGTTCGTCTGCTAAAACCCTAGGTTTTGCAAACTTCAATGCTCAGAGCAAAAAGAAGACAAATTGAATAATCAAGACATAAGAGTTCGATTTGTCTTTGGCAGTCAATATATAAGCCTCTTGAGAAATTCGACCAAACCCTTCTTTTAATAATCATTTAAATAAATGATTTAATTTGCCTGTTTGGACTTAGGAAAAATATTAATAATAGGCGCCTTCTCCATTAATGAATAAATACTCATTCATTAAATTAATTATGCCACTTTATTATAAAGTATTAAAATACTTTATAATACGCCTTAATTATAATATTTAAATACATTAATAAAGTGACTTTATAATATAAAGTCAAAATATTAATTATTTAATAAATCATTAAATACTCCGTTATTCTTCCATCTGACCAACAAACTGATGCACTGGGTCGAATATGAGTAGACCAGCTGAACCAGGTGCCCTACCCAAAATAGCAACTTCCGCCTGTCCGACTTTCTAAAAATAGCAAGTCTCTGAAAAACCACTCTGAAGGATTCTGCAAAGGCCCAACCTGAAACAACTGCAAAAATGAAGCTCCTGAATATCGGTAACTGCCTCAATTGATCCTCTACACATCTCTGTCAGCCTACGAGGACCAGGATGATAGGCTAACCACATACTCAGCTGTGCTGACTAGGATGGGGACATCACAAAATTTCATTCATTTTACAACATTTTACATTTTCCGCTTCCCTGTATTCCTAGTGATTTTCAGGATCTTACTTTTCCATAACAGTTGTAGTGTTGGCTCCACTCTTTGTTACAACCCTGCGAAACTCGTTATTTGAACCTATTTTGCCCACATTCCTTTGAACTATCTATCGTCTATTAATAGGGTTAAGGATAGCCATTATAGTTCTAAGTCCCTTGTGCCTATCCTGTGGGAAGGTTATTTGTCTTACAAATTTTGTCTATGTTATCTGATATCATGCAATGTGCAAAAATAGGTAACAGTGAAGTCAATTATGAGAGAAAGGAAAAATTGCAGAGCTGATTAAAGATACAGAAGCAAGGGATGTCAAAAAACGTTTCAGCTATATTGGATCACAATGAAATTGTTTGCTGATAAACACGGCTTGAAAATATCTTTGACATCCTTTACAGAGGAAACAATAATGAATCACATAATGTGAACATTAAGGGCAACAAAAGACAGTCCAATTGTGTGATAGAAGGCTTCATGATGGCAAAGGGTTATGAATTGTGTGACATACAGTTTGTTAATGGCATAAGTGATTGAAACATGTGATCAAGTATCAAAATACAGTATATCAAGTGATTATGGGTAAATGGGTGGCAATTATGACTTAATCACATGATTATGAGTAGATAGGTGGCAATTATGAGTTAATCATGTGATTAAGGCACTAAAGGTGGCATAAAATGATGAATTGTGTGGCCAACCTGTCCAAAATTGCATGATTAAAATGTGTTTTTCATCCTCAATAGAAAGAGATCATGCCTAAGTCCAATGTCAACTATTCTTAAAGTGTAAACCAAGGAAAAATACGGTTTTAGCCATCCATAATTGTGTTTCATTGTGCTTGATAGTGGTGGCTTGTAAAGCCTTCACTATATCCCTATTTCCATATGATTTTCAGTGGTTTGATAGTCTGAAAGGTAGAGTTTGCATGGTGTTTTGAGCTTCAAGCAGCAATTTTGATGGTCAGCAGGCTTTCATTCACTTTTACCACAAGTTTGAATATCGTTTTTGTGGGCTTTTGAGGTAATTTTTTTCAAAGTGCTTATAAGAGTTTTAGTTTCAATTTTTTGACCATTTCAATCCTTATAGCACATCATATTCAAATCATCAGGTCACTGTGGTGAGGTTGTTAGATTCATGGTGCTTGGGGTTACAAAGTTCTTTACAAAATCCATCAATTGGAGAATGAGGAGTGGTTTTAGAATCTCAGATTACATTCATGCATCATATTACTATTTTTAGCAATGTCTATTATGGTGGATGAGAAGAGTCTATTTTAGGTTTCTTTATTTTATTAGATGTTTAGATTAGTTTTGTGTAAAATTTCATTTCTTTCCCACTTTTTCTACAGCTTGTGTAGGAAAAATTCATGTCAAATAGGGTTAAAAGGAGCAGCAGATAAGAGTTTAAAACAGAAAGGGATAAAAATAAAAAGATAAATAAAAGGGGTTTAAAGGAAGGATTGTTTTTGTGTTTTTTAAAGCAAGACTACGTTTAGAATGTTTTCCTTTATTGTTATAAGTAGGATGTTTAGATCATTGTTAAGACAAAAAAAAAGCAGAAAGAAGACAACAAACAATAGAGAGACTTTTTTTGGTGAGAGTAAGCTTAGTATGATGTTGAATCAAAGAACAATTACAATATTCAATTTTCTACTTTGATTGGACGTCATACTAAGCTTAGTACAGGTTATACTAAGCTTACTCTCACCAAAAAAAGTCTCTCTATTGTTTGAATATTAGAGCGATTAGAGTTTTCCTTTACTGTTATAAGTAGGATGTTTGAAGAAAGTCTCTTTAGGGTCTTTCTCTTTCGCACTTATGATGCTCTTCATCTTCTCAAGCATTAAGTCGATGCCATCATATATTTCTCCAATGCATGGCTTGTCCTTGTCAACATAGCAAATCATGCTCAAAATGGGCTCGGTGAAGCTAAGGAGATACTCCACACGATCCCACTATGAGTCATCTAATATCATTTGCTTAATTTTTGTTGCCTTGTCAGAGTTGCTCTACGCCATATAGACCAAATTTGGCTAACCAGTGTTGGCGTAACAATTAACACCTATGGAGTGCAAGTTGGTACGGACAACTATGCACACTACGCAATGAGTGCTCTTCAAATTAGGAGGGGAAGCTCCCTTGTTGTGCAGACAAAATGCTTGAAAAACAAACTAAACTAACTCCTGTCTTTTTGTCTCAACTGAAAGAGGCACAAGGTTTGTGAGAAACTTTGAGCATTGCAACCAAGGATTTTCTGGTTTCGTAAAACTTAACTACAATTTCAAAACTAATTAACTTAAACTATCCAATCCCCTCAAGAAATCAGAGCATGAGGAAACAGAGCGGGAATGAACTTACACGATAAATCGGGTATAGATTCACAACATGAAAGCAAGGTGGGCACAACTATTTGCTTGTCTGAATAGGTTTATTATCACACACATCATATGATAAGCTTTAAGTACAAATTCTCAACGTGAAGGCAAGGTGGGCACAACTATTTGCTCAATCTGAATAGGCTTATTAAAAACACAACACAAAAGATAGCCAACTAGGACAGTAAATTGTAGAGACGAAGCACGCATACAATTTACGATCGAACTAGCCACTATATCTAACTAAGATAAGCATTCACCATAATAATTGCATGAAACCTGAGTGGCATAACAATTCATCATTATAATAAATACTTGTGAACAGATACAGAATAAGCAATATTACAGGCAAGGTGGGCACAACATATATTACTCTCTCGTGCAAAAGTTATTTACAAATGAGCAAAAACTCTTATTTATAAACATCGAAAGGTGTAGGGAACCCTAAAATCACCTTGAGTCAACTACAGTCTTGCAATGCATGCGAGATTTATTGTTAAACCCTAATAAAGGAAACTATACAGTTAACTAGAAAGCTACCATCAGTTAACCAGTACATTTAATCTAAAAATGGACAATGTGCATGCATGCATGTCCTTATTGAAAGCAAGTTAATTGGAACACTGCCATCAGTTAACGAAAACCCTAAATGAAACTCCAAGTGTACATAGATAATTACAAGATAGACATGCGTGCATGTGGAACAATGAGTTAACTCAAAAAGAAGTGTAGAGTTAACTGCTGTGTCTAATATCTATCTTGAAAGGTGAGAACTAAAGTCTACTGGCCGTGATCTCAAGCAACCAACCCCTCCACGAGGTTGCTGACTGCATCACTGTCTAGAGCACTAATACTCTGCCGAAGTATACTGTGTCTGTGTAGCATGTCCTCACTAGCTATGATTTGGCATTGAAGTTCACCTCTGCTCCTGATTGCCTCATCAAATAGCGCTATCATGACTGTAAGTTGATTCATCTTATAGCCAACGGTCTCCCCACTGAAAATACTATGAATGAGTGCCTAGAGTCTGACTGTATGTCAACAAGCTCAACATATGCACCACCCTCAATCTGATACCGGCATGGTATGCGAGACACGAGAGTTCTCACATACCCGAGTGCACTAGTAATGTGCTCTCTACTCTCAGCCAACTTTGATGCCATCGTCTCCTCTATCTTCGCCTTGAATACCAACTATCTTCCAAGCGTAGATAGCCTCTTTATCTTCTGCATCTATGACTGATTCATATGCCACACTCAGGTGAGCAATCATAATCTCATCTCGAGGTCTGTCCATCGCCATGTCTCGCTCCTCATCTTGGAGATGCAGACGAAGTTCGCGTGCATTGTACCGTAACTGGTATAACTTTGCAAGCACAAAGTGGCCTCTAGTAACAAACTCCTCCCAATCCTCCAAACGCTTGCCATATGCAACTAGGTGATTAAGCTGGCGCTGTTCTGCTGATGGCTCTAGCATCGGTGGGAGTGTGACGATGACATCTTCCATTTTGTGTACAAGGCTAGAAATGTATTGACGAAGTTGCTGGATTTCAGCCTTGAGGGCTGCCTTGTCTTCTCCATCTTTTATTATTCTATCCCTTGCACTGTTTGTTGCAACCTGTAGGAGATCAATCTGTGTTTGGCGGGTGCTTCGACCAAGGTTGACTGTGATCACCTCGAAGTCCTAAACTTCAATCTCGTTTAGACTCTTCCCCTCTGGAGGTATGGCGATCTCTATGACGATCTCCATATCAACATTCCTCTCCACATGGACCTGTTTCTTGATCCTCTTGTCGGGCCCATCTTGGTATGCATGATCGAAATCTGAATGATCAAGGACATAGAATGGCTGCCTCCTCTTCCTTCCGAATTGACTCTCAAGCCAAGATGAGTCTCGAGTAATCCCACTGGAAGGATCTAGACTAGCAATGAGAGGTTCCGATGAGAGTGAATGTGTGGAGGTATTATTGTGAGGTGGTGAGTCTAAGTCCAATTCAGTGTGAATTGGAACTAGAGATTGCTTTGGTGTCGGTGATGGTAGGCGTGTTTGAACCTCAGGCTCCGGAAAACTTTGAACTGGCTCTTTGATAGGTTCCATATGTGTCTCAGTAGCAAGTGCCTTTCCTTTTGAATTGTTAGGCGCTTGACTCTTCTTAGGAGGGTTACTCCTTTTCTTCAGTTTGGGTTTAGATGAGGAAGGTAGTGAAGCATCCACTGGTGGCGGCTCTGTTCTAGGCATGACTGCCCTCCTGGTCGTCTTGCTATCGAGGTAAAGTATACTGTTTTGGATAACTCTACTAGACCTCTCCTTTACTGGTGCATACTCTTTGGCATACTAATCAACAATTGGTAGTGGTTGTGTATCAACCTGCTCTCTGAAAAACTAAGGAAGTGTATCTCCCTCATCATTTGATAAACCTCCCACATCTTCTGCCAAGAAAACAAAAATTTGTGAGAGAGAGAACCGCCCATAGCTGCGTCTGCACGCCTCAAAATCATCCTCGCAATTCACCCAATAATCCTCCATTGTAGGCTTATGGTATGGGCGACCACCAAGGCGTGTTGTATAATGACCCCAAGGATCATAGGTGCGTGCATTGACAAGGTACTTGAGACAAAACTTTTCTAACTCTTGTCCTGCAACTTTAGCATCAACTGTCGTTTTGCACCAATAGATTCCGAACTGCATGGGAAAGTTGGCAGCTTGTTTACGCTTGTGGCGCAAATGATGGTGAACATCGTGTAATTGCCTCAGGAACTCCATGAAGACTGCCCTATCCAAAGGATAGCGTGGAAGCATGGCTAGATTTCCTGTGTATCCATATACATGGATGTAAGTGTATGTAGGGAACTAATTGAACCAATCTG
Organism: Sequoia sempervirens; assembly: GCA_007258455.2. Taxonomy (NCBI): domain Eukaryota; kingdom Viridiplantae; phylum Streptophyta; class Pinopsida; order Cupressales; family Cupressaceae; genus Sequoia; species Sequoia sempervirens. The sequence continues at coordinate 369,827 of VDFB02255899.1, read as the reverse complement.
CCCAATCAACCATCGCTGCTCTAGCAACCGCTGAGATATGAACATGCAACTCCTGGTCCAAATTCCTCACTGTGTATGTCAAGAAAGCCTCCTGCACACAGTTGAAATGTCATTTAGCCTTCGTGAATCAAGCTGGTCATAGTAATGATAGACTTTTTGTACAGTAAGTATGCCCACCTTGTTCAACCCTCTAAACTGACCCTAATAGGCAATCGAGTACACGAGGTAAGAACACATGTGAAACTGGTGTGCAACTAGAAAATTGGTGATTTGCTCGTGGAGAATGTCGTTGATGAAGGATGCCCAGTCATAATGCTCTTGCCCAAAGATGATTCGACCAATGATGTAATATATCCAGGGTTGAAACATGTTTACATCTGCATGACCTGAGACATGATTCAAAAGTGTAATTAGAATCGCGTACTCATCCTTGTATTCACCGTGACCCACATTGCTTGACAACTTGTTCTTTTTTTGTTTCAACCATCGTTCTACCATCTTCCTTTGACACTTGTCCATATTAGTATTGAATGCTCACTCACACTGCTCCATGGAAATGACCAGATTGTTTAGGTGTTGAGGAATACTAAAACATCTTTCGATGTCTAGGGGTTTGAGACTGCATATAACCCGTCCATTTACTGACTGTATCTTGTGAGTAGTAGAATTGTAATGCTTAACACAAGGCATTACAAACTCTACGCAATGAATTGAGATAGGTATGGAAGCGGCCTCAAGCAACCCAGAATGTTGAATGTTTTGAAGTATCGAATCTCTTATCTTGACAGGATCCAAGTCTGCTTTTGGAAGCACCTTATGTAGATTCGTATCAACTGTCTCGATGAAGTCATGAGTCAAGACCGACTTGGTCTTGAATTCGAGCTAAGTGTATTGCATTTTGAAAAACTCGCTATATTCTGACAACTTTTCTGGAAAGCTAAAAATAGCTTGCTAAGGCTAAAAATAGCCTATCGAAGGGCAATTTTCATGAAAAATTTTGAGATATGGGTTTTGTCCATAAAAAGATTCTAAGACAACCCAAAATGTTAGAAATGTGAAAATTTTACTTCTACTCAACCATGCAAGGAATTTTCAGTTGAGAAAATTAGAGCCTTGAGAACTGATGCTCTGGAGTAAATTTTCTTGAAAAATTCTAGCACATGGGTTTTCTCGAGGAAGCTATTCTGAATCAACCCAAAAGATTTGTTTTGTCAAAATTTGTCTTTTCTTCAAGCCTGCGAGAGAATTTAAGACAAGAAATAGAGGAATTTGAGAAGAAGAAAGACGTTTTTTGATGTTCTCTTCTGTCAAAAACGCCACTCTAGTTTTGAAATTTGCTGATAATTCTGACTTGTACCTACAAAGAAAGTATTTTGATGTCTTCGCCAATGATTGTTGATGAGAAATTCGCCCAACTCTAAAGGAAATTCGCCTCTACTCTAAAGAATTACGAATTCGCTCAAGTTGTGTGAATAAGAATGGACGCCATGCTTGAATAAATAGCTCAAAATCGTACCACAAAGCATGACTGCAAGATTTGAAAACCTTGACTATGAAAAGAATCATCTGATTGGACCCTCTCCAATTCGAGTAACATTGACTCAGAGTTCTGGAGATTAAAATAATAATAAAATATTCAGTTTGCTTTATCATGCGAATTTGAGATCCAACATTAAAAAGGTGCCAATAATTAATTATTGAGAAAAATCACCATTTAATGCCTTCACATGCAAAATAAATATTAAATATTATTTTAATTTAGTTAGCAAAAAAAACACAGCATCTAGATGCACTCGACAAACTTCATTGATTCCAAAAAGTCTTTATTTGACCCTCCGAGCATCCATTTGCACAAGTTATTAGATTTTTCGCTAACTTCCTACTTTATAGCTGATTGCAAAGTTACAGTTGACCATGTTCAACACTGATTTCTGGGTGGCTGAGTGAAGCTATGACTAAGCTAAGATATCCATCATTAAGCCTACAAAGCAAGGATGAAATGTCTACTGGGAGCTGCAACTGCTAAAACCCCAACGTTTGACACCTCCAAAAATTAGGCGCCTTTGATTAAATTGATACAAGGTTTCCAGACTCGGCAATTTCTCTGATCTGCCATCTGACGCTTCGAACTACCATTACTGGTGAATGATGAACCCTGCTGACTGGATGACAGGTTCACTGCGTGACTGGAAGTATTTTGCATCCAATGACTATATGTAAGATACCTAAAAGCTACACTAGGGACCCCAAAAGCAAGGGCACCCCTAGCCTGTGAAGGCGCAAACACCATTTTGTCAAAAGTGTAACTTTCATCCGAATACGCTACTTTGACCCCTGACATCGAGAGCTGGATTGCTCTGATTTGCGCATCATCTATCTCTCTCTGCGTAGTTGGATCAACTTGTAAGAGATGTCTCTGGAGGTGACAAGGCAAGAAAATTGCTTCTAAGACCTCAAAAAGGGCGCCTTTTTCAAGGGGATGTGCATTTTCCATAGTTGTTTTTCTGGCTGTCTTCACTTTTCAGCGTTCTACACAGACCTTTCACGTATGAGCGTCTGCCAAATCTCGGAGGCTGATGGCTAGGCTTGTTGTATAGCTGGAGTAATTGTGCACAAGTCTCGTGAAGACTGCGAATGCTAAAAACCCCATCTGACAGGCCTAAAGGCTGGGCGCTCCTAGCCTATAGAGGTATAGTCGTGTATCTCAACATTTCTCCACCCTCTGATGTACGTGCTCGGTAGAACCTCTACCACGATCACTCAGCTTATTGGATCACCTCGCGAACTGGTGCATTGTGGAGCTAGACTAGATTAGAAAAGATCTCAGGAAGACCACATCTGCAAATTCATTCATTTGAGGAGTCATATTGAAGGGCGCCCCTAGGCTACAAGGGGCACAAAAACTGCAAACTAACAATCCTCTGTGACATGCAACCTCTCCGTACCTTAATCTTTTGACCTCAATTGCTAGAGTTCTACAACTCGGATGACTGCGCTTGATAGCTCATCGGATAGCTGGGCTAATTTTGAAGAGACTGAATGCATTCACAAGCAAAAGCAACAAGATCTAGGCCTTCAAAGAGAAGGGCGCCCTTGGGCTACAGGGGCGCAAATCTGCTTTTTGCTTGAAATCTTCATCTGCATCTATCTTTGTAAACACCTTTCTTGCCACTGAAATGACCTTGTAGGAGTATAATCTCGTCGTGAAGCGCTTCTCCATCATCACATGTCTTGTTCTGAGTCCTAGGTTTTGGTTCTGAGCTCCAGGTACTAACCAACTGCTGCTAATGACTGACATGACATTGACTAAAGTGCATATTTGACCTGCCCAAAAACTGTATTTTGACATAATTTTAGCAAGGTTTAAACTCTTTTAAGCAAAATGCCTTAATGAAGCAAAAAAATTGGTTTGGGTACAACAACTAGCATGTTAGAAAGCGTCTCACTTTCACACGTCGTCTCAAGATGATTGTGTTAGAGGCGAAATGGGTCCTGCAACCCATTGAAAATACAAAATAAAATAATTAAAATTTTAAAAAAACTTTTAAAATTAAAGGAGAATTAGAATACGCAATCAAATTATAAAAATGTAAAATTTTATGCTACTTAACTTACCTTCAATAGCTCCAATTTTGAAAATGTTTTGAAAATGCCTTGAGACTTGTGGTGTTTGGTGATGAACATTTGGATGTTCTTAACCTTTGCATACAACTCCTTGATACAATCAATTTTATTGTAACGAACACACTTGTACGATAAATTTAAAACTTTACAATTTATATATAAAAGTAAGAACAATACCATTTTGATTAAAAAATTTCTTTTCAAAACATAAATAAGAAACATCTTTTGCATCTTTAAACCATTTCATTCCAAATGAAATTACAAAGCATGAAGAGAAACATACATACATAGCCCGTAGGCTTTTGACACCAATAGAAATAAGAAGGTCCAGGAATTCGTCCTGTCAAGTCTTGGATCATCCGTCGGGTGTTCGTGGAGGAGAAACATCACTCGAACGTTTTTCCGCCAACCACGGACTTATAATGTGGTCCCCTGCACGATCATTTTGCAATGAACGGCCCTCCCTTCGAAGAAGAGATTGGTTGGGTAACCTCTAATGCTACCAACTGGACATAGTGCTGTGATTCTACAAAACTAGTTTTCGTGCTATCGGCAAATCACAAACTAGGTTGTATTTCGGAATCACGGTGAACTGACAGTGTAGTACAACAACTAAATGGTTCCTTACACTACTTTGGCCAAAGTGTTTACGTTCAACGAAGAACATAGGTCATATGTCACATTCACTAGCCAGGTTCAACTTGACTTAAGGCTATCTTAATTCTACGTGTAGGTTGGCCTATTGGGGTAGTCCGTACCCTAGACTTCCTACAACATCTTACTGCTAGGAAGAAGAATCCATTTAACAAGATACTACAACTGACGCCCTAATTCAGGTTATACGCATCCTAGGGATACAATAACTTGACTGAGTTGTTTGTATCTAGTTGTAGTAGATAACTTGCAAATATTCTTGATTCAATCCTAGTAACTATTATCTATACACACGCATATGCTCTTATATAGAGCCATTAAATACTACGCAGATTGCTTTCCATTAAATAATGTAAACCGTACATTATTGACAACAAAAACCATGAAAAGACTATATACCTGATACTTTTATATCACAACTTATCACATGTTTAAGAAACTGATATTCTTTTTAATTCAATTTAAGTCTACCAGACAGTCAAACTCTTTCCTTTCCAGCCATGACTATAATTCAGAGACCTATCAGATTACTCGGAAAATTAGAAAAATATGTAAAGAAAGAATTTAGCATGCCTGATTTAGCTTTCCAGAAGTTTGGAAGGTAGCTCCTTCACTTGCCTTCACTCAGATGGCTTTCAGCTGGATACTTGAAACAAATACTCCAACACAGCAGACTAGCAATTTCCTGATTACTCCTCTCTTATTCAGAGATTACTTTCTAACTAGCAATTTCAAACTACTGCTCTTTTGTTCAGAGATTACTTCACATAAACTTAACAATTTCCTTACTAAGGCGAACTCACTCTTTAGCTGTAAAATGCTCAAGGAAAACTTGATTGAAAATTCGTGTGAGTATGAATGCCAAACGCAGGTATATATAGGTTTGATTTTAAAACTGATTTCCACCTTCTATGGCGCCAGAACTGCCAGCAAGTGGAGGAATGTTTCAAACTAAAAACGTGTTGCAATATAATGAGGGTTTCGACCTCCATTTTAGACAGCAAAGAAGCTTATTTCAATTCGAGTTTGTTCAGATTGTTAAAAACGTGACAGCTCTCAATCTGGCGCGTTTTTACAGTTAGGTTAATTGCCAAGTTTTCATTTCAGACTTTTTCCTTGCTCAAATGGCGTCCACATTTCCTTCTGTTTGCTAAGCATGAAATATCTCAGCCATTTTCTGACGCCTGGCCCTAGTCGCGCGATTTCTCTGCGCGTTTTTCATTTTCTTTAAGCATTTTCACGTTTTTTCTTCCTTATTTCGATTTTGTAAATCTTTAATTCTTTGATAAAGTCTTCAAAATAATTATGACGCATTTGCTCAAGCTCAGTTTTGAATTTTAATATTTCAACGGATTCATTTAGAGAAATTCGCGATTTAGAGAAATTCGCGATTTTTATTCTCTTCTATGATTTACATTCTCATTTTATAAAAGTGTTTAAAATGTTTAATTTACATTTCATTTGATTTGTAAATTCTTTTATTTAAATATATTTTATATATTCTATTAAAATATTTATATAATATAGTTTTTGTATAATTATTTAAATTATTAATTTAAATAATATCGTATACATTTTAAACTATATTACATTAATATTTTAATATAATATTAAATATATAGAAATACTTATCTTTATACCAATACATATGTATTCATTTACATTATACGTTTATCTATTGTGCCTCAATCAATACTTATATGAAAACATGTAAATGTATATATATGTATTTGTATAAATTCAGAGGCAAGATATCGTTACTATATATAATTCATTCATCTCGTTAGCTGTGGGTATGTATACTTGTATATATATCTATATATATACTACATGTATAAGTATCCATAAATACATTTATATCGACACATACGTTGGCATATCCATCTGCTTAATACGTTTGTATCGACATGAATGTACTTATGGGTACTTGTACATATCGTATTCGTATGTACAAATACACATATCCACCTCTAACCAGAACTTATCATTTATAAGGTTATACTGGCAAGCATCACTTGTTTACACATTCAGAAGAAGACACAACTCCTAATGATACTAGACAAGCCTACGGATGACTTACCTTTAACCAGAACAATGACTTAGCTTACACAGTTCTAAGGTTTGTGTGTGTATGTCCAGTTGGTATCCATTACTGTTTACCTGACCAAGTTCTTCCCCGAGTGATATCTCTCCTCTGTCTCGAGGTACGAACCTGTTTCCTGCAAATCATGACATGGTAACGGAAGTCATTTGCTCAAGATCAAGTAATATACATTAAGCATCGTAGAAAGTTAGAACAACATTATTTCATAACTCAATATGCTAACTTCATTCAAGATTTACATCAATAGAAGCATCAGATAATGAGACAATCATTTAGGATACATCCAATTGATCACAAGAACAATTCAATTTATTCAACAAAAAGATTCAACATTTACAATGTACATCCTATGAATAGTAGCTATACAATCGGGGTGTAACATTTATTCCCAATTTTTTGTAGCATAAGATTGAGAGAGTGGACTGCACAAGGTGTCCAAAAGATATGTGAATATCTTTCCTCAACCAACAAACCGACAACTCTACAATTCTTTGCGTTGTTTGTTACTACTTGAACAACTTTATGGGGACCCATTTCCTCAATGGCTGCAATGAGAATATCAGTAATAATTTGGCCATATTTCACCTTCCCCTCACAATCAACAACTTTAAAAAAAAATTCCCCTTTAGGGGACACCGCTATGATATTGATCAAGGGTCGATTTTTTGCATCTTTCCACTCATCTGAAACAATGGATACACCTGTCTCAACCCATGAATCCCTTATGGGCTGCAATGCATCTTCAACGTTATTTACCTCTTTTTCCAATAAGGTGCCACACACCTTGTCATAACTTGGGCCCTTGTACCTTTTGGAGCTTCATTAACCTTTTTCAACATCTCTTTCCAATATGGAGAGTGAACAGCATTAAAAGACAATCCATTTGCATAAATACATCTTGCTACATTTTGGTCGGCAAAGACTCAACTCTCATTTTGAAATGCACTTTCCAAAGGTCCCTTTGGTTTTGCTTGTAACGAGTTGTTCACTTTGAAGATGAGGATTGCCAAAAAATGGATCGTTTTCTACCACAACATTGGGACTAGATGTGGGCTGCATTCCCTTTGATCTTTTTTTTATTAAGGGGTGACTTGATTTACAACCTGCTCATTCATCTGCTTGTTCTTGCTCCATAATATATCCTATCACTGTCTGTGATGGCACACCTACATCTGCCTTTCCAAGGCAAGGTTTGATGACTTGTCTAGGTATTCCATACAAATGAGCTTTCACTCGACTATATGAACTAGAATATCTAACATTACACCCATTGCAAATCCAAACGTAACCCCCACCACTTGGAACTTGTTGTATCATTTGAACATATTTCCATAGAGGAGAATTCGGATCTATTTTGAATTTAAATTGAGTCGTGGAGGTAGAACTAGTTGCCATTGTGATTCCTATGGCAAGAAATTTTGTAAACAACACATTCAAAATAAAAACAAAAAGTTGAACACAAAAACCAGATATACAAAACCTAGCTCTTTTGAATCTTAGATACATTCCTAGAAAAAAGGAACAAAATATAGATAAACAAAGCAAAAAATTTGTTTCTTGTTTGTAAAACAAAAATGGAGGAAGTTTTTTGAAAAAAACTTACCTCTTTGCATTGAGTAAATTTAGTTAGAAGCATGTTTTTGGGCCGACTAGTTATGCACTTCATGTTTCATCTACTTGTTTCCTTGATGCTGACTTAGAATGATGTGTGCCAGCGTGTGAATTGTTTTGGATCACTTTGGAAGATGTAATAAGCTTGTTTTTGGTCCTTTTTATCTTTGGGATAGGACCACATTATGTTTTGGTGGCTGACTTGTTGAATTATTGTTCATATTCTTTCTTGGCCAACCTAATTGAAGTTTTGAAGAAGTGCAGTGGATATAAATGCAAGATCATTTCAAATGCAAGAGGTATGGAAGTGTGAAGAAGTTTGAATGTGGAATGTATTGAATATCCAGTAGAGCTAGTGCTACAGTGTGTAGAAAAAAGATTAGATGCGCCTTAATGCCTTAGTTAGTAGAGTGAATTGTTGGCAAATATTGTAGTATTTATCTAAATCTTTGTATCCTACTCTGAGACAGTGAATCTCATCTAGTCCTTGTATCTTGCTTCTGAAGTTGTGATTGCTTCAGTTCAACAAGTCTTTTGTATCTTGTGCTGAGGTAGTGAGCCTCGGTTTGCAAGTCCTTTTTGGCAGTGAGCTTTTATTTTGTGAGTTAACTCTCACGATGGTTTTTCCCTCATTGTGTTTTCCATGTAAATCTGGTGTCTATTTGTTCATGTGTGTTCTTTGTTTCTTTTTCATTTTTGCTGATCTGCTTATAGTTAGAACTACTCTATCTTTGATTGCCGAAGTTGCTGAAGCTTTATACTTCTATATCCTTCTTTGCTACTATTTTGTTTAAAGCTTTTGATTGAATTAAGTTGGTATTGTACTGAAGAGTTTCTAAGTTCTGGAAAGGTTTAAGCGTTTGTGTAGACTAATTTACCCCCCCTCTCATTCTTCGGGTGTGTCCAACAATTGGTATCTGTAATGTCCCCTTCTAATTAATCTTCCGAGAATTAGAGGATTAGCCTATCACGTCGATCCTTGTAGGCTAATGGTTCTGGATAGAGGGTCACTTGAACAGGCACTTGGTCATTAATTTGCAGTGTTGATATCCGGAGTATGGTGACGGGGTGAATATGTGCGTTTGGCGTGATATTTGTGCTTAAAATTATGATCCTCACCATTTATTTGACCTTCTCTGGCTTAGGGACCATGTGTCTTTTAATTAAAGGGGCCACTTTATATTTTTCAGTTACTATTCATTCATAAAGTGAAAAAGATCATAACTTAAGTGAATAGTGCTCACTTTATGAATAGTGTTTTTCAATGAAAATTTATAAAAGGCAAGTGAAGAAGTTCGACCCCCTCATGCTGAAAGTTATTTTGCTTGCTTGGGTTTGTGAGTTTGGAGTTTGAGGAAGAGGGAGACTAGGGTTTCTTGATTTCTGTAGTGGGTGAACCTGGAGGGGGTTTGTTGTTCGTTTGTGAGCTGCTTGAGGGTGTGAAACACCACCTTAAGGTTGCTGATTTGAGTTTGGTTACTTCATTTGGAGCCATATATTGCTGTTTGCAAGTTATTAGAGCTATCTTTTGAAAGGGACTTGCTGCCATTGATTCCATTTTCATCTACAAAGGAGCTATTTGCATTTTAGAGGGATTTTGGAGCTGATTTGTGCATCTACAGGTAGCCGCCCTTTCATGAGGGTTTGAATCAGCCTAAGAAAAAGAAACTTCTCCTTGTAGTGGCTGCAATCACTCCAAAAGGGGGCTCCCTTGCCCTAGGAAGCTTCCCAATTCGGTTTTTGGTGGGAGAAGCTCATGATTTAGAAATTGTATGCAGTTCATTGGGGTTTGGTACTGTCGAAAATCACTATTCACAGTGCTATATGGCTGTAAGTTGAAGTTTAGTAGAAGATATATTTAGCTTTAAATCTGATGTAAACTATATGTTGTATGCATCCTATTATGTAATGAAGAAATCATATTTGGCTTCTAAAATGAGTCCTTACTTGATGTATCTCATTAGATTAGTTTCTTAGAAGTTTTTACTTCATGTACATGCTCTTTAGTTTTTATTTAGCATTCTTAGCAAGTAAACTCAAAACACAAAGACAAAATACAAAAAGAAACAAAAAAATCAGTCCTACAAACATAGTGGAACAAATCAGCAGAGTGGTGGTACACTACAGTGGTATCAGAGCCTTGATCCTGCCATCCTGGAGGGTCAAAGTTTCACATGAGAGGTCATACTAGGTACTACACTCGCAGAAGGGCAGAGCAAGTAGACAATTGGTCTGAGGATAACCCGTTTGAAGATATACTAGTAGCAGAAATGGGTGACAGGGAAGAAGAGGGTCCATTGAGAAATGAAAGAAGAAATGAGGAAAACAATGAAGACAGAGATAATAGAGAGCTTTTTGAGCGGATGACTCGGGCTTTTGAAGGGTTGACAGCAACGATGCAGTAGTTTGTTCTGCGGATACAATAGAACCGGGTTGCACAGGATAATAGGAGTGTGGGTGGGACACCTAGGGCTTATCGTGCCCCTTCACGAACTTCAGATAGACCAACTCGTCCTACTTTTTTGAGGGATGAATTAGAAGATGGTAATGCAAAAGAAGAAAGTGAGGAAATATTTGTAGATACTCTCATGGCTGCTAATGACAAATGGGAATTGTTGACACCTTAGGTGAGAGAACGCCTAAGCTTTGATGGATTCTTGAGTCAAAGAAGAGAGCATTATAGAGACAGATCGACCCAGAGACCAAGAGGACAAAACCAAGATCAACACAGTGATCTCAAGCATGACACCAACAAACTCATGTTACCCACATTTGATGGCAGTGGGACGGTTACAGCTCAGTCTTGGGTCCATACGTTGGATACCTTCTTGGACCTTCGACCTATGGCAGAGGCAGACACAATTAAGTATGCTACACTGCATCTAGAGGGAGCAGCCCACGATTGGTGGTACCACGGGTTGGTGACCTTGCAGCATGATCGTATTACTTCTTAATAGGAGTTTGTTGATTGGTTGATTGAACGCTTTGATAGGAAAGATCCGGAAACATATTTCAGAGACATAGCCCGACTCAAACAGGTTGGGAGTTTGGAGGGATATATAGGTGATTTCTAGCGGTCGTCAATTATGGTTCCCAACATATCCGAAAGAAGATTGGTGGTGTTATTCATTGAAGGACTCTTGGAATTGTTGAGAGGTTGGATCAAAGATTTTGATCCCCCAACCCTACAGGAGGCTATGAGAAAAGCGAGAAGCATGGAACTTGCAGCCCCACAAAGCAAGTCCTCATCTAAAGCATCCTCTTCATACAAGGACGACAAATCATTGTCTAAGAAGAATGAGAAATCAGATTCTAAAGGGAAATCAACTGTCCCATTTGACAAAGAAACTATCAATGACTTGTGCAAGAAGAAGTTGTGCTTCTATTGTAAAGGACCCTATGATGCAAACCATGATTGTCCTCTGAGCCCTAAGGGGAAGGCGAACCGAATAATGTGCGCATACTATGAGGATTCTGAATCTGAAAAATCAGACCAGCACACTGAGCATGAGGAATCTGAAGTGGAAAAATCTTGGAATGAGATTGAAAATGGCACTGAAACGGAGGAGGAAGTAAAGCTTCAAGAAGCATGTCTCACAAGCATACAACGAGAGGGCTCTTTCAGAATGCGAGGGGTCTTAGCTAGGAAAAAGATCATTACCTTATTGGATACAGGTACCACGCATAATTTCATTGATGCAAGGTTGGTTGAAAGGCGGGGAATTCTAACAAAAGAATTTGATGGCATAAGAGTGAAGGTTATTGATGGCTACACTCTTAACTGTGACAGAATAATTCTAGATCTTGCCATGCGACTAAACAATTAGAACTTTAAGGCAGATTTCTACGTGGTGAACATGGGAGACACTGATATGGTTCTGGGGATGAAATGGCTTCATGATATTGGAGAGTTTACCCTTAACCTTCGTGATATGGAGATGAGATTTAGGGTGGACGGAAGGAATCATGTGCTGAAAGCCATCCGAGATAGCAATTTCAGAATGATATCTCTCAGTAGAATGGAGAGACTCATGCGGCATGACATGATCGAGTGGGTAGTTGAGTGTATGTTGATGCCATCACAAGAGGAGCAACAAACCCCAATTTATCATCCAGACATACAGGAGTTGAGGATTAAATACGCTAAGGTGTTCAGTGAGATTCCACCTGGTAGACTACCAGACCGCGGCATTGAGCACATCATCGAGTTGGAGGAGGGCGCTAAGCTCGTGATTGTCACACCTTACAGGCATCCTAAGTGGCTTAAGGATGAAATAGCAAAAACTATTAAGTAGCTGCTCGCTATGGGACATATTCGGCCTAGTAAGTCACCATTCGCCTCATCCGTGATGTTAGTGAAGAAAAAGGATGGTACCTTGCGGATGTGCATTGACTACAAATTGTTGAATAAAAGAACAATAAAAAACAAGTAACTTATTCCCCGGATTGATGAGTTGATAGATGAGCTACATGGTGCCCATTGCTTCTCAAAAATAGACTTGAGGTCGGGGCATCATCAGATTCGTGCAAGGGAACAGGACATTGAGAAAACAACCTTCTGTTGCCATTGCGAAAACTTTGAGTTTGTGGTTATGCCATTTGGGTTGACTAATGTACCCGCTACATTCCAGTCCACTATGAATAGGATCTTCTAATCACAACTGAGGAGGTTCGTACTTGTCTTCTTTGATGACATCTTGGTATACAACAAGACTTGGGATGAGCAAATTGCACATCTAGACACGGTACTGGGTATTTTGGATAGCGAGTCTTTGTATGCCAAGGAATCAAAATGTGACCTAGGTATGACTGAGTTGTACTTGGGCCATATTATCAGCGCAGAGGGTGTGCGTATGGATCCCGACAAGGTCTAAGCTATTATTGAGTGGCTGACTCCCAAGAATCTTACTCAGCTTCGAGGATTTTTGTGCTTGTGTGGTTTCTACCGTTGATTTGTCCGTGGGTATTCACGTCATGCAACACCACTTACGGACCTGACAACGAAAGGGGCATTTGTTTGGACTCCTGACGCATAGGAGTGTTTTGAGAAGTTTAAGCAATTGATGACTTGTCCTATCCTTGCATTACTTGACTTCACTAGACCCTTCGAGCTTCAGTGTGATGCCTCAGGTGAAGGGATTGGCGCAGTCCTCATGCAGGACAAGCATCTGATAGCTTTCGATAGCCGAAAGTGAAGAGGACCAGAGAGGAGCTACAACATTTATGACAAGGAAATGTTGGCTATCATGCATGTGTTGGCCAACTTCAGGCAGTACCTCGTAGACAGCAAATTTTGTGTTAAGACCGATCATAATAGCTTGAAGCATTTCCTCGGACAACGAGATCTCAATGATCGTCAACAAAAGTGGGTTAGTAAGTTGCAATCATATGACTTTGACATCGCTTATGTCAAAGGGACCCATAACGTTGTGGCTGATACCTTATCACGTCGACCACATTTGAACTCTATGATTGAGATTTTAAAAAATTGGAGACACCTGATTATAGCAGAAATTGCCAAAAATTCATGGGCTTCCGGCATCGTTGAGGGTTCAGTGTAGGACAACAAATATTCAGTTGTAAATGATCTTATCATTTACAAAGGTAGGATCTTTTTGCCCCCAGGATCAGAGATGAAGAATACGATATTAAGGGCCTTTCATGATGTACCTATGGCCAGACATCCCGGATATTTCAAAACTTACAGGCAGGTTCGGGAGCGTTTCAGTTGGAAAGGACTCAAATAAGACGTCCTCAAATATGTCAGAGAGCATTTGGTTTTTTAGCAGAACAAACAGGAACACAACTATCCTGTAATGAACCGGACCAATTTTGTTTTTTCCAATTTCAATTACAATCAACATGCACCTGTTAAAGTTAGCTCTAAATCAAAACGATGCGGAAAGCAACTCTAATCAGGATGTACACTAGGATCTCGATGTGGGCAAGGTGTGAGCATTTGGTCAGAGGATCTAGTGCAGATGCAAATTGGAAGAGAACTCTAACCAAGAATGCGTCTAGGACAGACGAGCATATGGTTAGAGGATCTAATGCAAGATGAGATAAAGTAACTCTAACCAAGGATGGCGCCGAGTGATGGCGAGCATATGGTCAGAGGGTCCCTACAACTACTAACTGAAAGTAAATAGGCGGCAAGCCAGCCTCTACCACTTATGCAGCGGGAAGTACAATAAAATAATGAAAGATAGAGAGGAGAATTGCTGATAGTACTACTAATCAGCTTACAATATGTTAGAATGCTTGCCAAAGCCCAGTAATTCAAGTTCTTCAATGCTGCAATAATATATAAGACTTCCTCAATATTTAACAAACCTCTCTAGACTCAGACTCCTCACAAATTTGCATTTATATAGGACTGATATGACAGACTAGCGACTGAAATGAAGTTATCAGCAACTCTAGAACTCACCAAAATACTCACAACTCACTCAATACTTGCTAGAATGACATGAGACTTGATGCAAACGAATGCTAGGGTGATGACAATGAAATCTAGAGTGAGAAATGATTAACAAAATGCAATATTATTTTTATGCACACTTCCCAAGACAGTCTAGAATGGGACAGCCAAGGAGAGGGGCAATTTTTTAATATAAACTTCTAGACACCACAAAAAAATCTGGAAACTCCCAAGAAGGGTCGCCCCAACCTGGAAATCACAATGGAAAACTACCCAGAATGATAATATTTTTATTTCAAGAGATATGAGCAATTCTTACCATTAGCTATGCTATTCACCAACTCCAAAATATGTCTAAAATGCATGGAAACTGAACTAATATGCTAGGAACTCAAATGCAATGTTGAAAACAAACTCACTACAATCTACCTCTCAACTAGTTGCTATCTTTCAAGCAAGAAAATGAACCAAGCTAGGAGGTGTGCTTTCCTCGAAGCAATCTGTCACCATTTCGGCAGCATAACTTTACTGAAAATATGAGATGTCCAAAAGAAGAGAAGAAGCCAAAATTTATAGATTTGAAGAGAATCTTCTAGAAGCTTCAAGAAGGGCGCCCAAATTTCAAATTTGAATTCAACTTATTTCCCTCCAAAGGTGGCATCCATTTCTCAAGGCAATATTTCACTTTATAAAAATTAATCTCTTCCCTCAAGTAGGCGTCCCACTTCTCCAACCCTTAATTTGGCCTTAAAAAATATAAGTTATCTCCTCATGAAGCATTTACCCATAAAGTCCCCTTTTTAAAACAACATGAAGTTATAATGCTAGGCCAAGGGGGTTATAATATTAAAATATAACATTATAACATGAAAATAACTTATCTCTGTAGAAAAAGCATCCAAGGGCCAAAAATCCAATTACTAACTGAACTGGTTGAAGACGAGAGCCAACAGCACTCGAATCTACAAGGTCACTGCCAGAAATAAAATTTACTAAAAATAGTAAATTCATGAAGTTGCTCGGAATACCAAACAGACTATACCACTGCGAAGCTTTCTGAAAACCCAGAAAGAATCCGCAATCCAATTTCCAAACTTCAAGCAACCACCTCCTCAAAAATAGGAAACCCTAATTTCACCCTACGAGTAGCCTACGGGTCTCCAGAATAGGCCAACAGTCAACTGAATCGATCACAATTAAGAAGGGGACATTACAGTCCGCCCTCCCCAAGATTGCTTGCCCTCAAGCAATCGCAAGTCTGGATGCTGTAGAATCTCCTCATTCTCCCAAGTAGCATCCTCCAAAGGTAAGTTCTTCCATTTCACCAAGTACTCTTTGATTGTTCTCCTCTTCAAGGAACGCTCTCTGGAATTAATAATCTCTTCTGGAATCAAGGTCAACTGTCCTTCTTCGGCCAAGGGAGGCAACTGTGATGAAGCAATAACATTGTGTCCAAGTGCCTTCTTTAGGCGAGACACATGAAAGACATTGTGAACCTTACTACTCGATGGTAGTTCCAACTCACACGCCACTGCTCCAACCTTTCTGATGACTTTGAATGGCCCATAGAAGCGAGGTTTGAGCTTCTCAGCCACTCTTCTTGAGAGTAGACTGTCTGTAAGGCTGAAGTCGAAGATAAACCATATCTCCAACCTCAAATGAACTCTCAACACGCTGCTGATCAGCGTACATCTTCTGCTGATTTTGTGCTATTTGAAGGTTGTTCTTCAAGGACTTCAAAATATCTTGACTTTGCTGCAACCAATCCTTGGCTTGAGGAGCTTTGCTATCACCAAACACCAAATCAGCAAAGCTAGGAGCCTCATAACCATAAAGAGCCATGAATGGAGACATCCTTATTGACATGTGGAAGGATGAATTATAGCAATACTCCCCAATGTGAAGCCATTTCACCCATGCCCTTTGTTGCTCCGAGACATAATTTCTAAGATAGCCCTCCAACCATTTGTTCACTCTTTGTTTGACCATCAGTTTGAGGGTGATAGCTAATGCTTGGAGTAAGCACTGTATCACTCATCCTGAAAAGTTCTTGCCAAAAGGTGCTTAGGAACTTGCTGTCCCTATCACTCACAATGTTTTTCGGCAACCCATGCAATCTAAACACTTCATGGAAAAACAAATCTGCAACTAGAGCTGCTGAAAATGTGCTAGTGGTGGCAAAAAAGTGAGCAAACTTTGTTAATCTGTCCACTACAACATAGATATAGTCTTTGCCTTGAACCTTGGGCAACCCTGTGATGAAGTCCATTGATATGCTTTCCCATTTTTGGTTGGGAATGGGAAGAGGTTGCAGCAAACCAGCTGGAAGGGAATGCTCATTTTTGTTCATCTGACAAGTGAGACACTCCTTGATGTAGCGTTGGACTTCCTCTTTCAACCCCTTCCAAGAAAACCTCTCCCGAATCTGCCTATATGTCTTGAAATAACCTTCATGGCCAGTGAGTGGGATGTCATGGAAAGTTATCAAAATCTTCCTTTTGAGCTTAGAATTTGCCACCAAAAAGATCCTTTTAGTCTATCAAACCATCAACCACTTTGTACCTTTCGTCATGGAAAGTACCTTCAATGATGCTGGTTGCAAACTGATTTTTGGCATAATCAGCAAGCAACATCTCCTTCCAATCAGCAGTAAGCTCACACAATGAGTTCAAATGAGGCCTCCTAGATAGAGCATCTGCCACAATGTTGTTTTTCCCTTTGACATACTCAATGTCAAAATCGTAAGCTTGAAGCTTACTCACCCACTTTTGTTGTCTTTCATTCAAATTCTTCTGATGCATGAAATGCTTGAGACTATTGTGATCAGTCTTGACCACGAAATTGCTCCCCACCAGATATTGTCTGAACTTAGCTAATGCATGCATGATTGCAAGCATTTCCTTGTCATAGATAGAATAGGTCCTTTCAACACCCCTTAGTTTCCTACTTTCAAACACAATGGGATGCTTATCTTGCATCAAAACAGCCCCAACACCTTCTCTAGATGCATCACACTGTAACTCGAAAGGCTTGGAGAAATCTGGTATAGCCAATACTGGACAAGAACTCATGATCTTCTTGAACTTATCAAAAACACTTTGAGCCTTTTTCTGACCAAAAGAAAGCCCCCTTTTTAGTGAGGTCAGTAAGAGGAGCAACACTTTGAGAGTAGCCCTTCACAAATATTCTGTAAAGGCCACAAAGACCCAAGAACCCCTTCAAATGAGTCAAGTTCTCTGGAGGTGGCCAATCAACTATCACCTTGATCTTTTTAGGATCAACCTTGACTCCATCAACACTGATTATGTGACCAAGGTAGAGCAGCTCCTTCATTCCAAATTCACATTTGGACTCTTTGGCAAACAAACTTTCTGATTTAAGAATGCTAAGCACTTCCTCCAAGTGCTTGAGATGTTCTTCCCATGTCTTGCTGAAGATGAGGATATCATCAAAAAAGATCAATACAAACTTCCTCAACTGTTTCTGAAAAACTCTGTTCATACAAGACTGGAAGGTGGCTGTAGCATTAGTCAACCCAAAAGGCATGACTAAAAACTCGAAATGACCATAGTGGCATCTGAATGCTGTCTTCTCAACATTGGACCCTCTCATCCGAATTTGATAGTAGCCCGACCTCAAATCAATTTTTTAAAAGAACTTGGCACCATGTAGCTTGCCAATGAGCTCATCTATCCGAGGAATGGGGTACCGATTTTTGATTGTGCTTTGATTCAAGGCACGATAATCCACACACATGCGGATGGTGCCATCCTCCTTCTTCACAAGAACTACTGCTGAAGCGAAGGGACTCTTGCTTGGACGAATGAAGCCCATCTCCAAGAGTTCTTTTATTTCACAATGGAAAACTACCCAGAATGATAATATTTTTATTTCAAGAGATATGAGCAATTCTTACAATTAGCTATGCTATTGAGCAACTCCAAAATATGTCTAAAATGCATGGAAACTGAAATAATATGTTAGGAGCTCAAATGCAATGCTGAAAATAAACTCACTACAATCTACCTCTCAACTAGTTGCTATCTTTCAAGCAAGAAGATGAGCCAAGCTAAGAGGTGTGCTTTCCTCGAAGCAATCTGTCACCATTTCGGCAGCATAACTTTACTGAATATATGAGATGTCCAAAAGAAG
Organism: Sequoia sempervirens; assembly: GCA_007258455.2. Lineage (NCBI taxonomy): Eukaryota > Viridiplantae > Streptophyta > Pinopsida > Cupressales > Cupressaceae > Sequoia > Sequoia sempervirens. The sequence continues at coordinate 351,261 of VDFB02255899.1, read as the reverse complement.
AGAAGCCAACATTTATAGATTTGAAGAGAATTTTCTAGAAGCTTCAAGAAGGGCGCCCAAATTTCAAATTTGAATTCAACTTATTTCCCTCCAAAGGTGGCGTCCATTTCAAAATTAATCTCTTCCCTCAAGTAGGCGTCCCACTTCTCCAACCCTTAATTTGGCCTTAAAAAATATAAGTTATCTCCTCATGAAGCATTTACCCATAAAGTCCCCTTTTTAAAACAACATGAAGTTATAATGCTAGGCCAAGGGGGTTATAATATTAAAATATAACATTATAACATGAAAATTACTTATCTCTGCAGAAAAAGCATCCAAGGGCCAAAAATCCAATTACCAACTGAACTGGTTGAAGACGAGAGCCAACATCACTGGAATCCACAAGGTCACTTGCTAGAAATAGAATTTACTAAAAATAGTAAATTCATGAAGTTGCTCGGAATACCAAACAGACTATACCATTGCGAAGCTTTCTGAAAACCCAAAAAGAATCCGCAATCCAATTTCCAAACTTCAAGCAACCACCTCCTCAAAAATAGGAAACCCTAATTTCACCCTACGAGTAGCCTACAGGTCTCTGGAATAGGCCAACGGTGAACTGAATCGATCACAATTGAGAAGGGGACATTACATATCCAGCTGGGTTACTTCAGTGTAACAGCCCGACCCTTCGGTAAAATTAAAATTTTCATAATTTACATCCTACAAGTATGTAAACGTGTTAATCATGTCATTGCAATAGAATTTTTCTTTTTCTTTATTGACAAAACATGAACAAATTGCCATATTAATATACAACAAAGATTCCATTTCAATATAATAACTTCACAAGTACATGAAACAAGAATACGTACCTTAACTAACATAGCTCCAATGAGCTTTAGAACAAATAGTAGTAAGAAGGTCTAGGAATCCGTCCTTTCAAATCTTGGTACATCGGCCGCTTGCTGAGGAGGAGAAACATCACTCGGGCGTTTTTCCGCCATCCACGGACTTATAATGCGGTCCCCCGCACGATCATTTTGCAATGAACGGCCCTCCCTTCGAAGAAGAGATTGGTTGGGTAACCCTTAACGACTACCAACTGGACATAGTGCTGTGATTCTACAAAACTAGTTTTCGTGCTAACGGCAAATCACAAACTAGGTTGTATTTCGGAATCACGGTGATCTGACAGTGTAGTACAACAACTAAATGGTTCCTTACACTACTTTGGCCAAAGTGTTACGTTCAATGAAGAACATAGGTCATTTGTCACATACACTAGCCAGGTTCAACTTGACTTGAGGCTATCTTACCCTACGCGTAGGTTGGTCTATCGGGGTAGTCCGTACCCTAGACTTCCTACAACATTTTACTACTGGAATGATGAATCTATTAAACAAGATACTACAACAGACGCCCTAATTCAGGATATATTCATCCTAGGGATACAATAACTTGATTAAGTTGTATGTATTAAGTTGTAGAGTATATCTTGCAAATATTCTTGACTCAACCCTAGTATCTATTATTCAAACACAAGCATATGCTCATTATATAGAGCCATTAAATAATACGCAGGTTGCTTTCCTTTAAGTAATGTAAACCGTACATTATTGACAACAAAACCATGATATAACTATTTACATGATACTTTTATATCACAACTTATCACATGTTTAAGAAACTGACATTCTTTTTGAATTCAATTTAAGTCTATCAGACAGTCAAACTCTTTCCTTTCCAGCCATAACTATAAATCAGAGACCTATCAGATTACTCTGGAAAATTAGGAAAATATGTAAAGAAAGAATTTAGCATGCCTGAATTAGCTTTCCAGAAGTTGGAAGGTAGCTCCTTTACTGGCCTCTACTCAGATCACTTTCAGTTTGGATTCTTGTAATCAATTACTCAGCACAGTAAAAGACAATTTCTGACTGCTCCTCTTCTATTCAAAGATTACCAGTAATTTCAACTTCTGCTCTCTTGTATTAACAGAATAACTTAGCAATTTCTCTCTTATGGCGAACTCACTTTTTAGCTTTAAAATGCTCAAGAAACTGACTGCAAATTCGTGTGTGAAGGAATGCCAAACGCAGGTTTATTTATAGGTTCATTTTGAAACTGATTTCCACCTTCTATGGCGCCAGAACTGCCAGCAGGTTGAAGAACGTTTCAAACTAAAAACGTGTATCAATCTGGTGAGGGTTTCGACCTCCATGTATGACAGCAAGAAGTTCATTTTAATTCGAATTTGTTTCAGACTGTTAAAACTGTGACAACTTTCAACCGGCGCGTTTTTACAGTTAGGTTAAATGCCAAGTTTCATTTCTGACTTCTTCCTTGCTCAAATGGCGTCCAAATTTCATTCTTTTTGCATAGCAAGAAATATCTCATTTATTTTCTGACGCCTGGCCCTAGTCGCACGATTTCTCTGCGCGTTTTTCATTTTACCTTCTGCATTTTCGCGTTTTTCTTCTTTATTTCGCTTTGATAAAACTTTAATATTTTAATAGATTTTTCAAAGTAAATATGGCGCATATATGCAGGCTCATATTTGAAGATTAACACTTCAAAGAATACATTCTAGAAAAATTCGCGTTTTCTTATCAATTCGTGATTTTTATGAAATCCGCGATTTTTAATTTCTTCCCAGATTTGGCATTCGTGCTTTACAATGTTTTACTTTTATTTCATTTGATTTTGACCAATCTTTTATTTAAATATATTTGTTTATTATATTAAAATACTTACATAATATAGTTTATGCATAATTATTTAAATTATCAATTTAAATAATATTGTATACATTTTAAACTATATTATATTAATATTTTAATATAATATTAAATATATTGAAATACTTAACATTATATTAATACATATATATTCATTTATATTATACATTAAACATGTAAATTAATATATATGTATTCGTATAATTTCAGAGACAAGATATCATTATAATATCAAATTCATTTATCTTGTTAGCCGTGGGTATGTATACTTGTATATATATCTGTATATATACTACATGTATAAGTATCCATAAATACATTTATATCGACACATACGTATGGCATATCCATCTGCTTAATACGTTTGTATCGACATGAACGTACTTATGGGTACTTGTACATATCGTATTCGTATGTACAAATACACATATCCACCTCTAACCAGAACTTATCAGTTATAAGGTTATATTGGCATGCATCACTTGTTTACACATTCAGAAGAAGACACGACTCCTAATGATACGAGACAAGCCTACGGATGACTTACCTTTAACCAGAAACAATGACTTAGCTTACTCAGTTCTAAGGCTTGTGTGTGTATGTCCAGTTGGTATCCATTACTGTTTACCCGACCAAGTTCCTCCCCGAGTGATATCTCTCCTCTGCCTGGAGGTACGAACCTGCTTCCTGCATGCCATGTCACGACAACGGAAGTTATTTGCTCAAAACAAAGCAAAATACATGAAACATTTCAAAAGTTAGATTATTCATAAATCAATAACCTCCATTCTCCTTTATGCAGTATTTCACCAAAAATAACATCAAATGAAACAACATTCATATTGAAAACGAGGTACAAGCATTATTAATTTACCTTCAGAATTCACATTTACTCTATCTAGTAATGGTAAATTGTAACGTCTCAATTTGGGATGTAACATTCAGCCACTCTCGATTCCGGAGAAGAAGTGGGAATGCTTGTCGATGGATTTCATTACAGGCTTGCCAAAAGCCCAAGGGAGAGACTGTATTTATGTAGTTGTTGATCGCCTCACTAAATATGCTCACTTTTTCCGATAGCAGCTGCATATTCAGCTACACAGGTTGCAGAGCTGTTTTTCCGTGAGGTATTTGGGTTGCATGAGCTACCTCAGAGCATTGTTAACAACAGGGACAGTCGGTTCTTGAGTCACTTCTGGCAGGAACTATTCAGGCTCTGTGGAACCAAGCTTACTCCGAGCACTAGCTACCACTCGCAGATAGACAGTCAGATGGAAATAGTAAATAAATGGGTGGAAGGATACCTTTGAAACTGTATAGCAGGGCAGCAAAAGGGTTGAGTGTAGTGGATTGATCTTTGTGAGTATTGTTATAATGCCACTTACCACATGTCAATTCAGATGTCCCCATTCATGGCATTATATGGGTACGAGGCACCAAACTTTCTTGATTTATTGTTTAGTGACAACAGAGTGCCCAGTGCTGGGGATCTTTTACAAGAGAACCGGGACATTATGAGAGCTCTGTGTGAGAACATTCAAAAGGCATAGAATAAACAAAAACAGTATGCGGACCAGAGGAGAGTGGAGCATTCTTTTGAGGTTGGGGACAGTGTATTTGATGCTACAACCCTATCGTTAGTCCACTCTCAGGAAAAGTGGTGCAGAGAAACTGAAGCCTCGGTACTATGGACCCTTTAGAATAATCAGGCGGATAGGCGAAGTGGCCTATGAGTTGGATCTACTGGCAGATAGCAAGGTGCACAACGTATTCCATGTATCGTGCCTCAAGAAGGCGTTAGGACATCGCGTTGTTCCTTTGACAACTTTACTACCCCTAGATGATGAGGGAAATTGATTTTGGTTCCTGAAGCCATCTTGGAAGTCAGGGAGAGAGTTGCGGAGACGGGTCATTATGGAATACCTGATGAAATGGAGGGACTTGCCAGTAAAGGATGCTACATGGGAGAGCGAGTACATTCTGTAGCATCCGAAGTTGAGATTGCTTGGGGACAAGCAATTTCAGGAAGGGCGGACTATAATGTCCCCTTCTAATTAATCTTCCGAGAATTAGAAGATTGGCCTATCACGTCGACCCTTGTAGGCTAAAAGTTTTGGATAGAGGGTCACTTGAACGGGCACTTGGTCGTTAATTTGCAGTGTGGATATTTGGAGTATGGTGACGGGGTGAATTTGTGTGTTTGGTGTGATATTTGTGCTTAAAATTATGATCCTTACAATTTATTTCACCTTCTCTGGCTTAGGGACCATGTTTCTTTCAAGTAAAGGGGTCACTTTATATTTTCAGTTACTATTCATTCATAAAGTGAAAAAGATCATAACTTAAGTGAATACTGCTCACTTTATGAATAGTGTTTTTCAATGAAAATTTTTAAAAGGCAAGTGAAGAAGTTCGACCCCCTTATGTTGAAAGTTATTTTGCTTGCTTGGGTTTGTGAGTTTGGAGTTTGAGGAAGAGGGAGACTAGGGTTTCCTGATTTCTGCAGTGGGTGAGCTTGGAGGGGGCTTGTTGTTCATTTGTGAGCTGCTTGAGGGTGTGAAACACCACTTTAAGGTTGCTAATCTGAGTTTGGTTACTTCATTTGGAGCCATATATTGCTGTTTGCAAGTTATTAGAGCTATCTTTTGAAAAGGACTTTGCTGCTATTGACTCCATTTTCATCTACAAAGGAGCTGTTTGCATTTTAGAGGGTTTTGGAGCTGATTTGTGCATCTACAGCCAGCCGCCCTTTCATGAGGGTTTGAATCAGCCTAAGAAAAAGAAACTTCTCCTTATAGTGGCTGCAATCACTCCAAAAGGGGGCGCCCTTGCCCTAGGAAGCTTCCCAATTTGGTTTTTGGTGGGAAAAGCTCGTCATTAGGAAATTGTATGCACTTCATTGGGGTTTGGTACTGTAGCAAATCACTATTCACAGTGTGATATGGCTGTAAGTTAAAGTTTAGTAGAAGATATATTTAGCTTTAAATTTGATGTAAACTATATGTTGTATGCATCCTATTATGTAATGAAGAAATCATATTTGGCTTCTAAAATGAGTCCTTACTTGATGTATCTCATTAGATTAGTTTCATAGAAGTTTTTACTTCATGTACATGCTCTTTAGTTTTTATTTAGCATTCTTAGCATGTAAGCTCAAAACACAAAGATAAAATACAAAAAGAAACAAAAAAATCAGTCCTACAAACATAGTGGAACAAATCAGTAGAGTGGTGGTACACTACAGTATCGAAGCCAAGTTCCTCAGAAGTAGCCTAACGGCTTGAGGCAAAGATCCAGGATGGCACATGATGGTTCACACAAGGGTCGTAGGTTTGATGGGACTAATTATGCTTTTTGGAAATTGAGAATTGAACGACACCTAAACTCCCTAGGGTTTTGTGTTTGGCAGTTAGTCAAAAGATGGTTATACTGCTCCTACTACTCCAAAAGATCCTGCTGAAATCAGATTATATGAATGCAATGCTAAAGCTAAGAATGCTCTCTTATGTGGATTGGCTGATTTTGAGCTTTTGAAGGTGATGAATTATAGCTCTGCTAAGGAAGTATGGGAAAAGCTTAGCAGTATCTATGAAGTTGATACAAGAGTGAAGCAAGCTAAGATGCAGATCTTTAAAAGTAGATTTGAGACTCTAAAGATGACAGGAGATGAAAACATTGCAAGTTATGTGATTTGGGTACAAGAAGTTGTCTTTGGCATCACTAGTCTTGGTGAAGTAAAAGAAAGTTAGATTGTGAAGAAGGTTCTGAGATCTCTCCCTAAAACTTATAGTCATAATGTGTCTGCCATTGAAGAATCTAAAGACTTGGATCTATACTTTGTTGATTAAATAATTGGTGCTCTTACTGCCTTTGAAATGAGAGGGTTTGATCAAGGTGTTCCAAAAGGGAAAGCTGCATTCAAATCTAATAAAAAGATTGAAGATGAAGCTACTGATCAAAATGATGACCTTGATGAAGTTGAAGCTAACTTTGTAAGAAGATTGAAGAAAGAAATTGGCAAGTATAAAGGTAGTTTACATTTCAAATGTTTCAATTGTGGAAGGATTGGTCATTCTGCATCTAGATGTCACTATAAAGAATCTGTTGATGATAACTAAAGAGAGAAAATCAAAAAAGGATTCTATTCTAAGGAGATCAACTGTTCCTCTGAAGATGAAGATAATGATTCAAATGATGAAAATCTATTCATGACTCTGGAAGGAAAAAAGAACATTGGAGAATGTAAAAGGTCCGGTACCTTGCAAAATAGTAAGGTTAATGGAAGATAAATGGCAGTGTGGATTGCCTTTCATGCAAAGAAAGAGGCAAATGCTTGGCTGATTGATAGTGGTGTTCTCACCACATGATGGGTGACAAAAGTAAGTTCGTCAGTCTCAAGAAGGTCAATGGTGGAGCTGTGTTAAGTTTGGTGATGATAAGTCAACACAAATTTGTGGAAAAGGTGATATAACAATTGATGGAAAGAGCAGAATTGAAGATGTCCTTTATGCCAAAGGTTTGAAACATAATCTCTTGAGTGTCAGTCAAATGTGCAGCAAAGGGTACAATCTTACTTTTTATGCTAATGGATGTGAGATCAGAAAGGAAGGTTCTAGAAGGCTTGTTGCTGAAGGAACAAGGACAAATGGTAATATCTATCATCTAAAGGAGGCTAATTGAAGAATTTGCTTATTGGCTCAATCTGAAGAATGTTGGTTGTGGCCCAAAAGGATGGGGCACATCAACTTTGACAACATGGTGAAGATCAATTCCTCTCATGCAATGAGAGATATGCCCAAAATAACAAAACCTGCAAACACTTTATGCAAAGAATGCCAAATGGGAAATCAAACAAAGACTAGTTTCAAAAGTGAGGAGTGCTCTGTTTCAATGCCATTGGAGCTGATCCACATTGATCTATGTGGACCTACAAGGATAAGGAGTCAACAAGGTGAAAGGTATTTGATGTTGCTTGTAGATGATTACACTAGAATGACTTGGGTTACATTCTTAAGAGAGAAATTAGAAGCCTTTGATAAATTTAACATCTTTGAAGGAAAAGTTGAAAATGAAATGGATGCTCAGGTCAAATGTTTAAGGTTAGATGGAGGAGGTGAATTCACTTCATTTGAGTTTGAAAAGTTTTGTGAAGATCATGGCATTGGGAAACATCTATCTACTCCTAGAACCCCTCAGTAGAATGGGGTAGTAGAAAAGAAGAATAGAACAATGCAAGAAATGGCTAGGACAATGATGAAAGATGTTGACTTGCCAGATATGGATTAGAAGGAAGCGATGCATATTGCTATCTATTTGTTTAACAAAGTGTAGCTGAGGGCCAACAGCAATAAGACCTCTTATCAGATGGAAGACCTCCCATTGTTAGATATTTTAGAATCTTTGGCAACAAATACTACATCAGAAGAGATGGAGACCTTGGAAAGTTTGATTCAAGGTGTGATGAAGGAATATTTCTTGGTTACTCATCTAGGAGCAAGGCATACAAATGCTACAACAAGAGATTGGGAAAAATGATTGAAAGTACAAATATCAAGGTAGATGAAGACTTGTGTTAGATCTCACATGAACTTGAAGTTTGTGGATCTGATATGCTTCCTTGGATTGAAGAAGAAGAAGAGGAAGAAATAGAAGAGAAAGAAGAAAATGAACCGCAACCAGTGAAGACTCTCAAAACTCTAGCAAAGTATGTCAAAAGAAATCATTATGTAGATCACATCATTGGGGACAAAGATGAAGGTGTGTTGACCAAGAGAAAGTTTGTAAGAGCAAATGAGCATGTTAATTTGTGTTTACTATCAAAGGTAGAACCCAAAAACTTTGTGGATGCTAGCAAAGATGAAAATTGGATAAAGGCAATGGAGGAAGAACTGGATTAGATAGAGAAGAATTAGACTTGGGAATTAGTTCCTAGACCGGCTAATAAGAATGTGATATGAACAAAGTGGGTGTTTTGGAATAAGCTGAATGAAGATGGGGAAGTAGTAAGGAACAAAGCCAGATTGGTTTGTAAAGGCTACTCACAAGTTGAAGGAATTGATTTTGAGGAGATATTTTCTCTTGTAGCCAGAATGGAAGCAATAAGGATGCTTCTTGCTCTTGATGCTAATAAGAACTTCAAGGTATATCAAATGGATGTCAAGTTAACTTTCGTGAATGGTGATTTAGAAGAAAAGGTATATATTGAGCAATCAGATGGTTTTCAGTTATCAGAGAACCTAAGCATGGTTTGCAGACTCAAGAAAGCTCTATATGGTCTCAAACAAGCTGCTAGAGCTTAGTATGTTAGATTGGATAAGTACCTACTTCAACAAGGATTGAAGAAAGAAGAGATGCAGAGAGAATTTGAGATGTCAATGATTGGTGAGTTATACTTCTTCCTTGGGCTTCAAATTATTCAACAAGATGATGGTATCTTCATTTCTCAAGCTAAATATGTCAAGGAGATGTTGAAGAAATTTGGCATGAAGGATTCAAAACTAGTGGGTACTCCTATGGTGACTAGTTGTCACTTGAGCAAATTTGGCGAGTCTCCAGAAGTTGATCAGATTCTTTATAGGTCTATGGTTGGAGGTTCAGTGTACTTAACTACTTCTAGACTTGACATGTGGTATGCTTGGTTGCCAAATTTCAAGCCACTCCTAAGCAATCTCATGAAAACGCTGTGAAAAGAATATTCAAATACCCGAAAGGAACTCCGGATTATGGCCTATGGTATAAAAAGGATAATAAATTTTCTCTGAGTGCTTATACTGATGCTGATTGGGCAAGTGTGGATGACCGAAGAAGTACAAGTGGAAGTGCATTCTTTTTGGGATACATATTGGTCTATTAGCTTAGTAAAAAGTAGGACTCAGTGTCATTATCCATTGCAGAGTTTGAATATATTGCTGCAACATCTTGCTACACTTAGGTGCTTTGGGTCATCATTGAAAAACTCGCCAAATTGAGTAACTCGCCAAGCCCAAAAAACTCGACTCTGCAAAAACTCGGCAAAAAAGTCGACTACTTAAAAAATTGCTTAAATTTCATTAAAAACACTTTTTTTTTTTTGCAAAATTCAATGATAAGATGCATCCAATGAGTCAATAAATGAGTACATAGAAGAAACAAGTTGAGTCTAGTTGTATTTGATTGATTTGAAAGAAAATTAGATACAAAATGGCATCCTCATGTGGAATGCGCTAATACTAATAGTCTGAAACAAAATGAAAATAGCAAATTGTTTTTGTAAAATTGAAAGTAAATACTACATTAATATATTTCAGTTTTTACAAATTCACATCTTCCTCTTCCCTTGTCTAGTTCTCGCTAGGGGAGAGGGTCTAGTCGTAGGACTTTGCTATGGCTCCTCAACCTCCATCCTAGATGTAGATGCTAGCACCTCTGTTGGTGGCACTGGCAATGACGACTCCTCAATGTCATCCAATGAGAATCCAAATCCAACCCCCTCCTCCATTGCTTGTTGCTCTAAATCATAGATATCATCTTTGGAAAACAATGGAGGCTGCTCATCCCGCCTTGTCCAATTGCTGTAAGGATCTATCTCATCTAAATCAATCGAACTATTTGATATTTCCTCTACCTTTCTTGTGCACAGCGGAAGATTATATTGCACATAGACAAGTTCATTGAGGTGTTTCTGAGCTAGTTTATTCCTCTTCTTCGTGTGGATGTCCTCAAACAAGCTCCAATTGCACTCACATTTGGACGAACTACAAGGTTGGCATAAGACACGAAGGGAAAATCTTTGGAGATTTGGAGTATTTCCACCCCAATTCGACCACCAAACATCTACAAAAAAAAAAATTAAGAGTTAGAAACTTAGAAAGGAAAGTCAAAAGTTCAAAACATAAATGATCAAATTATCAATAGTTGTAACTTGTAACTTGTAAATTTCAAAATTTATTTCTGGTGATTGATTGTTTATTGCTCTCTTTGCCAGGCTTGAAGAAAAGAGTGCACCCATTTTTTCCCTATAATTTTTGCAATTCATTAAAAATGAGGTCTGCCACCTCAGGTTGGGGTGTCATCCTCTGAATGCATGTAGTGAGGCCCTCCATAACCTCTCGAGTAGGGTTTGAGTAGGTGCCTGAATCGAAGAAACGAGGGTTCAAGAAGTACCCTGCTGTATGGATGGGTTGGTAGAGTTGATGGTTCCACCTCCTGTCAATCATCTCCCAAATGGGATCAAATTTGAGGCTGTCTGCCTTATAAAAATTTCTTATAGCCTCCTTGGTCCTATCCATAGCCTCATAAAGATACCCCATTGGGGTTTTATCCCCATCTACCAAGTGGAGAACCCTAACCAAGGGCTCTAACACCTACAATAAAAAAATGCAAAAATATTAGAGTTACAAATTTACAATGAAAGAGAAAAAAAATATTCAATTTGAATTTAAATTCAAAGTTTTGAAGTTACCTTCACAATCTCTGTAGCTCCTTGTGCAAATAGGTTGTCGAAGACAATGCATGCAACCTTCTCTCCTTCCGGCTCTTTCAAATAAATTGAGTCTAGCCATGCTTGACTCACAAACATTTGTTTGAAAGCTGTCAATGAACCAAGAATGCTTTCAACATTAAGAAAATCGTTGCAAACCTTGTCACACCAGATCTCACCAACTCTTTCCCTTGGGTGTGATGCCTCATCAAGTGAAGAACCCAAGGGTGATTGTCAATTAATTTAGTGATCCTTTTTGCATCCTCTACAATTGGTGTGACCCAATCTAGTTTGCCTATGTCCTCCAAAAGAAGGTCAAGGAGATGTGCGGCACAAGGTGTCCAAAAAATTGTGTGGTGTTTATCTTGGAGGATTCTACTTGTCGCCACATACGTTGCTGCTTTGTCAGTTATGATTTGCACCACATTTTCAATCCCAACGTCCATGCAAACTTGCTCCAACACTTGAGCCAAATTTTTATGACTGTTATGACTGCCATAAGTGTTTGGTCCTCAAATTACTAATTCTCATATTTTTGTTTGATAGAAGTTATTTATTATTTTCCTAGAAGGTAATCTCGGATCCTATTTCCTTTCTATTAGTTGATCCTTGTCACCCTTCTGACTATCTCTATGCTCCTAATATTGTTATTCATTGTGTGTTTTGATTTCTGAGTTTCTATTGATCCGAGCAAGCTGGATCTTTGATTTCTTGCTATTATCCCAATGTTGTTTTGACATCAACACATCTTGCCTTAGCTTTCTGAGGCAATTTGACTTCCAAATTAGAGCTTCTTTTGTGTTCAATTTTGCTTATTTCAATTAAGGCATAACTTATATTGTTTTGTATGATATTGAGCTAAGATCTAATCCAAGAGTCATTGAAGTTACAATATTCTTTAACTACCTTACTACGTGGTTTCATAATATGAAGGGAGTTCATGTTTAGAAGTCCAACCCTTTTTGTTTATCAGTGTTGAACCTCTCAATATTGTGTCAAATTTGGTTGAATAATAGGTGGTTAAATGGATATCAACAGCATAGGCAAGGGCTGTGTTCTGAAGAGCACAAAGATATACTGAGGGGGGCGTGGCAGGGGCGGGGGGGACGGGGTGTGTGAATCAGTGTATCGACCAATTTTTACCCTTTACAAACTTTATCAACTTCAAACTCTAATACAAATCAACTATGCAAGAATATCTCAATATGAACAAGTTGACACCAAGATTTAACGTGGAAACCCTTTCGGGATAAAACCACGGTACAAATAATGTACTTTATTAATTATATAAGCTTTTACAATGAATGTAGGCACCAACCTACTTGAATCACCAAATATGTAGTTTAGTAGGCACCAACCTACAAAGATCACCAACCCTTAATTTTGATTTAGTAGTCACCAACCTACAAGGAGCATCAACCCTAAACCTGATTTAGTAGGCACCAACCCCTAATGTTCGTAGGCACCAACCTACCGGAAGCTCCAACTCCCAGTCGCCAAGCACCTACTTAGCAAAAATAATAACTTGAATGAATTTTGTGTTCCACCTTCAATGTTGCTTCTTCAACAGATGGAATTTACAATCTTCTTGAAATTATCCTCCTTGAATGATATCAAAATATATCTTGTTCACAACTTTCCCTTTCACATAAAAATTTACTTCATGATGATGCTATCTACTTCACCAGATCTGTATTATTCTCACTTCAGTCTCCTTCATACAATCTGCATATATTCTTCACAAGGATCTGCACATATACTTCTTTCTAAATCTCTTGGTCTGCTAAGAAGGGTTCTTCACAAATCTGCCTTCAAGTCTGATAAAATCTGATCATAAATCTGTCTTAATGCCTTCATCAAGTCAATCATGAAATAGCATATTACTTCCTTTTTGAATCTGCACTTATTACTTTTGTAAAACTGTATAGAACTGCCTTTTATCTGCCTTGATATATTCTTCAAATCTGAAATATTTCTCTCTCAAATCTTCTTTCATATGCTCTTCTATACACACACTATTCTACTTCCAATTGTGACTTAAGGATAAAACATTTATTCCACACATAATTCAGCACTCTTTAAACTTCGGATGATATACATTTTTACCCACCACTTGTGTTTCTTTAGATATGGCAGTTAATCCACACAACACTTATTCCACAACCAACTCCATCAATCTATTTTATATCCTTTTGAAAGAATGAATAGACACCTCTAATGATGATGTCCCTTCTTGGAGGTCGCTGCCCCAAGAGTCACAACTATATATTATTTCTTAAACAGTTTTCATAATGTAACAGCTGCCTTTGTTCAACCAATTACCATCACTTTCTTATGATACATTATGATCGGTCACTTCCATTTTGTCTTATTCATGAGTCATCGATTTTGTCTTATTTACACCCATTTGATAGTCTTTGTCTCATATACTAATACATAGGAAATCTTTTTGTTAATCGATTCATTTTATAATACTTTAAATGCCTGTCCATCTTGGATTAAGTTTGATCGGTCATCATGCTTTTTATATTACTTAACCTCCTTTATGTAAATCGTTTCACGATTTCATGAGAGTCGACTTCTTTGATATTTGTAGTTTTGTTTAATATTTCCAAGAGTGGCGCTGATATTTTAACGTGAATTTCTATCACTTTGACTTGACTTGTTATTCATTGATCTTTCACTGTTCATATGTCTCATTGTATACTCAACGTTTTATCTTCATCTATTTATGCTTGACCAAAGGCACATAGTTCACTCACATCAAAATATTTTTTCGGCTCGATATCTCAATGGAGGATGCAACTTGTAATTCTGCTTAGAACACAGTTTCCAAGCATGCTGCTAATGCCCAATATTCAGATAGAGCCCAAACATGAATGCAATGTAGATCCCGCCTTAAATCTTATGAATTTGGATCAAGAGATAAACATTGAATATAGAATCCACCGCTCTGGGTCAAATTAGTTTGTTGTCTCTTCAGCCAGAGTGGATGTTCACGTAAATAAGATACACGATTTCTTCTTTAAGATGGCGGTTCTCATAGAAGTTTTGTCCAGACTTGTAATTCTTACTCTATCGCATGAGGTGAATCCACCATCTTGGTCAATGCCTTTGATATTGTTCCCCAATTTGTATAAATCCCACAATTTAAGAAATCATGGCCTCCTTAAATCTTATTTGCCTCTCTTGCGTCTAGCTCATTCCTTATATCTCAGCGACATATGTCTCTGTTTTTTCCTCAGACCGATTTCTTCCCCAGCTTTGAATCCTTTCCAATGCCAATTAAATATTACCCAAGGATTTGCAAATAATCTCCGGCTGAATTTACCAAATCGTATTTCTCTTGTCTACCAAATTTGGCCAAGGGCCATTAAATTTGGCCACTAGCATAAATGTCTCCACCTCTTCATATGATACTTTCCATATGATATATACAATATCATAATCTTCACTACTTTCAAAAAGATATATTCAATATCTTCATAAAAGATGTCTCACAATTCCTCTTAAAGTCTGTTCATGAAATCTTTTTCATATGCTTTTGACATCAATGACAATATTCGAACATGTTCCCCCAATAATCTCTCCCGAATTTTCTTTTGCTTCATCATTCAAGCAAAACATCAACATTCATTTGGCCCTTTGGGCAGAGAAATTTAGTTTAGAGCCTTTCTAGAATTTTTCCCATGAGTTTTCTTTTTCAGATTAACATGTAATTGAATTAAGATTTTATACCAAACTTTAATAGAAATATATTAGTTGTTATTACAAATTGTTAGGTTTCAAAAAAGTCCGCCTACACACAAATTGCCCTGGTTCGAACTGGGTTCGGTTAACAGAAATATATTAGTTGTTATTACAAATTCTTAGGTTTCAAAAAAGTTTGCTTGGGCGCAAATTGCCCTGGTTCAAAAAAATTGAACCCTGGTCGGACCCACAATTAGGGTTTTGAATCTTGGCCGAACCCAATGTGGATTTTTCGTACCCAAGGCGTATTTGACCCGAACTAGACACAAATTTCCAACCCGGACCAAACTCGAATCATACCTAGGCTTCCCAGGGGTAAACCCGGTAACATAGATTAAAAATAATAATAATAAATAGGGTTTGAAAAAAATGTGAATAAAATAAGAAAATTACTTTAAATTAGTAAAAAATTAAAGTAATCTAAGATTCTAAACATGTTCAATAAAAAAGAGGATTCAAAATAAAAAGAATAACTAGGGTTTGAAAAAAATTTGAAAAAAATGAAAAATCAGAAAAATATGTAAAAATATCTTGTTTTGATGAATCTAAATCTATTTAAATCCCTTTTTATACTACATTCATTCTCTTTTTTAAACTTACAATCAACAAAAATGAAGGAAAAAAAAAAAACAAAGAATAAGAAAAATCCGAAAACCTACCTGGAAATCCAATTTGCCTTTGAAATTTGATGAAAATCCCCTTCAAATCTCATCTCGATGTGAAATCATTGTAAATAGGTGCAAAAAGGTTGGGAGAGTGTTTTTGCTGAAGAAGAGCAACTAACTAGGGTTTGAAAAAAAATTGAAAAAAATGAAAAATCAGAAAAATATGTAAAAATATCTTGTTTTGATGAATCTAAATCTATTTAAATCCTTTTTATACTATATTCATTCTCTTTTTTAAACTTACAATCAACAAAAATGAAAGAAAAAAAAAAACAAAGAATAAGAAAAATCCGAAAACCTACCTGGAAATCCAATTTGCCTTTGAAATTTGATGAAAATCCCCTTCAAATCTCATCTCCTCGATGTGAAATCATTGTAAATAGGTGCAAAAAGGTTGGGAGAGTGTTTTTGCTGAAGAAGAGCAACTGGTGGAGGCAAAAAATGAATCGAAATTGACTTTATTTCGGCCATGGGTGTCTTTTTTGCTAAGCTGCCAAGTTTTTGTTTCTAAAAACTCGCCGAGTTTTTCTGGCGCATGAATGGCCCAAAAATTAGGCTAGCCAAAAAACTCGTGAAGTTTTCGGTGAGTTTTTCATCTATGCTTTGGATGAAGTAGACTTTGAAAGATATGAAGATGGTTTATGATGGACCCATCCCTATATTATGTGACAATACAAGTGCAATTAATATTTCCAAGAATTCGGCAATGCATTCATGGACTAAACACATCTCTATTTGGTATCACTTTCTGAGAGAGAAGGTTGCAGAGCATAAAGTCAGAATAGAGTATGTGCCTACCAAGGATCAGATTGCAAATATGTTCACAAAGACACTTTCAAAGGATACTTTTGAGTATCTCTGATAGAAGTTAGGGGTTATTACCTCTCCTTGTTCTAACTAGATGTATAATATGGTGTATCTTTCTAGGGGGATAAATTCATGTCATATCCTTTTCTCCTAGATTGATGTGTGCTACCACTTAGGGGGAGTTGGTAGTAAGGGGGAGTTTTTGATGCAGTTGTGCAAAAATTGAGAAAAAGTGTTGCTGGTCAAAGGGGTTGAATGTGCCCTTTGTCCTTGAAGACAGAGAATGTCTTGTTGATTTGTGCAAATATGTATGGCCTTTTGTCCTTGATGTCAATGGGGGAGAGTGAGCAGGTGTGTTGCCATCAATGCCAAAGGGGGAGATTGTTGGTTGTGGTTGTCATTGATGTCAACACTTGAGGAAATTTGTGTGAGATTGTTGGCAGTCATTGTCATTGATGACAACACTAGTTGTTGGTTGTCATTGATGTTCAACACTTGAGAAGTAAGGAAGGTTGTTAGTTCTTGGCATTGCTTGTCATTACTATATTCAGTGTTTGCCGAAGTTCATGGTTGGATGCCATTGAGTATGATTCTATCAGCAAAGTTAGTTTCATAATGATATATTAAGATGAGGATTATAAGCATTAGAAGTATTGATGACAATGGAGAGATGTTGCTAAAGGTCTACAGTTGGTCTTATGCTCTCTCTTGATGTTCCTGATAAATCACATCTTGCTAAAAGAAAAATCTGGCCTTTGCATGTTGTGAAATATACCGAGCCAATTTTTTCAATTTTTCAATTACAATGAGCAGAGCAATACACAATCGTTAGGGTTAGCACTTAAACCAACAATGCGGAATTCAACTCTAACCAAGAATGTACACCAGGATCCCGAGTTGGGCAAGGTGTGATCTGTAATGAACCGGGCCAAATTTTTTTTGATTTTTCAACAAACGATTACAATGCAACATGCACCCGTTAAGGTTAGCATAAACCAAAACGATGCGGAAAGTAACTCTAACCAGAATGTACACCAGGATCCCGATGTGGGCAAGGTGTGAGCATTGGTCAGAGGATCTCAAAGGAAATTGCTGAATCAGAACTCTAACCACGAGATGCGCTGGTGAACGACGAGCATTCGGTTAGAGGATCCCTAACTAATGCAATACTGAAAATTAGCTCAACACCAAGCATGTGCTACTCAATCCGTGATGGATAAGAGGCGACCATATGGCGGAGACATTAGGAAATTACAATGCAAAACAGTAAATAGGCGGCAAGCCAGCCTCTTCCACTTATTCAGTGGGAATGTACAATAACTCAAATTGCAAGATAAAGATGAAGTGCTGATAGTACTACTAACAGCTTACAAGATATCAGAGAGATCACTTAAATTATGAGTATTTCTAAATATTTCACTGCTGCAAATGTGTAGAATGTTTCCAATGGCAAAATACAACTTTCAATGCTTATGCTCTAACCAAGAGACAATTCTCTCAGTTCTGATTTATCAGACCTGCACATCAGATGGGTGAAATCTGCAAACCATTCCTCACTAAATAGCTCATATCTCACTCAATACATGCTCAATTGACAAAATATCAAATGCAGATTGCTCTAGATACAATGGCGCCCAAAACAAGACCCCTAAACCTCACCAAACATCATTGAAACTTTCTGCACACATCCCAAGGCTGAGACAGAATGGTACGGCCCTCTTAAAAGGGCAACTTTGATAAATAAAATCCAAAACAGCAAACTAAAATCTGTAACCTTGCAAGGTGGGTCGCCCCAATGAGGAAAGATGAAATATGGAATACCCAAAACGATATCTTTTTGTATTTTTGATTTATAAATGAAAACAGTCTACAGCTACGCAACATCAGCAACACTGAAACATGACTAAATGCTTGAATAACATCAACTAAATGCAAGAACTCAACTACAATGCCAAAACAACCCAAATACAAGCTAACCTCTCAACTAGTTGCTATCTTTCAAGCAAGAAGATGAGCCAATGCTAGGAGGTGTGCTTCCCTCGAAGCGAGTGCCTGAAATCAATCCAGCAGCATAACGGTGTAGTAGACAGAAGATGCCAAATGAAGAGCTGAGGCCTGATTATAAAGACGAGAGAGAAACATCTAGAAGCTTCCAGAGGGCGCCCAAACCCTAATTTCAAATTCACCTTTTCCCTCCAAAAGATGGCGTCCAATTTCAACAATAAAACATTTCACTTTTTAAAATAAAACAATCTTCTCAAAAGGGCGTCCCACTTTACTTGTCTCAATATTTGACATTTTAAAATCATAATTAATCTCCTTATGACGCCATGACCCTCAAAGTTCCCCTTTTTAAAAACAACTTAAAGTTGCACTGCTAGGCAAGGGGTATAATATTAAAATAATAATATTATAATGAAAATACTTATCTCTCCAAGAAAAATGCGCCCAAGGCCAAGAACTGAAGTGCCAGCTGAAACAACTGAAGAAGTGATCCAACTGAACTGAACCCGAACTGTCCACTGCCAGAAAAAGAATTTACTAAAAATAGTAAATTCGCGAAGTTGCCCGGAATGCCAAACTGAACACACCACTGCGAAGCTCACTGAAAACCCAGAAAGAATCCGCAGTCATAAACCCAAACTCCAAGCAACAACCTCCTCAAAACTAGGAAACCCTAATTTCACCATCCGCACAGCCTACGGGTCTCCGGAATAGGCCAACGGTCAACAGAAACGATCACTGCTGAGAAGGGGACATTACATGATCATATGGTCAGAGGATCTCAATGCAATGCTGATAAAATAACTCTAACCAAGAATGCGCCGGATGGCGACGAGCATATGGTTAGAGGGTCTTAATGCAATGCTGATACAAAGAACTCTAACCAAGAATGCGTCGGAGAACAACAAGCATGTGGTCAGAGGATCCCTATCAACTATTACGCTGAAGTAACTCAACGTCAAGAATGTGCTTTCCAACCCGAGATGGAATTGGAGCTACCATATGACGGAGATGCTAAATATTACAATGCAATAAAGAGAAGTAAGATTGCTGACAGTACTACTGTTCAGCTTACAATAATTAGAGATTTCCCTGCCAAATACATAGAATAAGAAAGTATAACCATGCTGTAATTTAGTATAATGTCTCCTCAATGATCACAAAGACTTTCAACCCAAACCCAACTCAAATGATAGACTTTACGCAAACTGATATGACTGATCAGCAACTTGAAAGACAGAACCAGCAACATAAAACCCTACAAAAATGCTCATATCTCACTCATCTCTCAACCAAATGACCTCAAATCTGATGCAATGCACTCCTAAGATAAGGGCGACCAAGCTGCATACCAAAGACCACACTTAAACCCATGTATTTATTTAACACGCTTCCCAATGCACTTCAAAGAGGGGCGGCCTGGCAAGAAGGGAAAATTTCTTTTATAAAATCAGGTTCTTCATAATAAAATCTGCAAATTGGCACAAAGGGGCGCCCAGCATAGACAAAAAGAAATATGCAATACCCAGAATGATTATATTTTTATTTTCTGATTTATGAATGAAACTACAGATTCAACATTGTTATCAGCAACTCCAGAAAATGACATAAAATGCAATAAACTGAACTATAAGCAAAACTCAAGCTACAATGCAAACCTCACTACAAAATACCTCAACAATAAGCAAACTTCTCCACTAGGTGCTATCTCTCAAGCACGAAGTTGAGCCAAGGCTAGGAGGCATTCATTCCTCGAAGCAGTCCAACACCATTTCGGCAGCATAACATTACTCAAGATATCGGATGCCCAAATGAAGACCCAAGACTTCCTTTTATAATTTTGTGAAGACCCCTCCAGAAGCTTCTAGAAACCCTAATTCTTTTCCCTCCAAGAAATGGCGTCACTTTTCTTTAAGGCTTCATTTTTGACTTTAATGAAATTTATCTCTTCAAGATAGGTGTCCAACTTAAAGCTTCAATTTTGACCTTTAATAAATATAAAATTACCTCAATGAGGCGCCACCCCTTAAAGACCACCTTTTTAACACAACATTAAGTTATGAGACTAGGCCAAGGGGGTATTATAACATTAAAATATAACATTTTTAAAAGAAATGAACTTATCTCTCCAAAAATGCATCCCAAGGCCAAAATTTAACAAACCCACTGAGTCGACTGAAGAGGAAAGCCAACTGTGCCGAGAACGACAGGACCACTGCCAGAAATAGAATTTACTAAAAATAGTAAATTCTTGAAGGTGCTCGGAATGCGAAGAAAAACACACCACTGCGAAGCTTTCTGAAAACCCAGAAAGAATCCGCCATTCAATCATCAATTCACGAGCAATAGCAACCTCCAAAACACGAAACCCTAATTTCACCTTCTGATTAGCCTACAGGTCTCCGGAATAGGCCAACGGTCAACTGAAAAGATCATGCTCGAGAAGGGGACATTACAAGTTGCTCAAGTGTTTTTGGTTCAGGAAGCTTCTTTAAAGTTTGGGAGAATGCTCTAAATTCCTTTGCTATTGAAGATATGGTCTTGTGGTTTGGGATTCAAAGTTTGTGTTCTGTGGATGTTGCACTCCTGTCTTTTCAGGTCACCAGTGTTGTCGAGGAGAGTTCTGTAAATTGTAGAAGATTGGTAGTGTTGCTGGTTGTCTGGACTAGTTCAGGAAATGCTTTACATTTCTCCGCATTGACGTCTCTACTTCTGCGGCTTGGTGAATGTGTTCTCAACATCTGTGTGGTGTTTCAGTTCCAATCTCATGTGTTAATGTTATATCTATTGGCTATGTGTTATATGTTTCATGGATGAAGTATTATGTTCCTATTTGGTCTACGGTGGCTATCGATGGTATGGTAGTATGAAAGAAGTTTTTGGAAATGTTGTTGGATGTTCATGGAACATCCCCATGTGATCCACATGTTGGTGATTGGCTATTTCGGTGCTGCATTGTGTCTTGAGTTGGCTATTTGGGTTATTTGTGGATATCTAGCCAACAAGGGGTTGTTCTTTTTCTTGTACCATGTGCTTGGGGGTTTGCGCCAACAATTGAAGATGTGTTAAGTTAGATTTGGGTCGTGACCTATCTTGGTTAGAACCGCATTGAGTAAATTCAATTAGAAGTATGTTTTTGGGCCGATTAGTTATGTGCTTCATGTTTCGTCTACTTGTTTCCTTGGTGCCGACTTAGAATGATGTGCACTAGCATGTGAATTGTTTTGAATCAAGCTGGAAAATGTAATAAGGTTGTTTGGTCCTTTTTATCTTCGGGATAGGACTGCATTATGTTTTGGTGGGCGACTTATTGAATTCATTGATTATATTCTTTCCTAGCCGACCTAATTGAAGTTTTGAAGAATTGCGGTGGATATAAATGCAAGATCATTTCAAATGCAAGAGGTATGGAACTGTTAACAAGTGCAAAGAAGTGTGAATGTGGAGTGTATTGAATATCCAATAGAGCTAGTGCTACAGTGTGTAGAAGAAAGATTGGATGCGGCTTAATGCCTCAGTTAGCAGAGTGAATTGTTGACAAATATTATAATCTTTATCTAAATCTTTGTATCCTACTTTGAGATAGTGAATATCGTCAGGTCCTTGTATCTTGCTCTTGAAGTTGTGATTTCTTCAGTTCAACAAGTCCTTTGTTTCTTGTGCTGAGGTAGTGAGCCTTGGTTTACAAGTCCTTTTTTGTAGTGAGCATTTATATTGTGAGTTTACTCTCACCGTAGTTTTTCCCTCATTGAGTTTTCCACATAAATTTGGTGTCTCCTTGTGCATATGTGTGTTTTTTGTTTCTTTTTCGTTGCTATTGATTTGCTTATAGTTAAAACTATTCTATCTTTGATTGCCGAAGTTGTTGAAGCTTTATACTGCTATATCCTTCTCTACTACTATTTTGTTTAAGGGTTTTGATTGGATTAAGAAGTTGGTATTGTATTGAAGAGTTTCTTATGTTCCAGAAAGGTTTATGTTTTTGTGTAGACTGGTTCACCCCCTGTCTCAGTCTCCGGGTGTGTCCATCAACCCACATCCCCCTCCTGGTTGCCATTTCTTTGGAAAGCATTAAATGTTTTCTGAATATTACTAGTGGAAAACTTCATGTAAATACTCTAGTTGTTTATGGTTCAGTGTTTACTTGTTTTCTTCTCTCCCATATGACTAAATATGTGTCTAACAACAGCCTTTTTGCTTTATATGGCTGGGGTTATCATGGTCTCTTACTTCATGTGGAATCTTCAGCAGTAATTCTCTATTGATCATTGTAGTCTTGTTGCAAGGTGTGACCCTTGGTCTTCCTTGCAGCACTAGCGCTTGGGTTTGTGACATGGTCTAACCGCCTCCTGTGGTTCTTAACCGAAGCTTGTATCGGGCATTGACAGGTTGATCTTTTGGTTCAACGGCAAGTCCAACAAGTCTATGCTGATATCTGATTTCTTGAAGCTGCTCTAATTTTGTTTGCAAAGCCCCTTTTATTACAACTTATAATAAATACAATATGTTCTTTGAATTTTCTCTTGTGCTAGAGTGTGGTCTCATTCAAATTATTCCTGACTGAATGGATTGCCTGTTGATTTGTTCTTGTGATTGTGTGCAACTTTGGCAAAGCTAGATTTTCTTGAGGGTCACCTTCAGCCACCACTTAGGGCATCTCAAGCATCTTGAGATATGGCTCCTTATAGGAATGGTTTTGTATGAGAATCAATGTGTAAAGGAGTTGAGATGCTGAATTAGTGTTTTACTATATATATTAAAATAATGACTGTGTATTGACATAGAATCGGAGGAGACATTCAGTATTGGCTAGCACATACAGTATTTGAATTTTTGCATTAACCATGCCCCTCACCCAAACTGATTTCACATTGTTGTTTTTCATTTTATGAGCTGGCATATTGTCCTTTTGTCTGCACGTTGATATTTGTCACCAAACAAGAATGGGGAATGTGAAGAGTGTCTAATATTTGATACAGTATGCAGCATATGAAGAACATTGTGAGGATATAGATAAGATGAGATAGCATGCATATATTGATAACAAATGTGTATCATAAATATTCCAAAGTGGATCATTTTATTTGACAGTTCTTAGAGGCAACAGAGCATTAGAAAGAGCTTTCTTTTGCAAAGCTATCTTACAGATACTGAAAAAGATTAAATATTTGATAGGGTGTGCTCTTTATGCTTGGAATTTCTAGATCTGTAGTAAAGTTAAAGTTCCAGGTTCCATGGTTTTTGCATTTTTGCCAGCTTGTATATGTGTATAGAGGAATAGGTTTGTGGTTTATTAGTGGAAATATTTGGTAATATGCTCATATTTTGTCTGTTTTGTGCTTATCAGGCTTTGGATGAAATTGTTAAAGCTTTAAGGTGGGAAACAAATTCAATAATTCAAAAATCATCATGTTATTGTCAGCACATTCAATCAGAAGTTGAATGCCTTAAGGAGAGGAAGCAGAAATTTCAGTTAAGCTATTCTGAATTATCTTTGGGCAAGTCTTCAGGTTCTTGCAACAAAGATGCAGATACTTCTCTTGAAACAGGTATCTAAGGCAGATGGATCTATATTTTTTCTTGTCCAGTGCACAGTTTTGATCGTCAAAAGTCCAGTAGTGATCACTTGGCTTGTAGATATCCTTGGAATATTGTTCAATAAATGTGTATGAAATTTGAGGATTTACCAGTGTTCTGCAGGGACGCGTCCCCCCCAAAAAAACCCGCGTTTCCTAGAGGGGGACGTCTTGGAGACTTGGGGACTTGGGGGGGACGTCCCCCTACCAGCCCACCACTAGCGCCACCATCCCACCATCAGTGTCGCTGTCTCCAAGACGCCACTAGGACTTCTAGGATGTTGGGGTGTCCTCAAGACGTCTAGGGGACTCCTAGTTGTCTCCAAGATCTATAATTCTTATATTTATACATATTTTTATAACTATTTTTTCAAGTACTACATGTATTTCAGCACCCTGCCGCCACCCCGCCGCCGTCCCCCTACCGTCCCCCCGCTGCCCCCAAACTTAGACCCACCGTCCCCTGCCCCAAACACTTCCGGCCCCCGGGTCTCCTCGCCCCTGCCCCTCACACCTCCCCCGAAACCCCGTGGAACACTGGGATTTACTCATTGTTATTGATGGATCTACTGATGCAATGCTTGCATCTTCTACTAAGAATTGATAAATTGTTTGCCCTCCTTTAAATGAACGAAAGTACTTCTAATTTAACAGAATGTTAACAGTTAGATTTGTTGTTACAGACTGTAGTGAGGGCACCAAAGTCAGTGAAGATGATTTATCTTTGGAGCGTTGGGAACAGGCTTTGGTTGCATTAAATGAGAGGAAAATATATTGTCATTCAATGGGGGCTGTTGTACAGTTATGCTTGACAGCTTGTATTCCACTTCTAAGTTCAAAGGGACAAGTTTCTTCTCTAAAATCGCTAGGAGTTGTTGAGGTATGGAGTTCATGTGCCTTTTGTCTGGAAAATATGTTATGGATGGCTTGTTCAATCTCTATGATCTGTGTTGTTGAAAGAACATATGAGGGATTCTTTTGTATTATCTTGGTTCTCAATAATTTGGCAAGTCACAACAGCTTCATCTATTCAAATTTTCAAACTAATGGAAATGATAGCAAGTTGAGTCAATTATAAAGCTTTAAAGAGATGATTTTGATGTTGTGAACAATATTTGAAGCAAAATGATTCACGTTGTTTCTAATCCAAATTGCTAACTGTTACTAGAACTGGACAAGGCATCCTAATGGTTTGATTACGCACTATCTATATGCTTATGTGACACTGAAAGAAATGAATAATAGCAATGCCCATAAATGACCAAAGTAGGTTACAGGGACTGAATGCTACAGCCAATTGATTGATTAAAGTAATCTGATATAATTTTGGTAAATGTCAAATTAAAATTGTCTATTACAAATAATCATCAAATGAAACAAGGCTATTTCAAGGTTTTATTATTACTGTTTCAATGCTGCTTTCTTTGCCTGCTGTCAATTTTGATCTATATCTACAATTTACGTTAAGTCGGAACTCAAAAAATTCATGTTAGGGCGCTTTCTATTTTTCTTGATATACCATTACCAATCATTTGTTAATGCTTCTGATCTGAATATAATATTTGTATCTTTTGATTATGTTTTTCTCCCTACAATCAACAAAGGTTACGAAGTCTTTCAGCCTATGGTAAAAAATGAGCCATGTCAACTGGATCACAAACCAAATAAGGCCTTTTATCAAGCTAATTGGTTTTGGTCTTATTCAAATTGACTTCATGTTGTTTTGAGACATTCCATGTATGTGTCTTGCATCCATTTTCCTTTTCTTCTACTTTTGTTTTGGAGATGCTGAATGTGCTTCCTTGTGTATGTTGGTTGTATTTGTAAGTTGTCACATTGCTGTCGTTTTGGTTGCTTTTGAAAATTAGAATGATTTCTTCCTTCCTTCTTGATCTTTTTTCTTTCTTCCTTGTGACTTTTTGCAGATTGATGATAGTTTTCTCATTGCCATTATATATTTACCATATTGCTTTGAACTACTATATAGTTTTTGAAATAAATTTGAAATAGTCTGCAACTTGTTTGGATTCAGAACACACAATCATTACATCCTAGATTGTCAGCGAATGTGTTCCCAGGAACAGAGAGAAGTATGATGTCATGTCCCCATTTTTGGCGAGCATCAGTGATCGTGAGATTGGCCTATCATGAGACCCTCGTAGGCTGACAGAGTGGTTAGAGGGTCGTTTCGGAGCTTGGCTCAGCTTCAGATTGGCAGTTTTGATCGATTGGCTTTCGTTCGGGCTCATTCGGAGACTTTTTGCAGAATTGCTATTTTTAGCAGTTCCTGGCAGGCAGTGTGGGACCACTGCTATTTTTAGCAGTATGGCTTTGGCGGCATCCGGAATCACTTCAGAGTTCGCCAGCATCAGACGGATCGGTAATCAGATGAGTAACGAGGAAAATATTAATATTTAATTGTATTGATTAAATATTAATTATTTAATGGTTTATAATATAAAGTTATAATTTAAAATTATAACTTAAGTGATTGCCTTGAGGGGTGCGCCCAACATCAGGAAGGGGCCATTTGGCAAATTAAATTATTATAAAATATTTGACGGAGAACTATGGAGAAATAAAAGAATTTAAAAGTCAAATATTAATAAAACCCTATCTTTAAGGAAATCGCACTTTTCAGCATAAGAGTGCATTTGCCTTGAAAGTTGAGCCATTACGACATTTGATGAATTGAAAAAATTGCAAGTCTTTGCCAGAGCACAGAGACCTTAGGGTTTCGTCTCGAAATCGTCGGAGAACGAGCCATCTCCTTCGAAGCAGTTCAGAGGATGTGAAATAACATCTGATTTATTGCCAGTTGAGAAATTTCTTCATGCAGGAGGAATTACAGAGCATCACAGTCGATACAAACATCAGAGATTATTGTTTTGCAGAGCTTCAGCATATTTACTCATTCAGAATACCTTCTATTCATAAAGGCGCATTTTCTTGAGAATCTGGAGAGTTCTGAGAAAGGCCGTACAAAGTCATTTATTGCTGATTGCTGTAGGCCATACTTCTATACCAGGGCCGAACTATCCATCTTGAGGCGTGGTTTTCAAAAGAGTTTTTTGCCTGAGGTTTGATCCAGAAGATATATGTTTATCCAGGTGCATATCTTTGGTTATTCTGGAGATCAGGAAGAGAAGCCGTACAAGTTATTATTGCTGCTGTTATTACCAGGCTGTACCTTCTTGACAGGCCGTACCTTCACCTTCAGGGGTTAGAGAGTGGCAGTCGCCAGCAGAGACTCACTCTACTCAAGCACAAGCGCCTTTTACAAAGATTGCTGGAGATTCAACTCAGGCCGTACATTTATTTAGAATCCATTGCTGTTGTCACCAGCCGTACTCACCCAGCAGTAAAATCCGTACTAGCAGCAAGGGCCGTACCTGTATCTTGAGGAAAGCGCTTAGTTCTTTGGCTTCCAGTCTTCATTCATATGTACACCTATTTATCTGGCATTGGTTGGGTCTTTGAACGGAGGAAGAAAGGAGTGACTATTGCTGCCGTACCAGTTCAAAGACAAATTTCATCTTGCTGCAGTATAAATCAGGTTTTCAAATATTCATTGCCTTTTTCTTTGCATGTCACCAGAACTTCATTGTAGTCATTGCAAAAGAATAATAAATGGTCTGGTTTCAATATTCGTGTTAGGGTTTGCCATTTACGAAGATAGATTATTTTTAAAGCATTTATTTCAATTATTGCAAAATCGCCATATTTCATTTATTGTTCAAAACCCTTGAAAACGTTCAAAAAACCAAAACGTCAGAAAAACTCAAAAATCAGTCAGATTCAGTGTTAGGGGGAAACTAGGGTTTCTACAAAGTTTTGAGATGTTTCATTTCAAAGGTATTGGTTGATTTTCTAGGGTTTGATGCAAGATAAACAAAATAAAGGTTTTTTTGTTCAAATAGCAAAGTGAATTATCAAAGCTTGAGTTTTATCAAAGGGGATTATTACAGACGTTTGGTGTTGTGAGATTTATAGAGATGATAGAAGATAGAGAAGGGTTTTCATAGTACTTGGAATTGGTGGAAGAAAGATGTCATAGTTTTCAAGTTTCTTTCCAGAAGATGTCATATTCTGAACAATAGAAGCTTTTTAGAATTGTCATCTAGAGTTGTCTATCAAGATTGTCTATTTCAATGTCACTAATATTTTAAACTTTAATTGTTTTCAAAGATTTGTTTTGGCAAAAAGATAATATATTAAACAAAGAAAGTTAATTACATGTAGACCATAGTGACTTCCAAATAGCAATTGTCAGAATGGCAAGCATCAAAAGAGGAGTCCACCAAGGGTATTCACAACAACAAACCCATACAAATCAAACACTGACCATACCCAAGTCTCCTAGACCCAATCCAACAATATTCAATTCCCTTTGTCATCCTGAAGAAGCTTAAGAAACTGTTGAGCATTATCTTTGAGTCAAGTCAACCCAATCATTCACATTCCAACTACACATTCTCTCAAAATCCCCTTTAGCTAAACAATCAACCACCTTATTCCATTCCTTGGAAATATGGATAAAGGAGATAGAATCAAAGTTTGAGTCAAACTTGAGAATTTGTTTAACCACCAAAGTCAATCTCCAAGAGGACTCTTGAAAAATTCTTTTGTTTAGAAGGGAAACCAAAATCATAGAGTCAATCTCACAAATAACTCTTCTCCATCTCATAGAAGAAGCTCACATTAGCGCATGAAGAATCGTCCAGGCTTCCATCTGATTATTAGAGTGAATACCCATATGAGTAGAGAAAAGGAATTGAATCACCCCCTTACTATCACAACCAACACCTGCAATTCTAGCAATGCCAAGATTTTGTCAAGAAGAACCATCTATGTTAATTTTCAAGAAACCATGTGGCGGAGGGGACCACTTCCCAAGTCTGTGCACCCTCAAGGATGAGTGAACTCTACTTCCAAGCCAGGCTTAAGAGAAAGAAGGAAGAGATAACACCAAGAGATTGATAAGGTGTAGATTAAAAGAGGTATGATCCCAGGCAGATACTTGACATGTTCCTCCTCTACCAAGCCCATCGCAAGGAAAACCAAAACCAAAATTGAGTTTATCGGGTATTAAACAAGACCTGCGAGCAAATGAAACACCTTTAAGTAATATTAATATAGTCACATGGATAGTAAATGCATGAATATGGTGTACTAAAAAATCAACAGTTCATAATGGAATAGGTAACAAAGCTACTTTGACACCTACTGCTACCAAATCACCACCTCCCCAGGTTAAGCAGGTGCTTGTTGTTGCATCGGGAGCTGTCAAACTAGGTGCTCAAGCATGTGTTTTGTATCCATTGAGCAGAGGATCATTTGAAGTGAATTCAACTTCTATAGTCTCTTTGTTCATACATTTAATTTTAAGCCACACTTGTATGGTCTTACTTTGGCATCCCTAAAAATTTTGACAATATGGTTCCATCCAAATCTACCTACAAATAAAGGAAGGACCAATATTCCATGCAACCAGAAGAAAGAAAGCTTAACTAGAGAATTAGCATGGATGAATGGTCTATTCTACACCTTCCACCATAAGCTCAAAAGTTCCAAAGAAAAAGAACACTGAGAAAAAAAGGTGACTAGAGCACTCTTCATGAATACCACAAAGGAAGCAAATGGAAGGCACCAAGAAACCTCTCTTTCTAATGTTCTCCCAAGTGAGAAATTTATTATGATTTAAGAGCCACATGAAAAATTTGCACTTGGGCCAATGAAACTTATTCCAAATTCTTTGCCACCATGGAAACACAACATTCCTCGCCCTTTGCACTGCTAAAACATGATAACCAAGAGAAATTGAAAACATACCTCTTGTATCATGGCCCCAAGAAAGAATATATGACTCCTCCAAAGAACTACAAGGTCTCGTAGTTAGAAGAAACTAGTATTATGGTCCTCTTTTGATCCACCTCTAGGCCAACTCTAAGGATCTTTCCACTGTTGAATAAGATGTCTCCCCGACTAAATGGAATGCTTAAATCAACAACTTTGGACCATACAACTTCATGGAAAATGTCACTGAGAACTTGAAGTTGAGGAAAGGAAGATAAAATAGGGGGATGATTATCCCAAGAATCACCCTAGAATAAATATTTGTTACTCTTATTAGCTATCCATAAAAGTCCTTTAATAAGAAAGGCCCCCCTTTTAAGAGTGCTTCATATAATGGAATCTCTCCCAGTTAACTATATCTGTAGAATATCGGCATCATCCACCACACCCATATTTAAAGTTGAAATTTCTTGCCCACTGTTTATCAAGGATTTTGCACCATCTCCAATATAATTTGGCAACAAGAACTTGACAATTGAGCTCTAATTGTCACAAACCAATGCCACCAACTTTTGTAGTGCTACAAACCAAATCCCAATTAGCCAAACTCCATTTTTTCTTTTCAAGATTATCTAACCATAATAATTTCCTAGAAACACCATCAAACTCCTTAAGAAAACATTTAGGAGTAGACAAAATAAGAAATATATAACTAGGCAAAGCTTGCAAGACAAATTTTAGTAGAGTCAAACGACCAACAAAGGAAAGCCACTGAGAAGTCCAATGAATCACTCTCATGTAAAATTGATCTAAAATTTTCTTCCATTGTTCTCTTTTGAGGCTCTCAACAAAGAGGGGAATTCCAAGGTACTCCATAGGTAGAGCTCCAATCTGGAAGTATAGAATTCATGCAATTATGTGTTGAAAACATGCAGAAGTGGTGAAAAAGAAAATGTTAGACTTTTCCTCATTAATGTGTTTGTCAAAAAGAAAAAGTATAAATGTAACACTTTCTTGAAATTAGTTGCTTCCCCTATCCTAGCTAGACCCATAAGAGCAGTATCATCACAAACTAGAGATGAGAATGAGATTCGAGCTTATGATTCCAACTCCATCCTTGAATAAATCCTCTCACTCTATATTGCTTTAATAATCGTCCAACGCCTTCAAGCATTAGGATAAATAAGGAGATAAAATATATCCTTTTATATTTCCTCTAGAAGCTAAAAAATGAGGGAATTTCATTAATCAATATTGAGAAGGAAGTGGAGGTCACATAACTCATGACCTAGTCAACCCAAATTAGACAAAAATCAAAAGACAATATTTCAAAGAAATCCCCAATTAACTTTGTCATAAGCCTTGGACATATCTAGCTTGACGAGCATGGCCTTCTCCTTAGAGGTATACATAGAGTGAATAGTCTCTACTGCCACAACACCA
The DNA here is from genome assembly GCA_007258455.2 of Sequoia sempervirens. Classification (NCBI taxonomy): domain Eukaryota; kingdom Viridiplantae; phylum Streptophyta; class Pinopsida; order Cupressales; family Cupressaceae; genus Sequoia; species Sequoia sempervirens. The sequence continues at coordinate 320,039 of VDFB02255899.1, read as the reverse complement.
TCTAAAAATTGGCAGCCCAACACAAAACCTCCTTGATTGATAGAGATCAAGGGGGCAATCACTTCTTCAAACATTTCACAATAATTTTGGTGATTATCTTGAAAGTGACATTGTGGAGTGTAATAGGACAAATAAAGTCCATGAAGGAGGCATCTTCTTTTTTTGCAATAAGCATTAAGAAAGTAGAATCGATGGCCTTGAGCATCTATCTATTAGTCTAAGATTCACAAACAAATTCAAGCAAATTGTCCTTCAAAATTTCCTAAAATTCCTGAAAATTCAATGGGAAAGACATCAAGTACAAGATCCTTGCCTTTCTTCATTTGGAACACAACAAATTTCACCTCCTCTAAAACGATAGGTTTCATGAGAGAAATGTTCATGTCTTTAGAGACCAAGGAACAGATGCAATCAAGAAAGATTCACTCGCTCTCCAAATCTTGGAGACCTTGATCAGAAAAAGTAGGGAGAAGTGCATGACAACTTCTTGGATAATATCTTGGAATGAAATTAATTGATCCCCTTGAGTAGAAGTAATGGAGACCAAAGCATTGCTACATATGTGGTCCTTCATTGAGTTATGAAAAAGGAGGTGCTCTTTTTGCCTTCCTAGAGCCAACTTATTCAGGATTTTTACTTCCAATAAATCTCCTCTTGAAGTTCCCACTCTCATATTTCCTTGGAGAAAATAGATTCCTTCTTCAAAATCTCTTGGTTCATGCCTTCATCTCTAATCTGAGAAGTAATTCTCTTTGACTTAGCTTGAAAATGATTTTTAATATGAAAAATATTTCCAAAAGATTATCAGTTCCATATTTTCAACTTGAATTTGACAAAATGAAGCCTCTTAAAAAAAGAATGCATAGTTGCACCAATAGTCGGCTTCCCATCTTTCCACCAAACCATCATAGTCCTATGCAAATCAAGATCTTGCAGCCACATAAGCTGGAATTTCAAAGGGTGATTCATTGGGATATAAAGAATTGAGGAATAGGATTTGATAAGCCAATAATTAGATCCCCTTCACCCCAAAATTTTGGCATAAGAAGTCTAATTGTTATCGATCCATGGCTCAAAGACCAAAAATCTTTCAACTCTTTCAAAAATAGTCCTCTCCACATCTGCCATTATTCCAACTGAAGATTCTATTTTTTGGCACCATGTCCACTAGTTTGAGAAAAGATATGTTATCCCTCATTAAAGCTAAGGGCCAATTTTCATAGAACCTTCTCTTTTCTCATTCAAGTTGATTATAGAAGTAAAATCACCTACTAAAATCCAAGGAAGAGAAGGAACAAGAGAACGAATAAATTTGATGTGGGACCAAAGTGAGACCTTACCTAGAAAATTTGTAGGTGCATAAATGTTGGTGAGCAACAAGGTCTCACAAGATTTGAAGCAGGAGGCAATCATAGAAATAGAGTTTCTAGTTCCTAACCACTAAGAGAGAATGATTGTAAGAGGATTCTAGATGCAAACCATTCCCCTAGTGGACCCAATGCACCAATACATATGCATTGGCGTCCTCTCCAAGTCTAGAAGAGATACTTTCCATTTCTTCAATTGAAAGCTATGATCCCTAAATAAAAACCATATCATGCCTATAGTCATGGATAAGATCTTGAGCAACCTTTTGTCGAGGGATGCTACTCAAACCCCTAACATTCCATGATAAAATAGTCATTTTGGGAGATTAGGAAAGTGAGAATCAAGTCTTAATGACTCTTGCCTCCACCAACGATTCCCCCATCAATTTCACTTTCTCATGATCTTTCTTTCTTCATGCTTTAAAATCCTTCTCAATACCTCCTTTCTTGATGATTTTATGTTGTAGACCTAATAAAGGAGGGGTCCTCTTTTTGCCCTCTTATTTTTCTCCCAAGAGATGCATAGGGTCTAGCACAATGTTATCGTCAATTGCCTCCATTTGGAAATCTACCTCAGGAACAAATAATGTTCCTTTTCTAGGTACCCTTGAGGGTTCACCTCTTTCTCAATAGGACCATTTGCTTCCTACAACTCTGTCGATGCCTCCAAAATTGGATTTGGGGTAGGGATGCAAGGCATATCAAAATTAGAGAAAACTAAATTATGTCTAACCATGTTGGCTTCATGTTTCATTGAATCCAAATTCTCAAAACTTTCAAGGACATCAAACCTGTTATTGGATATTACTTAGGAAGCCATTTTACTCTATCAATTTGCATTCCTTTCCTTGGATCGAGACTTCAAAGGAATGAAGCTATTTGAATCTAGCACCTTGTTTTGAACAAGGGCCTTGCTTTTTTCCTTAAGATCGGTTGTGTACACCTCATGAGGGGCTACCTAGGACCTAGGACCCAATTTTGGGCAATTCTTATGAAGGTGCACATATTCATGACATGCACAACATCCAAAGGGTAAATCTTCATAATCAATTTGCTAGATCCAATTTAAGTTTCCCAACCTAATTTCCACCAAATCTAGAAGAGGATTGTTCAAAATGATTTCCACATAAAAAAGGACAAAGGTGACAAACTTCTTGTCAAGGGTTTGGCATGAAGGGCCCAAGGGTCTCCCAAGATATCTTGACTCAAAAAAATTATTGGAAGTTGAGGAAGGCGAACCCACACAAGAATCTTGGATGGGAATTCCTCCATAAGATCAAATTGTACATGTCAAGGTTTGATGAATAACCATGTCTGGTTGTGAAAATAGGGACCTCCTTCAAAAATCATGTTTCAATTTTCCATTCAAGAGAACACCACAAATACACATTCATAGCTAATATGATTTCAATATTTCTTCAAGGTTTCAATTTTTGCCGACACTTAATTCCAAAAAAGCCATGGAAATATAGAGACCCATGAACTTGCAAAGTAATGCATGTTTCAATAAATATAGAACCTCATTGGTTATGGAATCAGGGTTGATCACCACAACAAGGCAATCTTTGTAGTTTTCCAAGCATCTATTGGATTGAGGATGAATCCCCAAAAGTTGACCATTTTTTTATTTCTCAGTTGTGTGCATAAGAAACTTTATTGACTACATGTTCATGCCCCACCAAAGAAGGCTCGGTTCCATTTAAAGCATCTTTAAAGGACAAATTTAAGTGGTCCTTTGGACCCCCAAGGGCCACTATGTAGGCAGCGTCCACCAAAAACACCTAGCAAAGGGCTCCAGAGACCAACGATGGTGTGGGAAAAGAGTTATACCCACCTCTCCTAGCTGGAAAGTCGCACAATGCCACCATAGAACAAGTTTGGCATGATAAGAAGCAACATCAATAAAGAGACAAAAGCCAAAAAAAAGTAAACCCTTACTACCAAATTGTCCACACAAACAAAAACCATCAGACGCAAAACAACACACAAAAGATGGGGTCTCCAATTGTTACAAGAGCAATGAGGGGTGAAGGCACCCTCACAAGCGATACATGCAATGACCAAAACAACACAATGCCCATCCTCTCAATGTCGTAGTCTCCTTTCATGTAATCCTTTAAAGGTTTTTTTTAACATGTATTAATAAATCTATATTTTTAGATGATCTAAAAGATCTATTAATAGACTAATAATTATCATTATCAAGAACCTAACTAAAGACTGTTTGAGTTTAAATTTAATATTAGTGGACAAAATTGTCTAATGACATTGGTTTGTATGCAAGCAATCTTTTACTCTTGGCACTTGGATTAAAAGACCATAGATTTAATATCATTCATATTATATAATTTAGTAAAATTATTTTACTTTTAAACTATTGTTGAAATGTTCTATCTTTGTGCTATTATTGGTTGAATATTACTTGTTACTATAAACTTATTGAGGTAGTCATTAAGTTGGTAGTTGTAGCTTTGAATGCAATTACTATCTTTGACACATAATATCTTTTGGATGTGTGGGGAAAATGAAACTAAATGTTTTTATTAATATTTGCAAGTTGTATCAAAGTGGCTGTTGAAGTTTAATGTCATTCCCCTTTTCTAATTTACCAAGTCTTTGTATTGTTTAAATCAATCTCAATCTTGTCCGCATTTGCATTGGTCCACCTCTACCTTTTGTTGAATAGCATTAAATTTTTTACCTTAAAGTGTGTCAACCTTTTGCCTTGGGGGCATCCAAAAAGATCTACCTTTACTTTTGTTTGCCATGCATGAACCACCCTAAAAAGCACTCATATATAAGCTATAAGTCGTTAATAAATATTTACCACATATACATATCTATATAAGTGCTTCCCTTCTAACAAAAAGATAAGTTATTCGACATATTTGTTCTATTCTCACGCTTGAAGGTGTGAATAAAAATGCCAAAAAAATATTGGAATTGTTAGTCTTACTTCAGATAAATTTTGACAATCTTAGAAACTAAGGTAGACCAGGGGATGTATTCTCCAATTTAGTTAAATTTTATTGTGGTATATGTGATAACAAGGTTCTTTCGGGGAGGCTTTTAGGTTCTATTATGATCATACTTCGAACAAGGTTTTTGTGTGGGGTAGTTCAATTATAACTGAATTTGGATTAAATTGATGTACAAGATTTTTGTGAATCTTGTGTTGTATTTAACTTTGATGGTAGCCACCACCTTCCTCGCTCCATCGATCTAAATGGCTGGCTTCAAGTAGGAGCAGATTAATTGGGATTTGTTTGGAAATTTATGCCTTGGACATTGGATGGTTTGAATTGATGGTGAGGTCGGAGATTTTGTCGAACTTGCTTTGGTGCCGTTACGGATAAAGTTCTGTTGAAAAGTCTCTTAAAAAACATTCGCAAAGAGCTGAATTTATCATGGAAAAGGTTATATTGTTATCGAGCTGGTTAGGCAAATTTGTGAACAAAGGATCTAGGTGGAGGTACACGAAGAAATCTTTCTATCGTAGGAAAAGGTCTATGGGAGAAAATGAAAATAATGAAAGAAATTTACGCATGAAGAAAACCATGCTGAGAAGGATAAAAAGTGAAAACCATTAGGAGGAACTGGGAAATCATTAAATGTAAAGCCGTGCCTGACAATCACATGAAAAAATACTCACTCGGAAGAGGAATTAAGGAAAATAAGAGTACTCAAACATAAGGCAAAAACATATTGATCAAACATTATTGAGAAAGGCTGCAGAAAATATTCTCAGAGAACCATCCAATCAAAATCTTCTCCAGTTACTGAAAAATCCAAATTTCCCATGTATTTTCATTATTTTTATAGCAGGCTATTGGAAACTACTAAGTATATGGCTGCAAAGCAATAACCGTACTGATTTTGCCTAATGGGATCTGTAAACGCTGCAATTGGTTACAAGGTTTCGTTTTGCCATGAGCTTTTTGGTGGCTGTAATGGTGGATCGACTGTAGCACCTTCAACCAAACAGTCTTAGGATCTTTTCACACTAGCAGTCGCTGAGGAAAAGGTGGCCTGAATGTAGGATTAGCATTGTACTAGTGCTATAAACCCTGGATCTGCACAGTGATTAGTATATAATATTTCAGCTTTCAGGATTGAGCATTTAAAAAATGCACCGGTTAAAATCCAAACAAACTGATGACAATGCTGGTAGAGACAGCAACTAATGTAATTTTTGAAGGATAAATTTAGTGACTTCGATCTTTCCATCACCTTAGTTACTAATGTTTTTGCTACCAGTTGAAAAGAGGATTTTGTACATACCTGCCAATATTTTAGTGTGGCCTCATTTGTCTTGAGGCCTTTGGTTACAAGTTTGTTTTAGCTTTCGTGCATCTTGCTGGCTTGGTAGTGTTGTTAATACTGGCAATAGATATATCTCTGCAGCTTGGTTTTTGTCAACCCTCAGCGATATCTCATTGTCATTTTTTGTGTCAGAATAATGAATTGTCTTTTCAGAAAATTGTAGATGCTATGATAAAACCCACTTTCTGGTCCATCAGCAATAACAAAACCGAACTTCTACAATATTTAATATAAATTCAATCATATTATTTAGCTCATTTTTTAACATATTCCTCACTGCACCATACTATCCTTTCAGGTCTCGTTTGTAGATTACTTAAATCTTTGGAAAGATGCGAACAAGCAAGAAAACTAGGTTTTTGACAGTGCCATTAGCCGCTGAAATATACTTTGCACCATCTCAACTTGTAACACCCACATTGGAACACATTACAAACAAATCTTATTGATGTTATGAAAAGATTTATGATAGATATTGCAATATCATGTGGGTTTTCTTGACTTCTATCATACTCCCAATGTTAAGAATGTATATACAAATCTACTAAGTTGCTGGTTCAGGTTTGGGTTCACCCTCGGGCTTAGTATGTGGTTCAGTACCATATATATATACAGACTTCACCTGTATTCAATCCAAATTCCCATTGTATCCCCAAAGCATCAATATTTAAATGGTAAAGCATAAAAGGCATTTCCTTAATAAATAATAGTCAGAGAAAATTATCCTTTCATTATCAAACCCTTATCATCAATTTAATAATAGTCAGAGAAAATGACCCCTTTAGAATTCAATAACAGTCATTTATCGATTTAAAACTCAAAAAATTATTAAATTATAGGCTATTATTATCAATTGAAATATTGAAGAAAAGATTAAATAATAAACTTTTATTATTCTTATATTCCACTGAAACAAAGATTGCTGAATAAAAGCAGCACTAAGCAGTGAAAACTTTGACCACAGCAGATGATGGATGACAGCAGCAGACAATCTCCTTTGTATATGCTCAGTTGAGGAAAGCCACCCTACCAAGCAACAGCAAACTAATAGTGGTGAGTGAATGGCCATTGAAGGTAACAGCAGTATCATCTTCAAAAGAAGAGAAAAAATAAAAGGCTTTTCTGCTCAGGTTCTGCTGGGTACTTCTTGGGTTTGCCTGGGACAAACCTAGAGTCATCTGTACACACATTGAAAGAATCCCCCGGCAAATTGGCTCCAAATCCAGATTGGGTACAAACCAGACCCAGTTCAAAGCACAGCAGGGGACAAATCAGTAACATAACAAATATAAAACAAATATTCAACCACAACTCAGAAACTATACATTATCTAATTTCTAAGAATGATTTATAATATTGTATATACAAACAAAATAAGTTCTTATCGTCAAGGCAATCTTTGGGGCATAATAGACCAGAATTGTACCTAAAAAGGAGATAGACCAACCCTGGTGTCCAGAGAACTTATGAGTATGTTAAGAACATAAGCCAGAATACATCATGAATTGTTTAATATGTTTTTGCTTATAAATAAGTGCCAAGAATCCATGTGAAACTAGAGTTTGTTCCCATAGCTGTCAACCAAACTAACTTCCAACAAACCAATTGAACTTTTTGGACTTGTTAACATCTTATTTACAAAAGAAAGGAATCAGGGGTCAGGGGTGGAACAAAAATGAAAGACATGATATATATTATGTTGTCTGAAGATTATGACAAGTTATGTCAGATAGTTAGTTAGTGTTTTATTGTTGCGACGCATAAGATAGTCTGGATGCCTAGTGCTCAGACTTCACTTTCACATCCCCATTTGGTAAGCTTGCTTGTGCTTGTGACTGCTTTTTCAATTCCTGCAAAGCAAACATTGCACTACTTCAGCAACAACAAACTGAGAGCTGAAGTCAGGCCACACAGGGGCAATGGAGTATTCTGCTTAAAAATATCAATGATCTTACAGCAGCAGACGCTGAACGCAATTCACGGTAAGCTTCAATTTCCTCGGGAAAAGTTTGTTCTAGTTCCTCCAAAAGCTGCTTTCGAAAGTTCTACAAGCAGTACACCAACAGTAAGAATTTTGTCCAATATACATCAGATGAAACTAAATTTGAAAACATTTACAAAATAAGTTTTCTAATTACACCAGTGAGTGTTTCTTCATACTGCTAGGAATTGGTTAAACACTGTAGCAGAAAATCATCAAATATGGGCACCAACTTGATAGATAACCATCAAACCAGTTAGATTCTGTAACCAATTTATTGAATGGCCATCAAAATAAAAAAAATACACTAGCATCAACTATTAAAATTCAAAGCTACTGCAAAATAGCTATTAAAAAATTAATTCTCCAAATCACAAATCACTGCTTGCCATGGAGAAAAATACTAAATATATATGATTAATTGTAGTTAGCTCAAACTTCACGTCATCTTGATCATATTTACAACCAACCAAAACACCAAAAGCATAACAACCCTATGTGTACAACAAATAGTGAAGAATTAATGTGGCCATACTTCCAGGGTGTGCAGATATGATTTGCAGACACCACTGCTAAGAAATCCACTTTGCTTCTCTCATTATTTGTTTGTGACAGGGGTGATTTGTTGTCTAAAATGATGAATACATCTCAACCTAGGCTTGTGAAAACCAAGAAAACCGTATCTTTATTGTTTGAGCCAAGAACTAGAAACTCAAATGCGTGGGGAGTGGATTGAAAGAGTTAACTCGCTGAGTTGACTCTTGTGAATGAAATTTTATTGTTACTAGAAATGAGTTTAATATATATATTGCTCAAGTTTAATTATTAAAAGCATAGCCTCTGAAGAAAAAGAGACTTTTCCAATCTCGTTGGAGATAGAAAGAGTACCCTGTCAGGCTTCAAGCTCTTCATTGTTTGTTAAAGATTTAGTAAGAGCACTTAAATGTGCATGTTGAGAATGGAGGTCGATTCTTGTTTTGAATATGTAAACTATGTTTTAGGAATATGTTTGGAGAGGAAAACATCAAGTTATTAAGCACCACTAGGTGCTAAGATGGTAAGTTTGCCTAAGCCTAAAGGAATGGTGTTCTTGCATTCCGTTGCAAATGGAGTTGTTTTCCTATAATGCAAGAATTTGTCTTGATGTGAGTGCCCAATCTAACGGGTTTTGTATTGAAATAAATTACCTCAAGTAGAGGGTGTTAGGTAAAGAAAGATTCTTTATTATTTCATGATCGTTTATGTCAAGATAGTTGTTTGGCAAGGAATGCTGGGTAGCCATGTTGAGGGAGAATACCCCATGAACTTGTTGTTCTGAACCATGGCCTATGCCAAGACTCGAAGGTTACGCCAAGTAACACGGGGGTTCTACGATTGTCTTATCTTTAGTTAACAAGATTTCAATGAAAATTCATGAAAGAACAAAACATAAAGTGAGTTATATCCCTACTGGAGATCTAACTAGTACTGTGGAGACTTTGTCTATGCAACATTCATACTATAATATGACTAGGACGGTCAAGAAGATATCGTATTGTGTCAAGAATTGATTTAAGTCTTTATCTCGAGATCAATTGCTCTCAAGGGTTAGAGTTAAGGCTCGAGCAAGTGGTTGTAACCAAGACCCAGGTAGTTATGTGAAAGTAATTCGGGTGTTTGAGTCAAAAATAACCAACCCTGATGAGTTACTTACCTAGTGAATCTTCACTTTTTGAGTAAGGGCCCTGTGACGAAGCTAAAACACTGAACCTTCGAGACTATAATAAGAGGAAGGTATTTTCAGCTTAAACTAATATCTATTAGTAATTATGACTAAACATTTTGTGAATGAATAAAGAATGCAAGTAAGAAGAGATACTGAAGTAATGAGCACAATTAGGTGCTACAATGGCAAGATTGCTTACACAGTAAAAGGATAGAGTCCTTGTTACCTTTTGATAAATGAATTGTGATTTGAATTATTTCCTTGAAATGTAAAATTGTTTCATTGTAAGCATTCCAAACCCTTCTAGGGTTTTGTATTGAGTCGAATACCACCCAGTAGAGGGTATTATGTTAAGGAAGGTTGCCTTGTCAGTCCATGACCAGTCAGGTCAAGTTAGTTGTTCGTATTGGCAAGGAAATGCCAAGAAAGTCACTATGTGGGGAAATACCCCTTGTATTTTGTTTACCTTGAACCAGTGCCAGTTGCCAAGACCCAATAATTATGTGTAATGTCCCCTCCAAAGTGAGACATCAGTATTCAATAGATTAGCCTACCATTATGACCCTCGTAGGCGAATGAAGGTGATTACAGGGTCTTCTGAGGATTGTATCACCTCCAGTGTTCAGCGATGATCAGCTTTGGCTTTCGTTTGAGGCTTCCGGGACTCAGTATCCTCAACTTACTATTTATATAGTAAGTCAAATATGGATAGAGTGGGGACCCTTACTATCTTTAGTAAGGCATGTGGTCATATGGAGATTCATCAGATTAGTCCACAGTTCAGATGGCGTGATGAAACATGATGTATTCAAGGAGTTATTAATGTTATTTGGCTCAAATAACATTAATTAATTAAAGGGTAATATTTTAATGTTATAACTTGAGGGTCAAATCATCATTAAAAGGGGGGCCAACTTGATGAATTAATTATTGGGCGCCAACTCCTAAGTTCTTAATGAAATATTAAAAGATGCAAATAAATAACATTTTATGTTATTAAAAGGCTTTTTCAAAGAAGTCGACTTCTTCATGACGGCATATATATTTCATTTTTGGAGTTATTTGCCATTCATTCGATTGAGCATTGGTGTTGATGAGTTTGTGTCTGAGAAGTGAAAGCCAAGGGTTTTCAATCTTCGAACCATTGGAGAACATTCCTTCTTCAGCGATTGCAGCCTTTTGAAGTAGTGAAATATCTACTGAATTTGGCATACATGAGGGCATCAAACAGATGTTCTATTTGTGCAAATTGGAAAGACAAACTGAGGGTTTGATTGCATTATTCAGAGATTGCAAGATTGAGAAGAGGCGTTGCAGATTTATCCTTTGTCACGATAAATCAGACTCAAAAGGGTACGGCCTTGCTTTTTACCAGCCATCATTTGCAGCAGGGGTTGGCCTTCTCCAGGAGGGGAGATTTGGCTTATAGAGGGCTTCAAAATACCCAATAAATTCCTAGAGGTGCACCCATCATTGAAGAAGACATCCGTGCAGGCATCGAGCAAAAAGGCAGCCTATTGAGGGAGAATCGAATCATTCTGTGAAATGCTTTTTTGGCTGCAATTGGCGAACAGCAGCTGCATATTTTCAAATAACTTCGGGTATAATTGTAATAAGCTATTCTCTTTGAATATTGAGCAATAAGATATATATTGGAGGATCTGTTTATCATAGTTAATTGTATTTCTTTATGCTTTGCATTTTATTTCTATACATATTCCAAAAAAAAGCAGAAAACCCTCACAAAAACACCAAAAAAATACAAAACATAAACAAGCATTGAAAACTAGGGCACAAAGTGTTCTTACATTATCACAGGTAATCTGAGGGTTCGTGAAAGAGCTAGCACCTTATCAACTCAATTGAGTTATGTCTTGTAAGACAAGTTATGACGAGTCATAAGTTCTTTGTGATTGTTTATAAGGTGGAATAGTTAGTTCTAGTATACCCTAGGTCAGAAAAGGTATTCCAAGTCGTGTAGGGTGGGTGAACATACGACTTCACTCTTAGAAGTGATTGTATTTATGATACAAATACTATGGCCATAGTGAGTGCAGTTGTCTCTGCATGCACTTGTCGGTTCACTGTGACCTAGATACTTAGCTAGTCAGAGATGTCGTACAAAGTTGGAGGGTATCCATAGTTGTGCGACAATATTGGTTAAGTAGGGCACAACACTAGAGCTCAAATAGCAGAACTAAGAGGGTTCTTGACTAATCCCTTCGTTGAAGGGCAGGGCCACTTCCCGTTAGGAAGGTGTGCGGAGGACCGCTTAAGTCCATGGTTGGAGGTAAAGCGCCTGGGTGATGCTCTCCCTCTTGCAGATGACATGCCAAGTCTTGGAAGGCAGGAAGAATCCAATTGCGGGATCTCTAACATTAATCTTGTAAGTTATTATTTTAGCTTAAATAGATGTAATCACTTAATTGAAATACAATAGTGATATATGTTTGTTCTTTTCAGTTAGAAAAGATTGTGAAAATGCATTGTTATATATTTATGGTAACAGTTATGCAAGAGCATGTTCTATATTTTTTTTTTTTAAAACTGTACCTCTTTTCATCTATGTTTTTAGTTATTTACTGTTCGGTGAATAATTCATGGTAACTATTGTAAGAAGGTGTAGTTTGTTACACACAACATCGAATGTGTTCTCTCTATCTTGGGAAACATTTGTTCAAGGTGTTTGTGTTTGTGAGAAGCTTCTCACCTTTGAAAAGCTTTGGGATGATTTTATCAAAGAGAAAACTAGATTTCAAATTTTGTCACTCAAATTAGAAGATAGTCAAAACCAAGTCCTCATTGGGAAGTTGAAAAAAAAGTGGCAAGAAAGGGTCAAAAAGTAAAGCATCTATATACAAAGTCTTCTCATCAAGAGAAAAAAGATTTAAAGTCACATCACATGTTTCAAGTGCCAAAAGATTGGCCACAATGCTTCTCAATGTCCTCAGAAGAAGAAGGGAAAGGGCTAGCAGGAGCAACAGCAGAAGCAATTTGCAAGGAGTGCAGAAGCTCCAATAATGGATAAACTTTCATACATGACACGAATTTCATGTTTATCCACTTACACTATTAGTTAAGAGTGGAATGTGTACAACAGGGCATCAAAACACATGACCTTGAATGAGAAATCTTTCAACAAACTTCAAGAGCATAAGGCTCGCATACAGGTAGAACTTAGCGATGAAGCAACCTTAACTTCAAGGTTCCTGTCCCACATATCATGTTAGTGGGACAGGAACTATTCTTTTCCACATAACTTTTGTGAATATTCTTGACCTTGATGATATCCTTTATGTTCCTCAATTAACAAAGAATTTACTTTCGGTATCAGACATAACAGATTGAAGTGTGTGGCTAAATTTGATGATCAACAAGTCATTAGAAATTGCAGCCACGATCATGGTCAAATATTAGCTAAAAATGTTCATAAAGGAGGTCTTCACAAGCTGATTGTTGATCCAATCACACAAGCAACCTTAAGACATGACAATGACAATTTGTGTGAGCTGTTGCACAAGAGATTTGGCCACTCACACAATGGAGCTCTACACCTTTTGAAGGATACAGTGTATGGTTTACCTAGCTTCAAGGAAGGAAAAACTGGTGCATGCTGAGGATGTGCACTTGGCAAGTGCATCAAAAATGTTTCTCCTAGGCTCCTAGCAATAAACACAAATCAAAAGAAATTCTAGATCTGATTCATTTAGATGTTCATCGACCTATGTCAACAACTTTATTGGCTGAAATAATTTATGTTTCCTTCATTGATGATTCATATGCTAGAAGAGAAAAGGACAAAGTTATAACCTTCCAGCCTAAAAGGTGCCTTTATGGGATATAATGAGTCCTCCAAGGTTTACAAGATCTATGTTTCATCACAAAGAAAGATGGTGGTGAGCAAAGATGTTAAGTTTGATGAGGATGCTTGGTCCTCTAAGTCTTAAGGCCTCCCATGGAGGTTGATGAAAGAAAACAACCTGCTGTTCCAAGTTCTGACCAACAAAATACAGCAGTCCCTACACCAGATCAGCCAAGTTTAGTTAAGGCAGAAGATACCTCAGGCTTATCTAAAATAGCAAGAAAGCCCAAATGGCTTACCCAAACTTTACATGAGGCACAAGAACAAGAAGGAGCACCAAAATATTCTTTCAAATTGAATCATCCACTTAAGAAGTTTGAAATTGTTTTTTTTGTGGTGGAGGACCCATAACTGGGCTAAAAGGCTGACCCCTCTACATGGGTCTTACACAAGACAATATGTACACACAACTCTGCCCCTCTGCTTGTGTATGCCAGACTTTGGACCGACCCAAGGCCATCTTGGCCCCATATTCAACCCGAACAATACACCACATAGGAGTGCCAAACGCAGTAATTATGCTTTCAGTAATTGCACTCATTCAGTACTCAAGAACTTCATAATTATGTTTCCTATATACTGTTACCCTCATTTTTTACTATTGAAAATTTTGAGCTTTCCCTTTGTTATTCTGCCCCATTGGAGTAGAGTGTTAGGATTGGGAACATCTTTGAATTTAACTTCATTCTCTTTGAGGATGAATGGATGCATCAGTGTATTCATAGAATTAATGGTTGCCATATTGCATCTGAATCCAGTTTCAGAGTTGTTATATACCTTGCCAAACACACACGCCAAATATAAACAGAGCACATACATATTTGGGTGATGGCAGAGTTTGATTCTTCAAGGGATAATTAATTTGATCCCATGAGTTTGAAAAAGTAATACATCCATGGCATCATGCTACACTCCTCAGTCATTCCTCAAAGGAAGAGATATTAAATCAGTGTTTACCATCGAAGATTGAATCATGGACGTCATTGATGTCTGACGTAGTGAAGAGAATTAATTGCAAAAATCTCGGGTTAGAATTTAGCATGAGAATGAGTGATGGTAAAAGATTGTTCTCTAATTGATCTGTTGAGAAGGAACCTGCAAAAGGAACATATTTGACAGTTTTAGAACATATTGGCTCTAAATTTTCTTAATATCAATTCTGCAAAATACATAAGGCTGTCGACAAGGTGCCCAATTGTGAAATAAGGCAGATTGAAAAGGGGTAGAATTGCAAATTATTATATGAACACATTTGAAGAACGACATTTGATCTTGAAACCGTTTGAATGGAAGACAGTTAAGGGCCGATACATTACATCAAGGGCAGAAAGCAAAGTCGAAAACGAAGACTTGGTGGTATCTTGTGGAGGAGCGGCATTTAGCATGGTTACACGTCATAATCAAGCAGTAGCCTCTAAAGCTTCACTAGGCGGTGTATTACACAAGCTACATAACCACCAGCGGTGTTCAAAAGAGTTATGCTAACCTATTAAAAGGCCGCCGGGCCATTTAAAAGTATTATAAGCGGTGTTTTAGCAAAATTGTCTAACTTTAAGCATTGGTTAGAGGAATCATCCAAAGGCCCGCCTCATCACAAAAAGTCAAAGGCAGCAATTGAAAGTTGGAACCATATTCCACATGATGGAAACAACAGAGCCCCACCTACATATTTCAGAACCAACAAGTTCACAGGTGCAATCCTTCGGTTTTGATTGACTATGATCAAGAAAATGGAGATCGCCGCTATATTTTGATAGATGTTTGAAAGAATTTCAAGGAGCAAGTGTTGCGATGATTTCTTCACTACAAAATCCCTTAGGTAGGTGCTACCATTTTGACACATGAGCATGCAGATGCGGTTTTGGGTTTAGATGGGATTAGGGGTGTACAACCATATAGTCCCTACAATGATATTGAACCGACACCCATTTACCTCAATCAATTCAACATGAACAGTGTTTCAGTAAAATTCCCATATTTGGTACAAAGAAACTTAAGGAGGGACAAGAAATGCGTCGAGTTGCTCAACTTGATTGGAAAATAATTGAATATAGTTGTAAAAGGCCATTCAATGTGGCTGGCCTCCAGTTCACTTCGCTGCCGATAATGCATGGAGAGGATTACGAATCTCTTGGATTTCTGTTTGAAAAAAAAATAATAAGGTGGCATATGTATCTGATATTTCTCGATTTCCAGAGGTCACCGAATATGTGTTATCCAGCAGTGGAGGTGGACAATTAGATTTGCTTATTCTTGATACATTATACAAGAAAGGACCGCATAATACTCATTTTTGTTTGCCTCAAAGCCTTGAAGTGGTAAAGAGAATTCAACCAAAATGTGCTCTGTTTGTGGGAATGACTCATGAGTTCGAACACTATGGAGACAATAAAGAGTTGTCAAAGTGGTCTAAGAGAGAAGGAATAGATGTTCAGTTGGCTTGTGGCGGGCTGAGGATCCCCATTAATCTCTAACATGTAATGTTTGTCATCTAAGCTTGTAAATGAGGAGAATCTCCCAAAGAGATCGTGGCTGGCTCTCTTTTACTTATTGCAAGCTATGAGATTGCGTCTAGAACAATGATTATAGTTATTCATTTTCTTTCTCATTCAAATAAAGCCTTAGACCAACTCACGGAAGAGCATGAACAATCCCAAAAACACAAAGAAAATGGGGAGGAACTTCAGGGGCGGCAAAATGCGGGCTGCACTATTATAATATTTTGACTTCAATTAATATAAAGATCATGGGATCGAACCTGGAGTAAAGCCCAGTTTCAATTTGAGCACGATACAAGCCGATAGGAGTATTTGAACGCCACCATTTCTGGGTTGAAGCACAGCCAAGTGACTTCCTAGATTATTACGCCAACCATTTGTAACAAACTCCATCTGATAATTATGTTTGCATATAAATCAAAGGGCAGTAAAGGAAGGCTTTATGTTCATCATAGGTAAAGGTTGATGTATTCAGGTTTAATCACACTGGTGGAAGGCAAGGTCACAGTATAGCTTTGATTTTCTTCAAAAAGCAATTACCAAAGCCCGATAAGTATTGCTGATGAGAGTTTCAAAGTCCTACAATGTTGAAATTAGAAACAGCCAGAACAAATGGATGGAAAGGTTATGGCCAAGGCAGGTTCGAATAAAAAGCATAGGGAGTCGTGAACAGGCAAGGAAGCTAAAAAGTTCTTAATTAAAGTGTTAAATCCCTTACATTGAGATTATATGTTTGGTTATGTATTTTGAATGCAATGTTAGTTGCAATTAACTGTTTTCATGTGAATGTGAAATTGAGAATAAAACAGATGTTTTATTTATCGTAACGGAAAAGTAAACGATCTTTCTAATTGCAAGTGAATTTCTTGTTCACGTGAAATTGAATGTGTTCATGAGATTATATTTAAATGCATATTTATATAGTAATTGTGAACAATCTAACCATAATACCTGTCAGTGGATGCAGGAATGACAATGCCACGACGGAAAAGGAGATGTCATTAGGGAGAGGTTGTGGTTAACAGAGGATCAAAACTATTGCTTTGCCATGAGCCAAAATATGATAGTGTAGACTTAATCGTTACCTTGGTCAAATTTCAAAATTAAATAATTAATCTTATAAGCCTAGTTCGTTTCATGTTTCATCTTATCTTTCCTTGAAATTAAAGGTCTTTAAATATTTTATTTTGAGTGCTAATTTCCTAGCCGATGGAATAAAATAATTCAAATATGAATTATGTTGGGCACCAATGTAAAATAAGGTGATGAGTTATCGCCACCTTGCCATACTCTTTTCAAAATGTCCAAGATGGAGACAAAGAGTTTGGCTTGATGAGGGAAAATCTTGGTGTTGGGCGTTGGAGGTTCATTCTTTGTTTTTGCTTCTTGCTTTCTCCTGAGTCGGCTATCGACCTAGCAAGTTTTGATCTCTAAACTCTCTTGTACCTTCTTGTCATCAGCTCGCCTGGAGTCAAGTCTGTGAATTTCATCTTGCCTTTTCGTGTAACCAAGGCTCACGCTATTTGCTATTCAATTATCTTTTCATTCGCCTTCTGCCATCGAAACATATCATTGACCTCTTTTCTTAATCCCTGATTTGTATCGGCTTTTTTAATCGAGTTGGAATTACTGTGGGGTCGTGCGTATTAAGGGAGTTGTACTATTACATTCTCTTGTTGCTTGAATTCGAGGGAGATTCGGTGACGTCTTTGATTAGTCTTGTGGAATTAGTTGGTTGTGTGTTTCTTCAAATCAAGTATCTGTTGAATCTCTCTCTGAGATCATCCTCTGCTTTGTTATCTCCAAACTCACAGGCATGTGACGTATCTATTAAGTTAAGAAAAGTTAAGAAAAGTTGGCACGATGCTGCTTGATGTTTGAAATGAATTGGATTGTTCTTCTCTATTGAGCCGCTAGCTAGATACCCAAGTTCTTGCATTTCTTTATTCTTAGTCCTCGTTGGGTCCTGTAGCCAATACCGACCCTGAAGGCAGAATTTCACCAACTCTTTAATAGTATTTCTTCTATCGGCCATGGAACTAATCAAACACTTGTATTCCCTGTTTGATGAGAGACTAGAATTTCGGAACTCTTCTTCTTTTCCATACCGTGGTCAAGTTTTGACTCAGATTTAAGAGTCTTACCAAATTTATAACCAAAACTAATTTTTCTCCAATTTTGGAATCAGAAGAAAACTATGGGGAACTCTTTTGTATGACCTCTCCTAACCAATCTAAGCCGAATTATGACTTTGTTTATACTACCCTGATTTTCTTTGGAGTCCCTAAGGATATACTTTATATCTAATGGAGTCTTGAAAAGTCTTCAGCTGATTTCTACTTCTTAATGCATCCTCATAGTGGTTAAGATCTAACCCGAACCTAATGGGATGAGAATCAAATTTGTCAATAATCTTTAATTCTTGAGACTCATGTAATCATGTTGAGCAAGGGTGAGAGCGTTGATGGCACAGGAGTGCCAGTAATGTAAATGAAATCCTTGGCCAAGGTACGATGCTAGATTTGGCATCTGTCAGCCATCAAGTACCAAATGTATCACTAATCAGAGTAATCTTCTAGTTGGGAGGTACCCATAGTGAAGGTTCAATCAGGAGATACAGGTCCTTGACACCAGGCTCAGAGGCATGACGATAAATTGATCCCTGTGATTACCCTCATGAAGGGATAGGTTCCTTCAGACGAAAGAACACGGGAGACTAGAAGGTCTTCGATTGGGTGGTAAAGCCACTGATGATATCTCATTTTCCCATGATGACAGTGTCAAGATCTAGTGCTTCAGCTTCTTAATTGTAAACTCTTGAAAACCCTTCTCTCTCTTGTAATATTTGAAATGGTTACTTAGTTTACAATTGATCAATTGTAATTTCATTTGGAAGCATTGAAAAGGTTAGTTAAAGTTTGTTTGTTTTTCTATTATTGGAAATCAGTAGATGTTTCTTTTCAATTAATTCAGTTAGACGTTTCTTTTCAGCTGAACTGAACTTTGAAGATAGTTGAAAAATTGAATGTTATGTAAATTACTTTATTTTGAAATTCTTTCCGTTTAAATGAAAAGAGAAAACCCTAGTTTTGTAACAAGTTAGTTACATCTTCAGCTGAAAGTAGTCAGTTGGCTTTCCTTATTTAGTTGTAGGACTAATAGGGTATTACATAAAGCCCATTGAAATTCCAAGAAGCGATTACATAGGCGAAGAGGAGAAGCTGAAAAACTCCATTTAATAAAATTGTAATTTCTTGAAACCGTTACAAACGGTAAGGGATGAAAATATAAAAGGGAATTAGCACAATAAAGGGGGAATCTTTTGGCTATGATACGAGAGCCTCTATGAGGGTTGGGGTAAAGATAGTTATCAGATCATTTTGTTATTCATCTGGGGAAAGACATTATTTTCTGAACTTAATCTTTATACAGGGAGATAGAGTCTTGGAGCTATGTTTCATGTTCTTGAATAAAGGAGACATTTCTAATCCTTGTGTTCGATTGTCTTCTTTTAAATTGTTGATTTCCTTTGCGAGTCTGCAATTATTCATTCGTATTTTCTCTGTTACATCAAATTGAAGATGTGTTCATTGTAGGATCTTTGAGTCTTGTTTTGTTCATGTATCTCCTGGGAATCATTTTCTTTCCTCCTCCTTATCATTTACAGGTTTGAGTGAATGATCTTTGTGTCATTTGCTTTGATCTTTTATTCCAAATCGCTCTCGCATTTGTGTCATTTTTATGCGCAGATGTTTGTTTGCCTTTACTGCTTTCTGGTTAAAAGCACTCTTTAGTTTTGTTTTCAGTTTCTCCAATTCATTGAAGATCATATGAGGGAGTTGTACCTCTAAAATTCAGAGGAAGATCGCTAATTCAATAGAGATCTCCGGAGCTGTTAGTTTCATTGTGTCACTGCTCAGTTGGGCAATAGAGAGTCATTTATCACATCAAATCGCAGTGACCAATCTGTTTACTAACATATACCAAAAAAAAAACTTTTAAGTATTGTTTCCTCATTTTAAAGTTGTTATCATTTGCTCCAAAATGCTTTCTTTATTAATTTAAAAATAAAGCTTTCTAAAGGATAATGAACACAAACATTTAAGATTATATAAGATATTAGGAAGCATGCCTTATAACAAATAATTGACTAAATGTTTCTTCCCTTTCAGGTCACTATTTGCCTATTCCCAATAAGTTCTTTGACCTTTGACTTGAATATTTCAAGTTTTGCCGTGATATATTTGTAGAACAGTTTTTGCTCCAAAATTGTTAACTAGAATTTCATTCCCCATTTCCTTTACATTTTATTTAATATTCAGTCCTTGAAAAAACAAGTCTGGCATTTTAAATGATACCACATGGAAACTAATTTCTTTTCAGAGAAAAATCTTTCTCCATTTAAAGAAAAAATTTGGCTTAATACGATGCAATAAATTAAAATAAAATGAGAGATACATATAACTACTAAGATAAAAAAAATAATCTTCTAATACTCAAACTCCACATATTCTTTGTTTCACAATTCTTATTCCACTAAATGGGTACTGAAACTAAAGAATAAGGAGTTTTCTCACCTTGAAAGCTTCTGATTTTCCCTTGGTAATTTGATTTCTTTGAATACATTTATTTATAATATCCTTTGTGTATTCATCAGGATTCCTTCCATCATCAATAAGCCTAATAGAGGAAAAGAGCAACTTTAGGATGGAACTCCATGCACTTTTTGAAACAAACCTTACATGTAAAAATGTGCTATAAAGCATATAGCAAAAACAGATATTAAAATCAAATATTACATAATACAAAAACTTATATTAATACTCACTTAATCACCTCAAGAGGCACCTGAATATCACAGTTTTGAGCAGCCTTTTGCATTTGATCAAGCTCACACACCAAAGAATTTCTGCATTGCACCAGAAAGCCCAGGAATCAAGGTGTTAAGAATTCTTTACAAGGCCAAAAAATTTATGAAATAATACAAATTTACTCAAAGGCGCAAGATCTTACTTTTTTGTTTGTGAATGCTGAAGATAGCAACCAATCATTTAATATTCATTTTGATTTGAATAAATATTTTCTATGGCTTATGCTTAAAATTAGCTTTCTGAATCTTTTGAAAGTAAATACTAAATACTCAATTGGCAAAACGAAGGACCTAGTTTTCTGCCAATCCAGTATCCAATATCAAACATAGAATTGACATATTTGATTTGAAAACAACTTGGCCTTTCTACTTTCCCAATTTGTATTTCAAGATAAAAATGATACCTAAAAGTAAAATACATTAGTATGTAAAGGCAACTTTCATCTACAACAAAAAAAATCAAGCAAAATATGAAAACATTCTGAGAAGCAAATATATTGTGCAATTAATAAAGTATCACACCAAAATCATGATAAGACCCACCTTGTATAAACATCACAATTGTATTCATAATAACAATCAGCAAGGGGGAGCGTTCAAAGAAAGTTTTGTACAAGCCAAGAAAGTTCATTGTATTGTAGAAACCAAACGTTTAAGAAAGAAAAATTATATATAATTGTACTTACACGCGTTCCAGTAGAGTGAGCTGGGAATTTATATTGAAAGATGAAACGGTGCAATGGAGCTGGTGAAGAATACCCAGTGATTTTTGAATGGATTTCGAAACAGGGTCTATTGTGTGCTTTGAATCTGTAGGAGTGCCGCCATTTCCCGCAGACCCGCCGGGATTTTGAGAATCCATGGTTTCGAACCCGCGCTCCTCTGCAGATCTGAAATGTATTTACGAAAATGTTCCACCTTAAAAATAGGTAATAAGAAAGAAGTAACACGATATATAGAACATCGTATTATTCATATATAATATACTAGCAATCGCAGCTTCGCGTGCAATGGGTACGCCGAAGATTTGAATCACAGAAATGCTAAGATCTGTATAATTTCAGACCATTGGATTTCTACCCTGTAATTTCAAACCATAAAAAGCAGGGATAGTACATGTCGATGCGCCCAAGTTTTGTACTCCTACACTTAATTAAGCATCTGAAAATATCGGGGTTTTAGTGCTACTCGATTCTTGAGTTCAAGGCAAAAAATTTGCAGGCTTTTAAACGAAAATATTGGTTGCCAGTTAAAGTTTGCTTTCAGGCATTAGGTGAGGAATCTTTCAACTGCCTGAAAGTTGTTTTTCCCAGCATGAGACCACTCTCCGGAGAACCAATCCCTTGATTTAACGGATAGCAACATAATTGTTTAAATGAAATAAAACATAGAAAAG
This sequence comes from Sequoia sempervirens, assembly GCA_007258455.2. Lineage (NCBI taxonomy): Eukaryota > Viridiplantae > Streptophyta > Pinopsida > Cupressales > Cupressaceae > Sequoia > Sequoia sempervirens. The sequence goes on along the minus strand of VDFB02255899.1, from coordinate 298,037 downwards.
ATGATCCAGCAGCGTAAAGATTTCAAAAATTAAATTCACTGAGGCAGGCGACTAACCTAAAAATTATGCACAAATTGTGTCGAGTTGTCGAAGATGCCAATGATAAAAAAACAAGCAGAGCTTGAATAACAGTACGAAACCCTCGTCGAATCCTTATTTTCAGGCTGCAGTTCGCCAAATTGGAGAAGTGGAAGGTCAAAATACCAACGAGGAAGAGTTTGGAGGAGCAGAAAGCAATAGCGGCGGAGAAAGCAGCAAAAAGGGCCGAAAAACAGCCGAAAAATTAGCGAAAAATGATGAACGGCTGCATTCTATGTCCTCGAGTCGTCGAGACACAAAAATGAGTTTGGAAATCAATGAGGAAACGCCTTCGGCGTAATTAAGTCCTCACTAAATTGACTCAAAGCACTTCACCCTAAGATATATGGGTAAGAGCCATCACCAAGAATAACATCAAGAATAACATCGTATGAATTTATTAATAATATATAAAAATTATGGGTAACTATAATCCTTTCTTTAACAATGACTAATAATAGTATACAAGCATCATTTAATGAATTAAATAATAATATCTAAAACATCATTTCCAATAAATCAGTAATTATAATTAATAAAGGCATTAGATGTTGGGGGAATTGTGTCGTGAGTTGTATGCATTCCCCTACGTTAAACGCGAGTTTGTTAGTATAAAAGTGTGGCAAGTGTCAAACAACACGATGGGATGAACATCCCAATAAAACATTTGAATTGTACAATCTGTCAATTTTGTCTCGTCAGTTTCAATACTTTCAATCTGCATTGCGCTTTTTTGCTTGCATGCATTTCTTGTTGGCTTCGTTCAAACACAAAAAGGGCAAAAACGGCGAATAAAAAATAATGGAAACTAAAGGTTGCAATGCATTACATCGTCTCGCACGCCCCTACGGAATTCTATGTCGTTGATCTTTCAAGCCAAGCAACTTTCTCTCACAAGGAACAGCTTCGGTGCAATAAATTATAAGAAATCATTTAATTATGCTAAGAGGTGTTGTATAGTTGTATTATAGATGTTACGAATTTGTTCATTATATAAAATGTTTAATACTTAAAATATTAATAAAAAATACATATTAATTATGAACCTTATCTCGTTAATTAATCGTATGGTTTTGTTCAACAATTTGACAAATATGAAATATGGGACATGATAAGCTTATTGAGGAAAATGAATATAAGGCAATTAAAAAATTCAATTTCTAAGGGTCAAGAAAATGGAGAGACAAGATCTTTCTAATAGGACAATTGTAAATCAACTCTAAGAAGATAAAGTTCGAAACAAAAGCCATAGCAAAATCGTCTCATAGTTTTGTGAAGGCAAGATATTCAATCATTTTTTTCTTTACATTAAAGTCTTGCCATAATTTTTAGATTTTTGGACTTTGAATTTTGTACTAACTTGACCTTCAAACTTGAATTGATTGTTGAAATGTTTTCTTAGATAATTGTGGAAGCGTCATGCCCTAATTCCATTGTTGCCTTGAAGTAATCTGAGGGTTTAAGTCACTTGATCATTTGAAAGTAAAGCACATCAAGGAATAATGAGTGGACTACCATATATAGCAAAGTAAAGAAAAATATGTTTCCAAATATAATAAATACTTGAAGATCAATATTTGTAAGGGATTTTTCAATCTAACGCTATTGTAGTTAAGTAATTTAATTACTTTTTTGTTCATTTAAGTTGTACACATAATTTGTATGCTACTATTGTAAATGAAATACATATTATTTACAAGTTTAAATGCTTCATATAAAATTACTTTCAATATTCATGTTAAAGAGTATTATAGTTATGATTAGAATTATACGTACAATTAAGGTTACAATTAGTGTTACAATTAATTAATTGTTTACAATAACAATAGTATTAAAATTAGAGTTACAATTATTTGCATTTTCAAATACTTCATATCAAATTACTTTCAATATTCATTTTGAAAGAGTATTAGAGTTAAGGTTAGAATTATACATACAGTTAGGTTTTCAATTATGCTTACAATTGGGTGTTGCTAAGGAGGATATATCATGTATGGATCTATTTGGAAAAGGATCCATAATTTGGAACATATCAAAAAGGGGGTTGTGTTTATCAAGAAGAAACTTTTATAGATAATTAACAAAGGTAATAATGACTTGCTCTAGGAGGACTCTTGGGATAACCATCCTCCTATTTTATCATCCTTTCCTCGACTTCAACCTCTACATGACATTTTTCTAGAGGCGTGGTGGTCCAAGGTCCAAGGTTGTTAATTTCAAGTACCACTCTACTTTAGGAACATCAACAATCCATAATTCAAGAGAGCCTCCAAGATAGCCAAAGGGAGGCTCTTTGTAAGATAGGAATACTTTGGCTTCAATTTTGGCTGAGAGACCCTATAGTTCCTTAAAGGACTCAAATTTCCTTGCTTGGGGTCACAACTCAAAACGAATCTATGTATTTTCTCTTGGGTATCAAATTTGGAGATGCAGAGAAGAGGGAATATAAAATTTCCTTGGAGGGGGAAAATTTTGAACAAATTTGATGCCCCAAATATAATTTCTTCCTTTGGATTTTGAGTTAGGTTAAATGTCTCATATGGGATACTATTAGGAAGACAGGTTTTCAAGAACCTTCAATATGTTTTCTTTGTAACAATAATGAGGAGTGCATTAGTAATATTTTCTTCCAATGCCCCTTTTCTAAATAAATTTGGAACTTATGGTGGAAGATTTAAGACATGGTATTCATGCTACCTCCTTGCCTGAATTTTGGAATGGTTTGGGTTGCCCGTCTACCTCAGCTTCATTCCTTCTTGTTGCTCAGGACTTTGAGCCTTCTTTTATATTTTGGCAAATTTGGTTGGAGTGAAATCAAAGATTTTTTTTTAAGTTTCATAGTAGAGTCTTGCATGTCCAGTTTAAAATTAAAATAATAATTAAAGAAACAATTAAGGCCAAATTTAATTTAGATGACTCTCTCACTTCTAATTTTTACCAGGTTAAAATTTTGGAGCTTTTGATTTCTCCCTCCTCATAAACTAGGCCTAGAACTAGGGTTCAAACTGCTAATAAAATGAATAGATCTGGAAAATGAACTCCACCCTCTGATGATTTCCTTAAAATCAATACTAATGTATCTTCTAGAGGCAATTCAGATGTCATTGGAATTGATGGTGTTGGATGAGATAGTGAAGGCTTCATTCTTTTTCTTTTATCCACTTGTATGGGATTTCATTCCAATAGTCAAATGGAAGCTTGGGTGATGCTAAAGGCTCTTGAAAGAGATTATGCTATGAGGTGGGGAAAAGTGTTGGGTGAAACAAACTCTATGATTCTAATTTCCTTACTAAACAATAAGAATTTCCAAGAAGCTTCATAAAGATTAGCTTTGGTTGCCAAGAAAATCATATGTCTGGCCTCTAATTTTGAGGTAATCTCTTTTATCAATATTCTTAGAGAATAGAATAGGGTAGTTGATTGTTTAGCCAAATGGGCCTTTAAAGGGAATATTGGCTATAATGTTGTTGACTAGGGTGATTTAGATCAAGTTAAATCCCAAAAACTCAAGTTTATTCATGAAGATCAAGGAAGGTAATTACAGCCTTTAGGGTTAGAAAATAAGTGGAGTTTAGTGTTTCTATAAGTTTCGTATGTTGTTTTTGTAGGATCATGTTGTCACATGAAATTGTGCCCTGCTAAATGTGGGGTTCAACATTCCAATAACATAATGGAAATGACCTCAAGGTGTGGGACCTTGTAGAATAAGGTCAAATCTTTGGAGAGGGTCATCTTCCTCTTTTGCACTAAGTGCAGATATGTTGGTCCAACTCAGCACGTGGAATCCTATCACTAAACCTACTCTAACCAACTCATAGGGGAAAAGGGAGAGAAATAATGCATGAAAGGAAAAGGGAAGGTGATATGCCTAGAATAGAAATTTTTTCTTCCTTCTCAAGATTGCATAGTGCATCAATGGAAACAACTGAATGATTTATAGAGTTCTCTATTTTACCAGCTCCCAAAGGTATATATGGAGGTTAAGGTTTGACAAGATGTTGGAAGGAAAGAAACATCCACAACAACAACTACAAATAGTTTTAACACGACATATATGCACAAAAAATGATACAAGGCACTCAAACATGAAGGTAAGGGAAATATACATGACACATCTAAGACAGAGAAAAGGAAAAATAGGTAATTTTCATTAATACAAAGGCATAAAAGCCAATTTTACAATTGTAGAATGTAATTCAAGTAGCATGAGTCTGCCACAAAAATCTAAGGAAGAACCCTTTACAATGACCATGAAAATGCTCTTTATGTATAAGAGGGACTCAAAAATCATGCCTAAGAAGAGTGACTGACACTCAACCCACCATGCCTTTGCATTGAAAGCTGTTAGAAATGTGTGTAGAGATCTCCCATGAAAATTGTGATCTAGACATGGAAGACCAGCAAAAGGGACACTAACAAGCAATAAATGAGCATGGGTGCCGCTAATCCCACTTACGATAGTCAGGAGATGCATTAAATGATATCCTGGTAGCCTTAAAGATTGTATCAGGTAGTTGGGAAGGTCATTCGAGCATTAATGATTTTTTTGGCTAGAAACCATGCCATTTCAAAGTATTGTCAAACTTCCAGACCTGAAAGAGCCACTCTCTTGAATATCGAATGGTTTGTGTCTTCAAAAAAGAATCTTTATTAGACATTGAGTGTCGAGCATGCTAGATAATGATTTTTGAAAGGATGGAAGGAATAACTCCATGATCCCAAAAAATAAAAGAGAAACCCCATCGAGTGTCAGACATCAAGACTATCTCATACCGAATACCGCATAAGATGAATGTTGAAACCGTGATCCTTGAAAGACCACCTATCAGGCATCTGGCGTCAGGCTTGACACTTGCCAAAAGAAGGGAAGGAAGAATTCCAAAAGATTTGAAGGTTGGCAGAGAGATTCAAAGACAATGGAAGAAAGAGAAATGTCCTAAGTTAGAGTCAAAGAGAAGGATTAGGCCTTATCGTAAAAAGTGATAAGAGGGAGACCAGATGCCTAAAGTCTAAAGGTAAGACATTGGATGTTGGGGGTTGAAATGAAGCCTTATGTCTTATCGTAAAGATAAGACAAAAGTTAGACGAAATCTCAATCATTGAAAGCCAAAAATGAGACATCAGGGATTGAGGATTAGGAGGACAACTTACTGCTTAAGATGAAAATATGGTAAGAGGTAAGTAAGAAGGTCGATCCTCAAAGTCCAAATATTTGAGAGTCAAAATTTTCAAGGATTTCATTAGGACTTTAGTGGTCAAGGGGAGGAAATAAGGCTTATGAAAGGGAAGCAATAAGAGTTAAGGATTAAGGTTGATGGTCGAAACCCAAAACACTTGGGAAAGTGATGAAAGAAGAGGCGAAAGAGATGGGAGATCAAGAGCGATAGAGAAGGTGTGCAAGTATATAGGTAGTGAAAGCTCAAAAGTCAAAAACTTTGACACAATAAATTTTAGGATTTTTTCAAGGTATAATTCATGCAAGATGGCCCATATAGGAACTCTCAAATCGGTTTTTATTGATGGGTCATATAAGGTGGCATGAAATGTCAACATATACCATAGCGGATTATGTGTATATTGTATGTGTTATTGTAGCAATGACCACCTAGAAATACTTGTGCTATGTTTCTTTTAAATAGTTCTCGAATAAAAAATTTATTTTTGGCCCAAAAAAATGCTTGCAATTAGTGTTACAACTAATTAATATTTACCCTACACCCTAAACCCTAATTTTATCCCAAATTCTAATCCTAATTACAACTCTAATTCTAATTATAACCCTAACCCTAACTTTTATTCTAATTGTAACACTAACCTTTATCCAAATTCTAACTCTAACGCTAACCATCCTCGAGAAGGATCTCTTGATGTATTTTATTGATTTTAAAAATTTATGTATTTTAGTACCAATTAGAGTTACAATTTTGCTGCCTATCATGGGCTGAAATTAGCTCAATCTAAAGGTTATAGGAGAGTAGATTGAGGGAAACTCCCTAAATGTTATTAATAACCTAAATAAGATCACCCCCCCTTCGTGGACAATTGAATCTCTCATCATATATGTTGTGGATATCCTTAGTTCCTTTGATCAATGCTTCATCTCCCATATCTTCAAAGAGGGGAATTGTCTTGTTTATGTTTTTGCTAACATAGGGGATAATTAACAAATGGTATGGGAAGGGAATGACCCCCTCCCCACCAATTCCCTTACAATTCTAAATCATGATTTACAAACATGCTAAGGAGGGGGCTCTTTTCATCATTAGTTTATATCATATGAGCTTTATTATGTGGCAGATTAAATCTTCGTGTGATCTTTATCCTGGCCTTGCCTTATGCCTTGATGATTTGACTCTCATCCATAAGGAGTGACTTTCAAGATTAATTGTTGTTCCCTGCCACCTTACCTCTCCCACATGGATTGTGGGTGGCTCTAAGGCTTTAATCTTCTCGAGACTTCTTCTAATTCTTTGTAAGTCTTTCAAGCTTTTCTAGTTTCTAGTTGTTGCAATCATGGATGGCAATCGGAATAGAGTTGAACCTATCTCCTATGATACCTCGAAGACCAATGTGAAATTTTAGGAATGGTTGTAGATTGGGGGAATTACTCCATACGTGGAGAGACTCCATGGGCATGACCCTCATACGACAAAGGCCTTTGTTCAGGGATGGTAGAATAGGGTGTTGAAACTTGGTGGGACTAAGTTTAATATTACTGAAGATCTTATTGTTGAAATTACGGGTCTTTCTACAAAGGGAAGGAAAGTTTACAGAGATAAGGAGTATAGTACTACCATGGAAATTTTCTTCATAGATGATGAAAGGGATATATTGGAGAAGGCGAAATATGGGGTTACCTTCGTAGTTCTATTAAGGCCATTTAGGGAAACGTTGATGAAGAAATTATGAGGACCTTCACGCTTGATGGGCATTTTTCTATTTTATCTGGGTACCATTTTGTTTTACTCAACCATTTTAAGCATAAAAAGAATGTTTCCTTTTCTTTTTTACCTACTTGTGTTCCCTGGAGTGTGGTATTAGAGATCATAGATGAAACCCTAAGAATCCTATCCTCCATGAAAGCTTATCCTCCTTATCACTAAGTATGTTAAGGCTTACATTGTTCCTGATGAACATAAGAGGATATCTAAAGGTTGGAAAAAGAAGCTTGATTTTGAATACAATACTGGGTTTGAATTGGGGTCTACTGATGGATTAGAAATAGAATTAGAGATGAAAATAGCATTAGGGTTAGATTTAAAGTTAGAGTTAAACTTAGAATTAACATCAATATTAGTGTTAGAATCAACATTAAGGTTAGATATAGAATTAGAGATGGAAATAACATTAGGGTTAGATTTAGAGTTAGAGTTAACATTAGGGTTAATATCAATTAGAATTAGAGTTATAATTATAATTATGGTTAGGTTTAGAGTTAGGGTTATGTAGACACTGAAAAATGTTTTGGATGATATCATGCACTTGAATCAGGTATACTAACATCATTTCCTCCTAGAACCCATCCTCTTTTCGCTTAAGTAATTAAATTTACCTAACTATTTAATTAATTGCTTCGTTTTCACCTATTAACCTAATTTATCAAATTAGGTCAATTCATCCCCTTTCATGCTAACATATCGTCTTGTTAAATTAAGTACATCAAGTTATTTAATTTAAATCCCCAAGTCCTCTTATTTAATTAAATAACTCCAAGTTATTTAACTAAATATCATATCATATCTCCATTTTTCATTAAATCACTTTATTTAGTGAAAATCATCTAATTCCCCTATTTGTATAATTAAACCTTTGTTTAATCAGCAATAATTAATTAATCTAATTCCCCCCACTTGCAAAGGAATATTCCAAGGGAATATTCCTCTTGTGCATGTTCCTCCAAAAGGAATATTTCCATAGAATATTCCTTCCCCTTTTGCACATTAAAAATTCATTTTAATTAACTAAATATCCTTTTTCCCTCACTCATGAGAATATTCTCTCCTCACTCATTTGAAAAGGGGAATATTCCTTTTCTAACAAACTTACTTGACTTCTTGAGCAAGTTAACTTGTGACCTCTTGGGCAAGTTGAAAGTGTGTTTGTTTGGACAAAGGTGAACCCTTGATTAAATCTTATCATTGAATCTCATTCATTGATGAGAATCCATGAACCATGCCTCCAACTTCTTTCATCCTTGATCGTTGATTAACCTTTTTTATCTCAACCATTCATTTCTCATTTGCTTTCCTATAAATAGGTCACTATTTGGAGACAAATTGATCCATCTTTTTGAGAGAACTCATGCTATTGAAATCACTTACACTCACACTCATGTTTTTAGCATTTTCTTAATATCATTTTAGCTTAAATACTTGCATTAATTAGCTTAGCTTTCATTAATGGCTTCCATGGTAACATAGATGCATACATGTAGCTTGTTTATTAATTAGGGTTTCAATATTTTAGTTTAGAATCCATTTAGATTAGCTTTTCATTTTCACATCTTAATCATCTTAATCTAAATCATGTTAAAATAACTTGCATCAAGATCATTCAACTTTTAATCATGTTTCATCACACATCTCACAACGGTTTCACCAGTTTTCTTCAATAAAAATGGTTGACACGCTCATTTATCCACGAGATTAGGAAAGGGTCATCATTCCACATCAACGTGACACCACTCCCCCAATGGGATAAGTTTCAATGGATTAGAGTAGGCATTTTGAAGCTTTCATAGTTTAGTATGCTTGGTTTTAATGGATGTTTGGTTTAATTTGCATTTGGTTGATCCTCTTGAGATTGACATTAGTGGATTAATTATGCTTTGATTCTTCATGGATCAAGTGTAATCGGCCCATACTAATCTGTCAATCACATTCTAGCACTAGAAGGAGGGAAAAACGGATCACAATTAACAAATTTTTCTTTCGAAGTTCGTTTTCTAACTTTTTGCAAATATAATGACACTCCAGAGGATTTCAACGACAAAATTTCTATAAAGCAATGCTCCAATTCACTAGAGCAACACTATTGTGAACAATGACACCCATCTCTAGTAAGCAAAAAAATGATCAATTTTCAGCATGTGCTTTAATTTTTTTACTTCATTTGATCACTAACATGCCTCTGAATTTGTTCTAGTTTTTAGGCTAACTGGGTTTTGCAGATTGGACATTACAAGTTAAAGTGAAGAAGCATTCTTATCTTTAAAAAACTTATAATTGTAACAAGTGTTTCAACACTTTTGGGGCAATTATAACCCATTCATCATGCTTTTCATTTTATGCTTTAGGACCACACTAGCTTTCAATTGGGTTATAAAATGAATGCTTAAATCAGTTAAAATGGAACGCTCATCTCATCTTACTTTGGGTTTAAAATTGAACAATACTAACACTTCGCTTGGTGCTTAAAATAAACTCACACTTGTTTTGAGGATTAAAATTAACATTTTTTTGCTATGTTTTGTGATTTACATTTTTGTCATTGAATGCGTATGCACTTCTCTCATGCCACTCGACAATCTTGAGAACCAAAAGCATTTCCTTGATATTTTTTGTATAATCACCCACATATTTTGATTTGGATTAAAATAAACCCCATGCTAGTGTAGGGAAATGACGTTGTGTGTGTTCTCTCCTTGCATCATGTGATCGAGGAGATTGAACTACAAAATGTACTTCCTTGCTTTTGTTTATCTTTAGAGGACCTGCCTCCCTACTTCAAAAGGAGGGAATGACCCAAGCGGTAATGAGCTAAAGCCAAGCTCTTTCAAGTCGCTATATAAAAATGTGTTTGTGACGAAAGTCATAAACAACAAGTGTGGATGTGTCATACTAACAAGTGTCACCCTTAGTATCCATGTGATACACTAAAATCTCTTCTTAGGAAGAGACTGAGGGGCCTCTTGATTGAAATAATCTTGAGCTAATATTGTCACATGTATGGCTATCTTGAACGAAATCCCTTACTACGAACCAATTGTTTAGAATCCAAAAACCTTTATGCTTGTTGTTGCAGGAATGGTCATTCTGAAGCCACCCCACATTTTACTATTTAATTGTTGAAACAGGAAAATCCTTAGGATCTTTGGATCCTCAGGATTTGAGATTCGGTGGTCCCAAGAAGTGTGTGTTGTGGAGGGGAGTTAGTGTCACCAAATCTCTATTTGTTTACATTGTCTTAGTGTTTGGAGAAATCCAAGGGGATTCAACAAGTAGTATCTTTTGAACCTAAGGTTGTAAATTCTTGTGAGTCGATTTAATACTTTGCTTGATTCCAAAACATTACAAACAAGCATTCACAATCTTCCTCAAAATTTCAAACTCTTTGGTCTAAGTATGGATACCCTTTAAAATAGCCTTGATATTAATGCTTGTCATAAGGATTTCAATCCTTATATATTTCTAAGTATCTTGACTTATATCTCAATTCATACTTCCCAAAGTTAACATAAGCAACTATGTTTTGAACTTCATCCTTTTCACAAAATGGACCTTGTGAAATTTATGATGTTTTTGACATAGACATTTAGTTTGAACTTAATCAAGACAAGTGTTTGTGGTAAAAGAAATTCACTTAAGCAAGATAAATTGACAAATTGAACCCCGCATGACTATTTGGAGACCAATCACTCTCGTTGAACAACCTGACTTTACAGGTGCTATCATTTAACCAAACTTTGAAACTAATTGAGGGAAAAAAACTGACATAATTAGTAGTTTGAGAAGCTTCACTTTTGAAATAAAAGAAACACCCATTCAGTGGAGAAACACATCAGCAATCTTAGACGAACAAGAGGAACAAGTTGATATTGTGGCTAGAAGGCCCATATTACCACCACCTGCGTGACAATAAAAATCCCCTTTTCTTCCATAAACTTGAACTTTTTCTAAATGATCTTGAGAAAAATAAGGATTCCCAAGAGAAGGTCTATAATTTGTCACTTTAAACTTAGGCATCTTAGTCCAAAAGATCTCAAAAAACACCTTTTAACACTACATCAAAATAGAATCAAGTTGGTATACAACTTCTACAAACATGATTCAAGGAACAACCCAAACTTGTATATGTTCTTTTTCAATTAAAACCCTGGTCTCTTTCACAATCTTGAACTTATCTAAAATATCAGGTCTTTAGGATTTGAAAACTTTAGAGGTCTAGCATGTTTCTCACTACCTTGGTCTTATCAGATAAAGATTCGCTCCAGGTCAATGTTTGGTCAAATATTTCACTCACCCCTTCATCAAATTTCATCCTTCACTTCACCAAACTTTGCAAAAAAATTGAATACATCAACACTTTTTGACTTATAACATCTATCAAACCAACCCCTAACTTAGCTACTTTGAATGTGAAATGAATCATTTTCCATGCATTTGGATAAGTTAGTTATCATCTTTGAACTAATTTATCTTGAAGGTCACAAGTCTACCTTTAAGATTCCCAAGTTCATCAACATCCTTTATCCAAACATCAAAACATCAAACTTAATTCAAAAGTGTTGTCCCAAAATGTTTACAAAGGTCACTCCCCACAACATCCACCTTTTCATCTCCCATTACCATCATTGCTCCAAAAAGACTTAGATCATCCCTTTTACCAATATTTGAGTCAACTAGAGAGTTCAAACATTACAAATCTCAACACAACTCTCCTAGAGGTGACCCAAAATTTATGGTAAAAACAAGATCACAATACAAGAGAATCGTGGAGAAAACCAAAGTCACATTTATCTCAAGTGATCCAAATCCTTTAGAATTTGATTTGACAAGTCATGTTACCCCATCACAACAACCTTCATCACCATCAGGGCCATATGAGATAGAAGACATTACAAATAACCCATTTGGACTTACTAGGGAAGAAATCATGGAGCATCAAGCCTTAGAGAGCATTGTTCCCAATTCCCCATATTTTGTTGCACAATCATTGACACAAGGATTGTTAAGTTTAGGTGAACAGATTAAATGCATAGAAAAATAATTCGAAATCAGACAAAATAACACAGTATATACCTTGGGAAAACCCTCCTCTTGAGGGAGAAAAACCCAGCAACAAAGATCTCTCTTATATTTGATGTAACAATGGCAACTTTACATATTACAATGAGGTCTAACACAAGACCGATATTCAACACTTGCAAGATGACAAACATATAACAGTCTGCCAATTCGTACCTATTATAAATGAGATGACTGTATACAGAAATAGCATTTGACAGTACTCACAAACAATAATGATTCTCAATCTGTTAGATATGAATTCACATCATATGGCTGAGTTCGCACAAATCTGAAATGGAGATTTCGCAACTAACACAAATATGGAGAGTTCGCAACTAACACAGATATAGAGAGTTCGCATCTAACACAGATCCGAATGGCAGAGTTCACAATAATTCGTAGTCTCTTATTCGCACATGATAACATGTTCGCACTTGATGCAATATTCACATTTGATAATGAAGTAATCGAGCTTCTCTAGATAGTATATTCGCACTTGTAAGATGACCGAACTGGAATGGATCTTCAATTGATGATCATGGACGAACAATCTGTGTATATATATAGGAGACAAATCCTTCATGTCGGCCTCATGGCTCCAAGATATGATGTCGACTCAACTCTTCTTTAATCAATTTCGGCCTCAAGTGAACATTAAATGACTTCTAAGAATTTCGAATTCTTTTATGTCGGCCATAGTATGAAATACAAAACAATAAATATAAATTGAATAGCCCACGGCTATTATTCAATTCATGTCTTCCACGAAAGAGGTGAGCTGGAAGGAACTACCGAAGCTGCTATAACATTAACACTCCCTCTCAGTTAGGGAGAGAACTTCCAGCTGCATAATACAAATCATCTACATATGAGGTTCATCTACCACCATTGCCTGCAATCAGATATGAAGAGAGAAATATCACCTCAACGTGATATTTGATATCGTCTCGATATCAACCATCAAATGGTAAGTACTAGTGTTCATCACTTGCGTGATGTTGTCACCTCAACGTGACTTTCACCATGGCTCTCCCAGAGGGTGAAACACAAGTACAAGAAGATTATCACGGACTCTCTCACGTGATGTTGTCATTGAGTCACACACATGACATCCACCATGACTCATCTCAGAGGGTGGAAACGAGGGCTTTCACCTCAAATTCTTCCGTCACAGAAGAAAGTGCAATAGTAGGTACAAGTGTTCATCACTTGCGTGATGTTGTCACCTCAACGTGACTTTCACCATGGCTCTCCCAGAGGGTGAAACACAAGTACAACATATGTCATGGAGTCACACACATGACATCCACCATGACTCAGCTCAAAGGGTGGAAACGAGGGCTTTCACCTAAAATTCTTCTGTCACAGAAGAAAATGCATTAACAAGTGATTTCACCTCGAACTTCTCTCACAGAGAAGAACTCATTAAACAAGGCTCACTGATACTGAGACTCATACTCAGTCAAGGTTGGATTCTCCACCATACCAAGCTTGTCTCAAAAGTATACAAACTTTATCCTAGCGAGAGGCTTGGTGAGAATATATGTCGTCTGCTCATCAGTGCTAATGTACCTCAACTATATAGCCTTTCGCAGTACCATATCTTTGATATAGTGGTACTTGATCTCAACATGCTTGGATTTGTCATGAAACACAGGATTGACAGAAAGCTTCACACAACTCTGATTATCACAATGAATGATAGTAGGCTCCATTGATTGTCCAAACAATCCTGCAAGAAGCTTACAAAGCCACACTGCTTCCCGAGTTGCCATGCAAGCTACAATGTACTTAGCCTCTGCTGTACTCAATGCTACAAAAGACTGCTTCCTGCTGCACCAGGAAATCATAGCAGAACCCAAATTAAAGCAACAGCCAGAGGTGCTCTTCCGATCTGTGACACAACCTGCCCAATCAAAATCAGTGAAACCAAGTAACTCCAAGTCTACATCTGAAGTTTACTTCAATCCATATCCAATTGTGCCACGCAAGTATCTCAGGATATGTTTAGCTGCAACAAGATGTATTTGTCTCGAATCACACATAAACTAGCTAAGTGCACTCACTGCATAGCAAATATCAGGTCTAGTGTTAACTAGATACATCAAGGATCCAATCAGCTGTCTGTACAATGTAGGATCCACCAAATCTGAACTAGCTGCAGCCTCCTTCAATTTATGAAGATTGGTCTCCATGGGAGTAGACATGGATTTGCAATCCATCATGCCAAATCTCTTAAGTATATCAATGGTGTACTTCCCTTGATTTAAAATCATACCATCTGACTTCTGCCAGACTTCTAAACCTAGGAAGTAATGCATGAGCCCAAGGTCCTTCATCTCAAATTCAAAAGTTAAATCCTTCTTACATTCAAGAATCAGGTGATCTTCTTCAGTGAGGATTAGATCATCAACATATAAAACCAAAATTAATGCATAACCATTGATTACCTTGAAGTAGAGATTTGAATCAGCATCATTCTTCAAGAAACCCAAGCTTGATAGGTACTGATCAATCCTTTCGTACCATGCACGAGGAGCTTGCTTAAGACCATACAAGGCCTTCTTCAACTTGCAAACATGAGACTCCTTCCCATGAATCTCAAATCCATCAGGTTGCTCTATATAAACCTCTTCCTCAATTACTCCATTGAGAAAGGTTGTCTTCACATCCATCTGGTGAATCTTCCATCCTCTAGATGCAGCAATAGCAATGATGGTTCTGACAGAAGTGTAGCGAGCAACATGAGAAAAAGTATCAACATAATCAACTCCCTCTTTCTGAGAAAACCCACGATCCACAAATCTTGCCTTGTACTTCTCAATGCTTCCATCTGCAACATGCTTAATCTTGAATAGCCATTTAGAAGATACCACAGACTTGCCCTCGGGTCTAGGAACGATATCCCAAACATCATTTTTAAGAATTGACTGATACTCCTCTGTCATAGCATCTCTCCAAACTTGAAGATTGGATGCTTCCTCAACACAGGAAGGCTTAGATTCTATAATCTGACTCATCAAGGCAACATAACTGGAGAACTTATGTGGCCTTTTGCTTTCTCTGAATGTGCCTCTAGGAGCTGCAAAGCTTTCAGCCTCTTGCATAGTGCGACTAGCCCATAGAGGTCTCTTTCTCCCAATAACAATGTCAGTAGGCCCATCAGTAGGTTCCAAGGGTTCAACTGGATCAAGATCTTCCTTTGGTTCCATTGTCTCCCTCTGAATCTCAGGAGTATGGTCAACTTCCATGTCCTGAGGAGACTCTTCATTATCAAACTCCATATGAATCCCTCTGGATCTCCTGAATGTGACATCTTCTTCGAATGTGACATCCCTACTGATCTCTATCAACTTCTGACTTGGAATGTAAATTCTGTAAGCTTTTGATGTCTCACTGTAGCCCATAAATATTCCCTTCTTGCCAGAAGGCTCCAGCTTGGTTCTCTTTTCTTTGGGAACATGAACATAGACGGGACAACCAAAGATCCTCAAGTGACTGACTTTAGGCTTCTTCACTGTAAAGGCTTCTTCTGGAGTCATATTCTCCAAGATCTTATGAGGACTTATGTTCTGAACATATACAATTGTCCTGGAAGCTTCTGCCCATAGGAAGGTTTGCAAATCTTGATCATCGATCATGGCCTTTGCTGCTTCCATAATCGTTCTGTTCTTCCTTTCTGCAACACCATTTTGTTGAGGATTATAGGGAACACAGAGCTCCCTCTTAATCCCTGCATCAATACAAAAGTTTCAAAAACTACCAGAGGTGTATTCTCCACCATTGTCAGATCTGAGGACCTTAATTCGTTTACCAGAAAGATTTTCTACCAAGGCTTTAAACTCTTTAAACCTATCCAATACTTCCTCAGATTCTTTAGATTTCAAAAAATAAATCCAAGTCTTCCTAGAGTGATCATCAATGAAAAGAACATAGTACAAAAAACCACTTGAAGAAGGAATAGACATAGGACCACATAAATCAGAATGAATTAGATCTAAAATACACTTAGATCTATTTTCTCTACTATGAAAGGGGGCTTTTATATTCTTACCTAATGCGCAACCCTTGCATGTACCTTCATGCTCCTGGTTGAATTTAGGAAGGACCGTCACCATCTTCTCCATAATGGGTAGGGCTCGAAAGTGTAGGTGAGCCAATCTCTGATGCCAAAGATCACAAAGACTGGAAGAGTCATGAACCAACGCTTGAAGAGGATGTGAGCAAACCTTGTAGAGGTTATCATATCTAACTCCAATTACTTGAGCATCCTTGAAGCTAGAGTTCTGCATCCACACTAGAACTTTTCCTTTGGAGAAGGCAACTTGATATCCTTTATCTTCCAAAGCTGAAATAGAAATAAGATTACGCTTGATTCTAGGAACATAAAGAACATTACCCAATTGAAACGATATGCTGGAATCCAAGTGAAGTGTGGAGGTCCCAATTCCCTTTACGGAGTAGCTGGCATCATCTCCAATGATGACTTGTTCAGAAGATTCCTTTTCCACCAAACTTGACAAGTGCTCCTTGAATCCAGTTATGTGACGAGAGGCACCACTGTCAATTATCCAAGTGTCGGTGTCGGAAGGTACACAGCTTGATAATGCTGAATGAGACAGATATTCACTTGAGTCCTCAACCTTCAAATCATACACCATCTTGACAAACTAAACAAGTGAGATAACCTGAGTGCAATAATCTGATCACGATCCTCAAACCCGCTCTAATACCATGTTAAGTTTAGGTGAACAAATTAAATGCACAGAAAAATAATTCGAAATCAGAAAAAATAACACAGTATATACCGTGGGAAAACCCTCCTCTTGAGGGAGAAAAACCCATCAACAAAGATCTCTCTTATATTTGATGTAACAATGGTAACTTTACATATTACAATGAGGTCTAACACAAGACCGATATTCAACACTGGCAAGATGACAAACATATAACAGTCTGCCAATTCGTACCTGTTATAAATGAGATGACTGTATACAGAAATAGCATTTGATAGTACTCACAAACAATAATGATTCTCAATCTGTTAGATATGAATTCGCATTATATGGTTGAGTTCGCATAGATCCGAAATGGAGAGTTCACAACTAACATAGATATGGAGAGTTCGCAGCTAACACAGATATAGAGAGTTCGCATCTAACACAGATATGGAGAGTTCACAACTAACACAGATATAGAGAGTTCGCATCTAACATAGATCTGAATGGCAGAGTTCACAATAATTCGCAGTCTCTTATTCGCACATGATAACCTGTTCGCACTTGATGCAATATTCGCATTTGATAATGAAGTAATCGAGCTTCTCTAGATCGTATATTCGCACTTGTAAGATGTCGAACTGGAATGGATCTTCAATTGATGATCATGGACGAACAATATGTGTATATATATAGGAGACAAATCCTTCATGTCGACCTCATGGCTCCAAGATATGATGTCGGCTCAACTCTTCTTTAATCAATGTCGGCCTCAAGTGAACATTAAATGACTTCTAAGAATTTCAAATTCTTTTATGTCGGCCATAGTATGAAATACAAAACAATAAATATAAATTGAGTAGCCCACGACTATTATTCAATTTATGTCTTCCATGAAAGAGGTGAGCTGGAAGGAACTACCAAAGCTGCTATAACATTAACAAGGATTGACTCCATCCACTATTCCAACAACTCCATCCCTAAGGCTAAATCAAACATCAACATCTAGTATTGCAGCTAGTCTTGCTAAGGATTTTGGCCATACTCTTCCATTTGAAAGTAGCACACTTTTGGATACCCTTGATACCAATCCTCCATCTCAAACTACCACTTGGACACCAACATTTAGCACTCCTCATGTTTGTGAGGATCCCAAATAGCCATATAAATCGCTTACGCTTCATTACTCCACAAAAACTTCAACATATCAAGGACACCCCTCTTCATCCATACTTGCAAGTACCATAAGTGTGCCTAACATCATGCAAGGCAGTGTAGACCAAGTGGACCCAAAAGGGCAAGGGAATACCCTCACACAAAATCAGCCTTTAACACAATAGGGAACATCTTCATCCAATCCTCCCGTTGATACATCAAACCCAACCGTTACCCAAAACACATTTATTATGTCCATCATCAATCCATATCAAAATAATCCCTTGATCACAAACCCCATCAACCAAGGTAATACCTTGACCACATCCCAAACAAGAGGGAATCTCCAAAACATTGATAAAGGGAATCCTTTCAATAAATGAACCCAAGGTTCTAATATGCCCTTAACATCACAATACTTAATGATACCATCCTCATCTTTATCGTTTATCCCCAAAGTCATTGAAAATAAAATGGAACGCCAAACTTACATTCCTCCACCACAATCCACTATCCTGTAAGGAATGTTAAACCAAGGGAATCCCCAACCTCTCATCAACAATGTGCAATCTACACAAAACCTCAACGCCCAAAATAGATCTCAAGTGTCACAACCATTGGTTGATCCTACATTGCAAGCACATTCCCTAGCTTTACAACAAGCTTATTAGTAAGTAGTCCAACAACAACACCAACAAAAAGTAGCCCTATCAGCACAACAACAACAACAAGCACAACAAGCCGCTGTAACATCACAACAACAATAACAAGTATAACAAGCAACACTAACAGCATAATAGCAACAACAACAACAACAAGCAACCATAGCAACACAACAACAACAAGAACAAGCAACCCTAGCAGCACAACAAGCAGCCTTAGTCACACAACAACAACAACAACATCAAGCAGCCTTAGCAGCACAATAAGCAGCCATAGCAACTCAACAATAGCAACAAGCTCAACAATATGCCCAACAACAACAATTGATGGTGCAAGAGCAACAACAACAAGCTTTATACTACAACCCTCAACAAAACATCATCAACCTAAACACATTAGGAGCATATATGCCTACACCATCATCCTCTTATCCTACACCACCATACAACACTTCATCATATCAAAATCCCATGTACACTTCATCCACCATCCCATAATATGCAACATATGTTCCTCCACCTAGTCCACCAGACAATATGGCATCGCAATTCAAGGAATTAACACAATAAATGCAGGATATCCAGGTGGGAAAATTGAAGAAACCTCATACATAGAACCTATGCCCATGTCCATTTGATTGAAACATTGCAATGGTACCATTCCCTCCTAGTTTTGAAATTCTCAAATTCAACAAATACAAAGGGAGAGGAAGTCTTGTGGACCATATCAAAGATTTTAATGTCATGTGTATGGAGGTTTCCTATAATGAGTCCTATTTGATGCGCCTCTTCCCACAAAGTTTAATAGGTCCTACCACGAATTAGTTTTCTCAATTGCCTCTAGGTATTAAAAATTTCCAAGAAATCATTGGAAAATTCATAGATCACTTCTCCTTCAATCTTGACATGGATGTAAGCCTAAAAGAGTTATGCAGTCTCAAACAAAACAAAGGAGAATCTTTCACCAATTTCTTGCAACAATGGAGGCAAAGAGCGAGTAAAAGTAGGTGGCCAATTCCCGATGAACAACAAGTGGGCATTATCATAGCGAATCTAGATCCAAATCTATCCTTTCACTTGAAAATGTGATGCATCTCATCTTATCAAGAGCTTGTCCCTAGAGCCCTTAACATTGAGAGAGCTCTAATCTCACAAGGAAATACCCAATCCTATAAAGACAATTGACCATCAACCAATTCAAACAACAAGCCTCATGTTTGGGCTAAGAACAAAAATGTAACAAATGATGGAGTGGTGGATGCTAAGGTGTTATTAAGTGCTCCTAGGCCAAACAACAATCAAATAGCTAACGTTCAACCAACTATGCAACAAACAACACCACAAAACAATCAGGTCAACAAAACCGAAATGCAACAGGGGCAAACACCTAACAAGAACAACTGTCTGAAATGCAAGTATACATAATTTTTGGAACTTATTGAGATTATCATGAAGAAATTAGTAGATTCAAACCTGATAATGCTTCCAAACTTTGAAAATATCAAGAACCGCAGTATAAACCACCCTGGTATAACGAAAAAGATCTCTATGACTTTCACAAAATCAAAGGGAATAAGACAACAAACTACATGTGACTCAAAAATATTATCCAAGATCTTATAGAAAGTGACACCATATTTGTTGAAGTACTAGTCGAGAATCAAAATCTTAAGATAAACAAGACACCCATGCTAGATCATAGCAAAGCAAACAACATTGGGAAAGCTAAATATTACACAAATGTGCAACATGCATATTCCAATGTAGTCACTTCCTGTGATAGCGTCATTATCATCGCCACCATCAAAGGACCTAGTGTGAAATGTGGAGTCACTACACAATGTGGTAAGGTCACCATCCAAGGAGTCCCATCTTGATCTAGGGAACACCCTATAGAGCCAACGACAAGCACTAGCAAGTATAATCTCTTAGATCAACTTAAAAAGACCCTAGCATAGATTTCTATCTTAGAACTATTAAGGCTATCCCTCGCACATAGGGAAATCTTAGAGGAAGCTCTTTCTACATCATTTATCTCTGATGATATAGATACTGAGTAGTTTCAAGCTATGGTAGGGCATATCACTAATCATCTCCTCACCTTCTCAAAACAAGACTTAACATCGTAACCATCTCATAATCATGCTTTACACCTTGAGGTTATCATTCATAAGAATATACTTAAAAGGGTCTTAGTAGATGGAAGCACTGGTCTAAACATTTGCACCCTTCATTTGATAAAAAATTAGGGCTATTAAGAGGATACTATTAATAAGAAAAAGAGCACCACCATCAGGCATACGATGACCAAGAATGAGTATCACAAGGCATCATCACACTACCCATCCAAGTGGCCCCCCTCATTGCAAAAACTACATGCCAAGTGTTAGACCTAGATCTTCCCTACAACATCCTACTTGGCTGACCCTGGATCCATGCCCTAAAAGTTGTAGCTTCAACCTACCATCAAAATTTACTATCCATGAAGATCTTGAGCCTTTTTACTATTGCGAGAATCTTGAGGCCAAGTTGTATAAGATCCCCTAAATACCCAAGAATGGCAATGGGCCTACACCTTCTCCCTCATTTATTGACCCATCATCCCTTGCATCCACCTTTGAAATGAAAACACCCATTATGCAGAGCATACCCAACATCAAAGCAGTGATCCAAGATGATGGTTGTGGGAACTATAGGCTAAAAAAGGATACTTTTGTGTTGGGAGAGTTACCTCTTTCTCCCAAATCTCATGGGAAGCCCACACCTAGCAACAACGCCCCTAAAACTATAAAAATGGTAGCTACTACCTTCACTAAATCGAGGGACCTAAACAAAGAAGATGCCAATGAGGAGGATATCTCTAAATTGCTATATCAAGATGAAAGACATATCCCAATTCTTCCCATGGAAAATAACAACAAAGGCTTGTACGTAATGAGGGGAATGGGGTATACTAAGAATGAGAAACTAGGACAAAATGACAATGGTTTGCTAGAACCTATCATTCCTGAGAACATCCACAGAATCTTGGCCTAGGTTGTATTACTAGCAAGGCTACCCTTATTGGGAAAGGTACTTTCACCAAACGGGCCGAGGCTTCCTCTTGGTTACCAACATTGCGTGATACTACCCTAGATGACTTCCCCCTGGATGTTGCTGACCTATTTGAGATTAACTCCCTCTTTGTGCTATCTACATCATCCTTTACACCAACCAACCGACCAAATGAAATATGACTAGTATACCCACAACTCATTGACTTAGACCAACGAGGACCACCGATTCTAGATTTATTCAAAAATGGTGAAGCAATCTCATAATTCATGGGACTTCGTGACTAATTACCATGGGAAAATCACAAAGTAGGTTTTGACATAGAGCTCAATACAAGGGAATACTATGGGAAGATGATTGAGTCCTTAAGTCACAGAATTGATGATACGCAACTGACTTGTAGATCTTTGAGTGAAAACCACACTGACACTCTCTGATCTTAAAATAGTAAAAAGAAATGACATATCTGAGGGTGAAAACCTCTTTGAGGCACCCAAGGATGAGGGATTCAATCTCCCCCTTAGTGCGATGCATCCAAAAAAGTCAACAGTCTTAGCACAGAAGGCCACCCTAGTCAATGTGGAAACAAAAGAGGCACCAAATATCACTTTCTATGTTGAATCCTTGTTGGATGAAGAACAAAAGAACCTAGTAGTGTTCCTAAAAGAGCGAAGAGCTAACTTTGCATGGTCATTCACAGATATGTCAGGGCTTGATCCAGGAGTAGTTTTGCATCATCTAGCAGTACATCCTGAAGCCAAACTAGTAAAGCAAAAGATAAGGAAAATGTACCCTCAGATAGCACTCTTAGTCAAACTTGAGTTACAAGAGATTCTAGATGTTGGGTTCATTTGAACCATAGATTATCTGGAGTGGGTTTCAAACTTGGTACTAGTCTCAAAACCCATTAGGGGCATCAAAATATGCACTTATTTCAGAGACTTGAACAAAGCATGTTTGAAGGATGATTTCCCTCTTCCAAACATTGACATCATAGTGGATTTAATAGCTGAGCATGAAATTCTATCACTCATGGATGGTTTTTTAGGCTATATTAAAATCATGATCACCAAGGAGGATCAACACAAAACTACTAGAACATGATGCCATTTGGGCTAAAGAATGTAGGAACAACCTATCAAAGAGCAATGGCCCTCATCTTTCATGACATGATCCAAAAAATAGTTGAATATTATGTGGATGATGTTTTGGAAAAATCAAAGAGAATAAGTGAGCACATACAAGTCTT